>MU159211.1:144763-254269 GCA_015888305.1 Antheraea pernyi
GCACACTGGGTACACACCAGTTGCCCCCTTCTCGTCCACCGAACTTGTGCAATGAGGAGATGGGCCCCCTGGCCGGCCTCTTAGGTCCGGCTACGGTGGCGGGAGGAGTTGGACAAAGCGCCGCATCCTTTCGCCGGTCCTCCGCCGTTGTGGAAGTACCACCCGAAGCAGCCATGTCCGGTGAGTACCTGCACCATTCTAAACGTCAGGGAGTCACTCTCCCGATTCATCCACTCCCATAGGATCGGACGGACGGCGTCTATGGTATAACGCCCATAGCGCGCGTCCGCCAGGTCCTACATCCATCTCTCTACGTTCTCGCCATTTAGCTTCAATCTCCCTGGGAGCCGGAGGCTCCTCACTACATTTTCTCGCTGCCGTAAACTCGTATACGTTGGCGTGGACCCCCGCCTCCAGCTCCCAGGGCAGGGAGCCAGCGTGCATAAAAGCTGCCGCCGAGGACACCGTGCGGTTTGCCCGGATAGCTCTCAGTACCGCAATACGCTGCGCGTTGCATAGAGCACGCACATCGGTGGCACTGAGGGTGTCGGCTTACAGCGGTGCCCCGTAGGCGGTCATCGCCCGCACGACTCTCATGAAAAGTCGGCGGCACCCGGCTCTCGGCTCCCCTACATAGGGGAGCAACCGGCCGAGCGCCACCGCCGCCCCAGCGATTCTCGGTCTGAGCCCCGAGAAATGGGGCTCGAACTGCCAGCGCCCGTCCAGGGCGAGGCCCAGGTATTTCATGTGGGTACCCTTTTCCCCGGGAGGATACGTATCCATAATGGATTTCCCCACGTTAAAAAAAAAGGTGAAGTGATGTGAAACGAGGAACAAGACGAGATGATAAAAAGAAATGAGACTAAGAAAGTAGAGGAGAGTATGGTTTAACTAATTACAGTCTAGGCGTGGTCACGAGATGAGATGGTTACATTATGTAGTATGTTTATTGGTTTATATCTTGTTCTATATAATTTTCCATTATTACATCCTTGATAAATATATGTGATGTTGCAAAATAATGTTAGAGTTTATTTAAAATATTTATTAGTGTTAAAGTTCTTAAAACTAAATGGTATTAAATAAAATGGTTAAGAAATTTGACGCAACCTAAGGAAGCCTATAAGATTTTATTTATATTTTGCTGTCTGTAAGGGTAAGCAAATTAAAAACCTTAATTACTGAGACAACTGTACCTACATGAAATCACAGATGTTTCTCATCAATCATCTAAATGGAATAATCACTCTCTTCATTGAATATTCAGAGGGAGGTCGGCAGTAGACGCGCCGTTTCTGCTACCGACTGGTATATAGTCTGTACGTTTGAGTGTCGGCAATCTGTTGCCGTTGAAATGCACTGTACAGTTCTGAGTGGTACTGTGTCACTTGCAAGCGACTTACATCCAATATTAATTGATTATTAATCAATAGTAAAGCAGTTCTTATACATATGAATCTGAAAATCCTAAAATGATCTAATAATAAATCATAACACCTAGAACTATGGAAGAACTTATAATCCTTTCCCTGGTTACTAAGGTATTATGGTCTTAGGTATTTCAAATAATGGAAACTGCAGTTACCATTATTAAACTTACATCTTTAACCATTAAACTTAACCAGCCAGTATTTATAAGTGAAAGGAGTCAAGCATTTTGTTAAGAATCTGTACTGTATGATACGGTACGGTTATTTAGACTTCACTGATATTACATGCAGCAGGTGAGTTTCGATATCAAATTATTTTATTGAGTAGATATATAACTTTTCAGAGTACTATTTACGTTATATATCATTGCCTTTTTTATAAAGGCTAAGGATTCATTGTAACGTATTTCAGAGATAAATAAAATCACTTAAATTAAATGAATAAATCGATTTAAAAATATAAAAACTAGCTCACAATTAGTAGAAATAAAACTCATTGGTTGGCCGATAAGTGAATTTAATAGCTGCGCTCCAGATAATGGATATGTGTTTTTCGCCTGCATGCCATTGATCGACAACGCAGTATACTTATAGAAACTATATAGATGCTATTGTGACAAACAATATGAAAATTTTAAAATTTGTCGCATTACATTATATTACATTTCTAACCGCAACATAACAAAATTCGGTACGCATGTTTCTTCCGCTTGTATACACCGTTGCTCTCTAAGTGGTAGTGAGTTGTAGGTTATTGCATTTTTATTTCCTGCCTTTATTTAATTTATTTATAGGCAAGGCCACCCACCGCTCCACGCTCTTTCTTGTGATTTTGACATAAAAGCTTTATTTATTTATTTATTTATTTATACATTATGCCTTAAATATGCAATGGCGGACTTAATGCCGAAGGCATTCTCTACCAGTCAACCATTAGGTGATGCAGAGATAAATGGGTAGGTTTAAAAGGAGAAGTTTTTATGAAATTATGATTAACCTATTTAATATAACAATATATAAATAACATATCAACACCGATATACTACATATATACAATACAAGCACATGTGTTGTGTACACAAGTATGTGTTAAGCACATACTATTCTTACTATTACTACATAATATGCAAGAATAGAGAACTTATTAGAGCGCAATGTAAGCTACTTTGAAGTGATCAGTAAGGTAAATGAACAAACTTATGCTGCATGAACGAAGGCTCATTAATCATTATTGTTCAATCATCAGTTTATAATTTCTTTAAAAAAAGTGTCCGAAAATCGGAAACTGTGTTTCGTTTTAGATATAAAATCTTAATTCCAACAATTTAATGCCCGTACTACAATATGAATGTATAGTTGATCGCCGGCTATCGGTCACGTGAGCTCCATAAAGCTTCGAGTACAGCTGTGTAACTTTGTGTTATTGCTGCTGGCTGTCAGCCAACGGATGAGTCTCATATTGGAAACGCTATAAGGAGCTCTTTCTTCGTATTAATACTGAATTACATTTTTATACTATCTTGAAAGAATAATCACATTTTACCGGATATGTATTGACGTCACATTTTACCTAGTATGTTTAGAGGTGTCGTATTCCACGATAAGCGAGTAGCGTGTTTACCCGACTGTATCACCACCATACAGATGCTGCTGCTGAGCAGCTAGACACTAGAGACATGAGACTTGCGAATGGTGATGGAATGTAGACATCTCTGAGGTCGCTATGGTTCTTGAATTGAATTAGATACAGTGCATTTAATTCGCCCTGTTGGGATAGAATGAGACCATTATGCCGCTAACAGTCTCTAGGGAGCTGTATAATATCAGGCATTTTTTACGTTGTGAACGAGAGATACGCCTGCATCTAAAAATTAAGCCATTTGTTGTTTTTTTTACTGTTGGGATAGAATGAGACCATTATGCCGCTAACAGTCTCTAGGGAGCTGTATAATATCAGGCATTTTTTACGTTGTGAACGAGAGATACGCCTGCATCTAAAAATTAAGCCATTTGTTGTTTTTTTTATTGTAACTTTGGTCTTTAAAGCTTAGTATCATGTCGGCTTACTTGTTTCCCACACATTTTGTTTATAATAACTGCAGGACTGTTACATTTTGAGAATATACCATGAACGCATCCTGATTCTTAACACTGAAATTAAGATATTTACCATAAAACTATTCCTTTCTGATTTATTTTAAACAAATCTATCCTGATGCTGGATAGAGAAATTTTCTGAGATCATAACTGTGCTAGACTATGAATATATCCATAATAATTGATTTATGATTTTAAAACGTTGTTCATTATTTACATGTCTACAGCAATTTTGTAAGAGCTTGAGAATCTTTTCCAATACACATTACACGTAGCGAATGTATAAATGTAATAAAGGCTTGTTCTGGAAGCGTTGATATGCAAATTTTATATTCATTTGCTTTTTGTTTAAGGGTTTCGACCTAGTTTGGCTCTTGAAAATTTAACCAACTCAAGTACGATAAGTTTTATTAAAATTGCGGTTAAATTCGGTCATTTATAGATAAAAGTTTATAGATTACTTTAACGTAAAGTTTTTGAGACTTGTAAATGCCATTTACGGCATTTTACGATTAGGGATAATTAACTATGACCGTTATATAAACAGAAATAAGATTTTTTTACGTCCTATATGAATACCTATAACACCAATAACTTTGAACTATAAACCTTCTTTAAAAACCCACGCTATAAAGGTAAATCGCGCTGGATAATTTATTCCATGGGAATAAAAAAAAAATCCAATTTATAGGGAAAAATTAGAATTAGAATTCTCTTATTCATTCGCATATCCAGTGAGTCCATTCTTTCATTACATGTTTTAATAGTATTATTCAATGTGATGAGAAACTCAGTCCGGAACTCACGAAACTCATCTTGACTTTCTTTAAATTCCTGTCTTAAAAGTTTCATTTCAGTAATTACATATAATCATATCATATCATATACAAATACTCACAAACACTGTTAAATAATAACACACCATCCTGACTGACTTCTTACTAAAAAGCTGTAATACGCAGCCGCATACAGTGTACAGTAGTATTAGTTCACGTACTTTTCACATATACTAACACACGTTAAATGCTCAAATACAGGCCAGTATTAAACAGTGTGCGATATACATATACACCGACATTTGCTCTCTCGCTCTGGCTCACTAATTTTTGTATTTGTGTCTCTTACCTGTCGATTTTTCCGTTGCATCCGGTTTGAAATCACAACGATTCTAAAGAAGTTTCACTTCAAAATTCTCATTTCACTAATATAATAAAAAAATAACATTACCTTAATTTCCAAACTTTCAACTAACATTATTGTGTGAGTAATGCATGATTAACATAAGTTGAATAGAATAGTTCAAACGTATAGAAGCTACAATAATCTTAAGTAAAAATAAGTAATGCATGTTAAAATAAATCTAACTTAATCCAGTTTTTAAACAGTCATTAATGAAATTATCAGTGAACAAATGATATTGTGTTTAATAGGGTATTTTAGAAGTTGATTGTAGAATTAAAAGTGTTTGTTTTGTACTTAGTTTTGATGTTAGGAAAGTAAATGTGTATGTTATGAACGCGTAAGTAAATTATTTTATTATTTATTTTTCCTTGGTGATGGTTTACGGTGATCTTTACAGAAAACTGTACAATCTAATCGAGAATCTACAGCTAAGCACATCAATGATTGTTGATTGTAGCGTGCCGAAAATTTACTATGGGGCAAGGACACATAAGCAAATAGAACAAGTGATAAAGGAACTTAAGAGTACTGCGTACTGTGGTGCGGCATCAATGTCAGTACTCTCTAGTAGAGATTACAGCTGCCTACGCGACTTCGACAAGGCTGTGTGGACTTCGAAGAATGATATGTGCAGAGGATGTGTTAAAGTGAGTGTTTGAAATTACAATGCCGAATTGTAAACAATAAGCTGATAATTATTTCTCTTATTAAAAATAAAGGATGAGTTGAAACCTTGCTAATTTTCAAGTATTACGTCCTATATGAATACCTATAACAACAATAACTTTGAACTATAAACCTTCTTTAAAAACCCATGCCATAAAGGTAAATCGCACTGGATAATTTATTCCATGACCATATATGAGAGGAATTTTTAGGAAAAAATTAGAATTAGAATTCCCTTTCCCTGTGTCTTGATTTTGCCAGGTTTTGGAATATGAGTTTCTCAGAATTATACTATAATATTATTATTTGAATACATTCATAGTATTTAATAAATTGTGTAATTTGATATAAATGAATATTTACTCAAAGTCTGGGTAAGCTAGTGATTTTCGTTTATTCATAGACAAATTACACAATTTATTAAATACTATGAATGTATTCAAATAATAATATTATAGTATAATCTAAAGTGGTACAAACTGTGTCAGTTTTTAAAGCGTGCGCTTAATAAAGAATAAATTCAAAATCAACAATACTTTATTCAATTTAGGCCCTGAGAAGGCGTTTATGAACGTCAAAGATACCACCGGTTCGGACAAACAACACAATCATCGACAAAAAAACCCATGCCATAAAGGTAAATCGCACTGGATAATTTATTCCATGACCATATATGAGAGGAATTTTTAGGAAAAAATTAGAATTAGAATTCCCTTTCCCTGTGTCTTGATTTTGCCAGGTTTTGGAATATGAGTTTCTCAGAATCCTTCCGATTGTAGATGAGCTAGTGATTTGTGAACTGCATAATACGGAATAAAATTATTTTTAAGATTACTTGTATAAACGCGAGGGTCATTCAATCAAATATGTATAAGTTTAGTCAAATTTACATTTTTACTACATCGTTTCAATCATTCATGTTAATTCTATTTGGAAAGTTAAAAGGAAACGATCAGTAATTGGAAAAAATATTTACATTTCGTTAAATCAAAATACATTTATTTACGAGGCGATACATTTAATGGCGTATTTTATGAATACAAACAATTCTATGAATAAACGAAAATCACTAGCTTACCCAGACTTTGAGTAAATATTCATTTATATCAAATTACACAATTTATTAAATACTATGAATGTATTCAAATAATAATATTATAGTATAATCTAAAGTGGTACAAACTGTGTCAGTTTTTAAAGCGTGCGCTTAATAAAGAATAAATTCAAAATCAACAATACTTTATTCAATTTAGGCCCTGAGAAGGCGTTTATGAACGTCAAAGATACCACCGGTTCGGACAAACAACACAATCATCGACAAAAACCCACAAGAAACTCGATCTGGCTTATCTTTCAATAAAACGTATTTTTTCTAATAGGTACATTCGTTTTTGGTGATACACAGAGATTGGTGTCATTTCCAGATGTCGACATCGTTCACATATTGACACACATATCACATAAGGTGGCTACGTGCCTTTAGACATTTAAACAAAATCTGCTTGACTTGGCGCTCACTCTAACTCACTATCCGGCAAATCGGTAACGCGCTTTGGGACTTTGTTATAAAACATAACACTATTACGTAATAAAAACTGTTTTTGGTCTAATTGAGCCTGAAACATGGAATGACTAATTTATTGCTGTTGCTAGTATTTAAATTATGTTGGTTATATACTACATTTTAATAAACGTAAATCACTAGCTTACCCAGACTTTGAGTAAATATTCATTTATATTAAATTACACAACTTATTAAATATTATGAATGTATTAAAATAATAATATTATAGTATAGTGTGGACATCGTTCACATATTGACAGACATATCACATAAGGTGGTTACGTGCCTTTAGACATTTAAATAAAATCTGCTTGACTTGGCGCTCACTCTAACTCACTATCCGGCAAATCGGTAACGCGCTTAGCGACTTTGTTATAAAACATAACACTATTACGTAATAAAAACTGTTTTTGGTCTAATTGAGCCTGAAACATGGAATGACTAATTTATTGCTGTTGCTAGTATTTAAATTATGTTGGTTATATACTACATTTTAATTTGATTGCACGAGATATATGTTAAAGTTTGCAAGATCAGACAGACATAAACACAGGAAAGTATAATTTGAGAGTTTGTTTGATAACCCAAGCGTGACTTAGTGAAATCCGAGCTCGTTCACCCGCGAGGATAACACAAAGGCAGCATAAAATAAACACACATTTCCTCTTTTCCATCATCATCCGCAATGTTCCCTCGTATTCGGGCAGCGCGGCAGCATTCGCGGAACCTGTAATTGTAAAGCCTTGCTTGCCGGAGTCGGTGTTTTTCTGCCCGTTTAGGAGCTGTAAAAGATTATGTTACATTATCTATTCGAATATTTATCATGTGTCTCTTAATTTATCTATACCTACAATTTACGTTAATGAAATACATCGTTTTTTTTTTGGAAAATTTATTGAATTCGCTTTGTAATGTTCGCGCTATCTTACCATCTTCTATAAATATAATAAGAATGTAAAACTAATGCGTCTGTATTTTTTAGATTTTTGTGAAAAAAATGTTGCAGGTATCTTGGAATAAGTAATAAAATACATTTCAAACATTTTTAGAAATATCTGTCTATTTGCTAAAATACTGCGTTCACAATAAATATAGTTCAGAACATAAATCATATTCTTGAGTAAAATTTAGTCTTGATTTCATTAAAATCGGTTCACTCTATCAAAAGTTATTGTAATTTTAATGACGACAAGACTGAAATAGGAGAGAAATGTAGATAAATAAATGTATTAATTGGATGATTTTATTAGTCACTGTTTTTTACATTAGGTTCAATGCGGACGGAGTCGCAAATACAGCTAGTATACAATACAGTAAGTATGAATCACAAATTACCATGTATTATACACAGATTATGATTCTGTAGCTCCATTTAAACATATTTCATTTTTGAAGTGAAAATTCTTATGGAAAGGCTTTCAAATGTTGATCGGCAACCTTTTTGTGTGACGAAAAGTGGGGGGTGAAAACACTGTGCCGGGTAGAGTATTGAAAATACCGGTTTCCGTCCGATCATCGAAATTAAGCGACGTCGGACGCGGTCAGTAATTGGACGAGTGGCCGTTTGAGAACACAGTGTGACATTGATTTTTTGTTGTTTTTTTTTATTTAATTTTTTTTTTCTGCAATACAAAAGTTTCGCTTCTTTCGTGTGTCTGTAGGACGCAGCCTGTTTTTATATTTATCAGTGTGTGATTGAATATACAAATATTAAATGTTATAAATATATTAATTGGGTTTAGAACGAGTCCCATTTACTTTATTTAATGGCTTAACCTTTCGGCCTGTCACATACGCCTCGGGTTGAATTATGTACTGCAGTATTTTTATTAGAGAGGTTCAATTTCTAGTAACTACCCTCATTTAGGCCTTGTCACTAACGTTGTTTCCACACAAAGCACACATTTTTTCTATTGTAACCTGCCGATCGCTTACAAAGATAGAGTTTTTTCAATTGTTCAATTATGAAATGTTAAACAAAATAATTCTAAAATAAATTCATAATAGGCTATAATATAGTATACATAACGCAATTATTAACGTGTTCGTCTCCGCGTCGAGGACTCATTTTGTTTTTCTGCGAGGAGCCGATAACAATACCGCAGGAGCTTTGTGTTTGTGTTATTTTTTGCGTTCATCTCTATGTAAACAACAATTTTTCAGTGGCATTCGCTTTTCTCATTGCATTCCTTAATTTTATAACACTGTGGAATTTGTTGAAAAGAATAATAACGTATATAATGTGTTAAAATGGACAATGTTTAAGATACGAGTAGAATTTTTATTTGATATTAGCCGTGTCCGTGCCGCTTGTCTTTTTATACAACGATTATTTTTGACACGTTATTTTATATGATCACACTGCAAATCGGGGCAAGTAAAACCGCCGAACTGCAGTGAACCAGTTTATTAGGTTTATCAAAACTTAAATTATCTTTTAACGAAAAGAACAAATTATATGATTAATTATTACAAGCTTCAGGGAGTGGGAAAATCAAGGGGATAGTTTGGAAAAGAAGAAAAGAAAGAAAAGGGCCCACAAGACTTAAGCTAGAAGAGTAGAGGTAGCTTAGCTGCAGGTAGTTTCGGCTGCGAACACAGGACTTCGAGGGACATTCACAAATGCACCGATGTATGTAAATTTTGCAACCGCCCAGACTGGCAGGTCAGCAGAGCACCGCAGTACACGCTGCAGTCGGCCGGCGATCTAATTCGGAAGGCTCAACTACTCTCCAAGAGAGTTTGGTCTGGACGACACAGTAGTGCTAGTCAGCGAGGTCCGTAGATCACATCATGAAACCCTAAAGATCTGCGTTTACCAGTTTATTGGATTTATCAAAACTTAAATTATCTTATAACTAAAATTACAAATTATATGATTAATTATTACAAGCTTCAGGGAGTGGGAAAATCAAGGCGATAGTTTGGAAAAGAAGAAAAGAAAGAAAAGGGCCCACAAGACTTAAGCTAGAAGAGTAGAGGTAGCTTAGCTGCAGGTAGTTTCGGCTGCGAACACAGGACTTCGAGGGACATTCACAAATGCACCGATGTATGTAAATTTTGCAACCGCCCAGACTGGCAGGTCAGCAGAGCACCGCAGTACACGCTGCAGTCGGCCGGCGATCTAATTCGGAAGGCTCAACTACTCTCCAAGAGAGTTTGGTCTGGACGACACAGTAGTGCTAGTCAGCGAGGTCCGTAGATCACATCATGAAACCCTAAAGATCTGCGTTTAGATGAGGAACTGGACGACGTGTTGAACCACGTGAGAACCGTCCTGCAGGAGCTCGAGACTAAAGCAAGACGCTCCTTATAAACTGAGACATCACATGGCTTGCCTCACAGCACCAACCCTGGGAGCAGGTAAAGGCAAACCTTACAAAGGGCCCACAAGACTTAAACTAGAAGAGTAGAGGTAGCTTAGCTGTAGGTAGTTTCGGCCGCGAACACAGGACTCCGAGGGACATTCACGAATGCACCGATGGATGTAGATTTACAACCGCCCAGACTGGCAGATCAGCAGAGCACCGCGGTACTCGCTGCAGTCGGCCGGCGATCTAATTCGGCAGTCTCCAAAAGAGTTTGGTCTGGACGACACAGTAGTGCTAGTCAGCGAGGTCCGTAGATCACATCATGAAACCCTAAAGATCTGCGTTTAGATGAGGAACTGGACGACGTGTTGAACCACGTGAGAACCGTCCTGCAGGAGCTCGAGACTAAAGCAAGACGCTCCTTATAAACTGAGACATCACATGGCTTGCCTCACAGCACCAACCCTGGGAGCAGGTAAAGGCAAACCTTACACTCGGGGTTTCAGATCAGAAAATAACTTTGATCGTCGCGACAAGATAAGCCAATTTTACAAATCTGACAACTCTTGGGATACCAGATTAGGAAAACAACTTCCGGCGACGAAAGCACCTCGGATTATCGATTAATTAAGAAAATTGAACTCTTTCAACTGTAATATTATCAGGCTGAAATGATTTAATATTTTAAAAATGTAAAGGAATTTTAATCTGTACTATAAGCAATTATTTTATTAATTTTGTTACAATTAAGTGAAAAGTAAAATCTGGGAGCAACTACACTCAGTCATAAATTATTAATCCTGTTATAAAACAATCGAATGAACCACAGATAAGTATTTACTACCAATCTGATAAAATAAGTGTGTCAATAATATTATATGTTCTGTGTAATGTGTAATATTATAATGTTATTGGTAAAAAATAATATTGAGTTATTAGATTCAAACACTGTTGGAATTTACAACGCATTCACGAATGCACCGATGGATGTAGATTTACAACCGCCCAGACTGGCAGATCAGCAGAGCACCGCGGTACTCGCTGCAGTCGGCCGGCGATCTAATTCGGCAGTCTCCAAAAGAGTTTGGTCTGGACGACACAGTAGTGCTAGTCAGCGAGGTCCGTAGATCAAAACATGAAACCCCAAAGATTTGGGTTTAGATGAGGAACTGGACGACGTGTCGAACCACGTGACAACCGTCTCGCAGGAGCTTGAGACTAAAGTAAGACGCTCCTTATAAAATGAATCACCACACGGCTTGCCTCACAGCACCAACCCTGGGAGCAGGTAAAGGCAAACCTAACACTCGGGGTTTCAGATCAGAAAAATAATATTGAGTTATTAGATTCAAACACTGTTGGAATTTACAACGTGAAAATATCTATTAGAATTTATTTTTTGTTTATAACATATAAATGCATATTAAATTAACATACATTTCTTGTGTCCAAAATTGTATTAAAATCGGTTGATACATATACATATAATAAAAATAAAGTGTCTGTATTTAATATTAAAATAACACATTTTAATTATTCGAAATATTAATTTTGTTACAATTCAGTGAAAAGTAAAATCTGGGAGCAACAACACTCAGTCATAAATTATTAACCAATTTTGACGAGAATTTCACTAGCAGATAGCTGAAATTACAGCGGGTGACTTACTTTATGTTATACTAGCTGTTACCCGCGGCTTTGTCCGCAGTTCTATACCAAAAACCGTTGGCCTTATTTTCACGGGAATTTCACTGACAGGTAGCTGAACTTATAGGAAATAATTTAGACTACTTTATATTAGACTAACTGTTACCCGCGGCTTTGTCTGCAGTGCTATGTCCATACATTTCTTGTGTCCAAAATTGTATTAAAATCGGTTGATACATATACATATAATAAAAATAAAGTGTCTGTATTTAATATTAAAATAACACATTTTAATTATTCGATATGAAAGTGTACTCCCTAATGATAATTTTTGTCAGTTTGACTGTCTATTTGTTGCGGATAATCTCTAAAACGGCTAAAACAATTTTGACGAGAATTTCACTGGCAGATAGCTGAAATTACAGCGGGTGACTTACTTTATGTTATACTAGCCGTTACCCGCGGCTTTGTTCGCAGTTCTATACCCAAAACCGTTGGTCTTATTTTCACGGGACTTTCACTGGCAGATAGCTGAACTTATAGGAAGTAATTTAGACTACTTTATTTTAGACTAACTGTTACCCGCGGCTTTGTCCGCAGTGCTATGTCCAAACCGGTTGAACCGATTATCACGGAACTTTCATTGGCAGATAGCTGATCTTGTATGAAGTAATTTAGGCTATTCTATTTTAGACGTGCTGTTACCCGCGACTTCGTCCACATGAAATTTTGCAAAAATATGTTGTCCACTGTAAACATGTGCCTGAGGCCTGCGCTGTACTGGACGCAAAGAATACATATAACTGAAGTTCATATATTTATATATATGTATGTAATTTGAATTATATTGTTTTTTGGTCAATCTGGTGGCCATTTTGTTTTATTTACCGAGCTTGTGTCTATATAACTCAGTAAACATAGTAATATATAAGAATATTGGATCGAATTAATGAGCACTATTTAAATTGTCAAATATGTAAAACTGCATATAGATAGATATAAAGTTCTATATCTTGATTTATATTAATATAACATAAGATTTCAAGATTTCAACTCATTTTGTATTTTTAATTAGGGAAATAATTATCTACTTATTGTTTACAATTCAACATTATAATTAATAGTAATTTTGAAAATACACGAGGTCTTCAACTCATTTTGTATTTTTAATTAGAGAAATAATTATCTACTTATTGTTTACAATTCAACATTATAATTAATAGTAATTTTGAATATACACGAGGTCTTTCTAATAAGATCTCATACCGTAAACGTATTATATTAAGAGTTTCACAATACAGTTAATACAATACATTTCAACCATTTCTAGGAATGTCTGTCTGTCTATCTGTTTGCATGAACACGCATCACTGCTAAAGTACCGAGTTCACAATAAAAACTCATCAAGAAAATCATAAAAAACCTCATCAAGAAAATCATATATCTTCAAGAATAATTTAGTCTTTGTTTCATTAAAATCGGTCCACTTTATCAAATTGTAATTTGAATGAGAGCTCGAGTTAAGTACGAGAGAAGAGTAGTAATCTATACTAATATTATAAAGCTTTTGTTTGTTTGGTTGAACGCGCTGATCTCAGGAACTACCGGGCTGATTTGAAATATTCTTTCAGTATTAAATAGTGCATTTATCGAGGAAGGCTATAGGCTATATATCATCTCGCTAAAACCAACTGGAGCGGAGCAACAATGTAGATTTTTTTTCCTATTGAGAGTTTCCGCTATGTGTTATCATAAGCCAAAAGAAACTATTCCACGCGGACGAAGTCACGCGCAGAAGCTAGTCTTTAAAATAATATAAAAAAACGCGTACGGAGCCGCCGGTATAATCTAATCAGTCTATATTCATTAAGTTTACTTATAATAGATTACAAAAAATAAATCAATTTTCAATAACATGCACATACATATATCTTAATGCGGAATGTACTTTCGATTATAAGTTTTCATTAAAATTGATTGAGATTGAACAATAATAGTAATTATTGAAGTAATATTTCTGTTTCGTCCGTTATGAGATATTGTTGGGAGTGAATGTTTAACTTGAAACGGACGTTGCATGCGCCGATGTAACACATTATGAAGTTAGTTGGTAACCAGTTTATTTTCAACCTACATATTAACAATACTTTTAAATGGTATTCAATGTTATTTATGTATTTTATTTATAACGTCTAATTTCTTCTCTTAAACTTTTCACTCGGTTCGAACGGGAAAAATGTGTATAAATGTGTATAAATCTTTTTCATATTCGTGCCAAAGAAGTAATAAATTATCAGGTAATAAGAAAAATGTGATAACTTGAAGTTGCCAAAAAAGTTACTATTTTGATTTGTTCTTCAATACAACCCATTTTTTTTTATTTAAGTTCTTATATCCTAATTAAAAATCCTAATTCCTAGCAAACCGATTTAAAGATCACAACGTAGACCTGTAGAAAAAATTGCCCGAATAGAAGTATTTTCTTAACAATAATAAAAGAGAAAATATGAGTACATAAAAAGAAATCACTCGATTTTTCACCTCTCAGAGAGGCAATGAGCTCGTTAGAAATTCAGGCGTGTTTTGAAGCGCTTTTATATTATACACCTACGTCTGTCCTTACCTCCGTCAAGTCAAACACTTTCCTGGCGGGTTTTTAGACTATTCTTAAAGGTTCGGGTCGCGTCTGAAACGGGTCTAGTTTTGACTTTGACATGAACCATTCGAATTCAGAATTGATAGAGAAGAACACAGGCTTTTTTATATATCGAAAGCTTTACCTGCTTTTTACCTGTCACAATCACCACATTTCGTTTTGATAGAGTAAGTCGATAGTTATGATTTATATTAGATATGTTCTTTAGCCTCTGATTCTTCTCTTGTCTTATAAATATGGTAATAACGGTAACTCAGAGAAGGAATAACCTAAGCAATATACTGTAAGGCATTTGTTGGTAAGATTTGGCTTGCTTGCGACTTTACTAAAAATTGTTTGTATAGAAGTCATATTAGTTTACAAATGTCATGCCTATTTTAAACTAGTGTATGTAGTGACAACACTGTGGCTGATGGTAAATACAGTACATATCAAACACATCTCCCACCAATGAGCGCACAGCAACTGAGCCCGAAAGGCCACAAAATAAAATAAATATCACACTTCCATGAGTTATCAACACATGACGAGCACGATACAGATATATAAAAATCCTCAGCACACCACTTGATTATATATCTATACATATAATAAGAATTTAAATCTAATGTGTCTGTACTGTTTCGATATTCGGGAATAAAATTGTGGCAAGTATCTAGGAATAAGTAATAAAATACGTTTCAATCATTTCTGTCTGTCTGTCTATTTGTATGAACACGCATCACTGTTAAAGTACTGGGTTTACAATAAAACCAATTTGCATTGCAAAGCATACCGTCGAGAATAACCTACTCTTTGTTTCATTAAAATCGGCCCACTCTATCAAAAGTTATTGTGATTTTAGTGACGACGCGGCGTAAGGACGAGAGAAAAATAGATAAGTAAATGGACTTAACACATTGAGATGACTTTATTAATCACTGTTGTATGTGTAACTCTAGCACTTTAATTAGCTCCTCTAGATCTGTCAAACTGTTAGCCGTAACAAGGCGAATAGACATTTTATACATAAATTATTGTATATGTCGGGGCAGCGATAAAATGGCGTTCACGTAGCAGCATGACGTCATCCATAGTGACGTCATAGTTGTAATTTGATCGATTAATTCACCAAGAACAATCGAATAAAACGTTAACCGATACAGAACACAACACTGAATATAGTTACGACTAATTATCAGTAAGTATCCGTAAGTATAAGTCACACTTGCCCGACTATCCGAGCGAGTATGCCTAGCATCTAGTCATCGGTCGCCTTTTAAGGCATCGAGATACATAAACAGCCGAACAGCCGATACTTCCAACCAACAACCATTGGCGTCTCACATCGGAGTAAATAATGAATAGCCGATAACTTTAACCAATAGCCAATTAAAATGTTTGAGGTCATTAGTAATACCCCCGATATAGTCAATAGCGCGGTATCGCAGATCAATAGTGGCTCCCTGATATATATTATATGTTTCTTATAAATCCAACACGGAATAAAAAATATTTCGAATTCTCAATAAAATGTACTTCTTTTTTCCCGTCATCTTGAAATTATTTCCATTAGTATTGAGTTAAACAAAGCCTATATTCTGAAGATATTATCAAATTATTTATTAAAGGTCTCACGGTATCGTCTTCAATTTCAATTTGTCATTCTATCTCTGTCAGTTAAGTAGTTTTACAAGATGGATCTTTCGTTCAAAGGACGAAATATTAGAAAATATATTTTTACGATATTTATTACAGTACAGCAAAACTATAAACGAAGTGAGTGTGTCTCAGAAATTTTTGAATTATTCTGAACGTATATATGTGATTGAAAAAAATTGTCTAGCACCATGCAGATACTATTAGGAGACCTTTAAATGTAGCATTTAATTGACGTATGTTAAACAATCAAGCATTACATATTATAAAACAATGTCTTATACCACGTTTGTCTGTCTGTTCGCGATAAACTCAAAAACTACAGAACTATATATTTGGACGGGCCCGGCAAACGTGGTCCTGCCCTGATAATAAAAAAACTGATAATAAATTATATATCTAAACCTTCCTCATTAATCACTTTGTCTACTGGTGAAAACCGCATGGAAATCCGTTCAGTAGTTTTTGAGTACTTATATATATTATATAAGTCTTACTCTTAGTCTAGTCTTACTCTACTACTCTTAGTCTGGCCATAAATACTGTTACAATTAAAAATAAACAAAATATTACATTTGAGTTTGGAATCTGTCATTTTTATATGATTATTCATTGAATTTTATCATTTTGGTGCCAATACATTGTACAATATTTTGCGATATTAAAATGGAGTGGAGTGATAAAGAGAACTGAATCGCTGTGATTGCATTAAACAAAGTAGCTATGGAGCCAAATGCAATATTTAAAACTCTCCATACGCATGGTATTAGTAAAATGTTTGTGTACCGGGCTATTAATAGGTACAATGAGACCTCCTCTGTTTGTGACAGAGAAACATCTGGTCGTTCACGTAGTGTTCGTACGAAAAAGGTGGTCAAACCAGTAAGGAAAAGAATTCGAAAAATCCTGTTCGAAAGCAAAAGATTTTATCTCGGGAGATGAAGATTGCACCTAGAACCATGCTGCGTATTTTAAAAGATGACTTAGGACTTACAGCCTATAAGAGACGTACTGGTCATTTCTGAACTGATAATTTAAAAAATAATAGGGTGATAAAATCGAAACAACTACTGAAGCGGTACGCAAAGGCAGTCACAGAAAAATGTTGGTTACGGATGAGATTTTTTTTACAATTGAGCAACATTTTAGCAAACAAAATGACCGTGTTTATGCTCAAAGCTCTAAGGAAGCTTCCCAATTAGTCGACAGTCCGACGTGGGCACTATCCGACTTCAGTGATGGTTTGGTGGGGTATTAGCTATGAAGGAGTGACTGAGCCATACTTTTGTGAGAAAGGTATCGAAACATCGGCACAAGTGTATCAAGATACCATTCTTGAGAGGGTAGTGAAGCTCCTTAACAACACCATGTTCAATAATCAAGAATGATCTTTCCAGCAAGACTCGGCGCCGGGTCATAAAGCTCGGTCTACGCAGTCTTGGTTGGTAACGAATGTTTCGGACTTCATCAGATTTGAAGACTGGCCGTCGTCTAGTCGCGATCTTAATCCGCTGGATTATGATTTATGGTCAGTTTTAGTGGCTTGCTCTAAACGCCATGATAATTTGGAGTCCCAAAAAAAATCCGTACGATTGGCAGTGAAGACAGTTCCCTTGAGTGCGTGTTTCTATTGATAACTGGCCTCAACGTTTAAAGGACTGTATTGCAGCCAATGGAGCTTCGAATAAGCTTTTTATATTTTAAATTGTTTTATATCTATATATTAAACTAACACACTGTAAAAGTAATAAATGTTATTTGCAATAGATTTTTTTTTGTTTCAGTATTTATGGCAAGACTAGGTAATATACCTAGTAACATATATCTACTGCATCATTAATAAAAATGTGTTCTTATTAGAACTAGTTAACGACTACACTACTGCGATATTAATTTGCAACTTTGTTTATAATTTGGTATGAAAGAAGTTAGAGAGTAGCTAATAAGATCTATTAATTTTATCTCGATTAAAAATAACATTTCATTACATTCAGAATACTGCGTGTAGTTCTATTACTTAAGAACGAGCATGAAATTTAGATTGGAGTAATTTTTCCATACAATATTAAACATTATAATATTTAAAACGAAACATTGTGAGTTTTACTCTTTTATATAGTTAAGTAAACGGTGGAAAAAGTAATTTATAAACTTCGCAATGAGTTAGGACAGAGGTATTGCAAACTTCTCAATCGGGCTAGTATAGGTCGCGGCGTGCACCATCACACGACACCGCGGGGACCCTCGTCACGGGGTTCAACGTGCTGGAATTTTTAAAGCTGTCTGTCGACGTCACCTAATGAGTTTTATAACCACATTTATCAACTTTTCGGAGAATATTAAGCCCTGAGACTTACTTTTACCTGCGGTTGCATGTATGTTTTTGGAGAAGTTTTTTGGATGTTTTCTTTTTTGTTAGATTTAAAAATCAAAATCAAAATCACTTCAAACCTCAACACTAACACTAAGCTAACACTGGATCGGAAAACAGCTCAGTCATCGAGAGGAATGGACAAGAAACTCGATCTGTTTTATCTTTTCATGATACATATTTTTACAAACATAGATAGTTTTTGTTCTTTTTTTTTTTTATGTCATAATATTAAACATTATAATCTTTTAAACGAAACATTGTGAGTTTTACTCTTTTATATAGTAAAGTAAACGGTGGAAAAAGTAATTTATAGACTTCGCAATAAGTTAGGACAGAGGTATTGCAAACATCTCAATCTGGCTGGTAGAGGTCGCGGCGTGCACCGTCACACGACACCGCGGGGACCCTCGTCACGGGGTTCAACGTGCTGGAATTTTTAAAGCTGTCTGTCGACGTCACCTAATGAGTTTTATAACCACATTTATCAACTTTTCGGAGAATATTAAGCCCTGAGACTTACTTTTGCCTACGGTTGCGTGTATGTTTTTGGAGAACTTCGTAGTTTTATTTATGTTTTCTTTTTTTGTTAGATTTAAAAATCAAAATCAAAACCACTTCAAACCTCAAAGCTAACACTGGATCGGAAAACAACCCAGTCATCGAGAAGAACGGACAAAAAACTCGATCTGTTTTATCTTTTCATGATACATATTTTTACAAACATAGATAGTTTTTGTTCATATTCGTTTTTGGTAGATGCACAGAGATGTGCATCATTTCCAGACGTCACCACCGTTCTTATGTTGATCTGCCCTATAATAGCCATTAGAGATTAAAACCCGCTTGACATGTTGCTTCAACTCATTATCCGGCAAATCGGTAATGTGCTTTGGGACTTTGTTATGAAACATGACACTAATACCTAAAAAACAACAATATAGAATTAAACCTATCTCTTAAAGTTTCCTGCCCGAATCTTTTGGTATATGCACAGAGATGTGCATCATTTCCAGACGTCACCACCGTTCTTATGTTGATCTGCCCTATAATAGCCATTAGAGATTAAAACCCGCTTGACATGTTACTTCAACTCATTATCCGGCAAATCGGTAATGTGCTTTGGGACTTTGTTATGAAACATGACACTAATACCTAAAAAACAACAATATAGAATTAAACCTATCTCTTAAAGTTTCCTGCCCGAATCTTTCAGTATTTACATCTTCGTTTTTCCAAATAACTTATTCGAAAATAGTAGGAACAGTATATATAATTAATGATACAGAAATATATTTGTAATAAAATAATACATACATATTTATTATCGTTCTTCATTTACAAGTAAATGAAATTCTCATTCAATAAATGAGGAAAACACGTATAAAGGTACAAGTACCAGTCCGGAGACCTTGAACGCTGATTGCTATTTTACCAACGTCGTGACCCAAATCCATACAATTGAATATTAATAATGGGACATAAAAGGAAACGTGTATGTTAATAACTATAAGATTTTGTTTACTCTTTTCGTCCGATGTTTGAAGAGCCAGTTAAAGCTTTCTAGATCAGTCCTAGTGTTATTAAACGCAGTGTCTAATGAAATAAAAATTATAATATCTTATAAAATCGTAATGAAAGTATATACTTAGACCATTATCTACTGTCCTCAGTGACGTCAAGTTGAGAAGCTATCGTTTAGAAAGTATTATTTTGTTGTCGGAATCTCACACGTAAGTCAGTGTTCTTACCATATAAGTAGTATGATAATATTTTTATCCAAAACAGTACTTGATATAACTTGCAAATGTAGTCGCTGGCCTGTACAAAAAAAAAAATACGCTGGCACCCTTTCGTTATTTTTCATTATGCCATCTTTGGCTAACATAGACTTTACAGTTCGATTCTTCTCAGTAATACTTGGTTCTCGATAGACAGCCTTAGCGTACTTCTTGACCTAGGTACATCTTGTATGATAATATGCTAAGTTTGTAACAGTCGTGGTGTGGTGTTAGATAGTTTATGGCATGGCATTTCTCAATGAATAGGCTGTTTCTCAAAAAATAAACGTTTTTTTAATTCTGGCTGCTAGTTTCAGATATTAGCGCGTTCAAACAAATAAAAAAAATACAATCATAAAGACATTTTTTTGTGTGTGCTGCGGTTGACTTCTAGGATCTTTTTTTATCAAGGCAGGACAGCGTCCGCCAGGCTCGCTAGTTAGGTATAATTATATACTGTCTATAATTTTATTTATGAAACTTAAACGATAAACTTAATAATATTAAAATGCGTGTAGCAAGTGAGTGTCCTTTTAATATTCCGAATGTAAACACAATTACATCGAATGTAGAACAAACACGTAGTGACCAGACTCAGCACTCGGCGGCTGCGTTATTATCAAGCTATACAGACGTTGGTCAAATACGGGCCGATCGCAAACATTGTATCGTGTTTGGTCTCGCTTCCTGATTAATTTGCACTTTGTCCCGCTCTCTATTAGTCCGTTCCATCAGATTACTCACGTTTGGTTAGTGGATGGAATAATTAAGTATTTACTATTTGATACGCCCCTTATAACAATCAATCGTTTGTAATGACATATTTAATGAAGAAAATGATATTTTTAGCATTTGGACATTCGTTATGGCTTTAAGTATCTATAACTTGAGGTATATAGTGGGGAAACGCTTAAGAACATTTCCCTTTTATATTTTTCATGCAATTTTCTTCATCCTTTTTTATTTTGTAGCAATTAATGAGCTTTAGTGTTATCATTAAAAATTGGAAGAATATTTTTTCCTGTATGGTTGAAGTTCGACCAACCGACGAGCACTCGTGGTCATAAATCTGACGTTATGCCGTAAAGTTGGTAATATATTATGGATTAGTGATTTGAATAAGACATTATCTAGTACAAGAAAGTTGAGATTGATGTCTTTAAATTTGTTGTTTAATTTAGAATTAACTGTTGGTTTCGTATGTACATCTTAACTATATAACAATTATGTGACAATTTCGACATTTTTTTATTTTATTTGTGAATTAAATGTACGATAGAAGAGTAATTGATCAATAAATTACTTAAACTCGTTATGTCTATATATTAAGTGACCTAATTCATCATTGTTTTTGCAGTGAAATCTATGCAATGCGTATATACGCTTATCTCACGCCCACTTACCCACGCATTTACAGCTGGAGCATTTCACGTGAAGCGGACAACGAAAAAAAGGTGAGGTTCTGAAATTCGTTCATATTCAGCTTAATTGGACTATTTACTAATATCACATCGTTTTAGTACGTTATCTTCCAAATAAAATCTACCTAACAGAGCACCGACCTCGTACTCTGTGTGACATACATGTACATTAATCGATCTCTCTCCTTAACCAATTCTGTGCCAATTTTAAAATTTATATTATAGCCCCCCTCTATGTTCAGCGTGCTTACCATCCTAGACCAAGTCGTCGTTTAACATCAGATGAGGTTGTGGTGAAACGCTCGTCTATAAAGTATAAATACATGTTGGTGTGTTCCGGCAGCTACACTCGAGAGCCAGCCCCCCTCTAGGTTCAGCTTGCTTACCATCCTAGACCACGTCGTCGTTTAACATCAGATGAGGTTGTGGTGAAACGATCGTCTATAAAGTATAAATACATGTTGGTGTGTTCCGGCAGCTACACTCGAGAGCCAGCGCCCCTCTAGGTTCAGCGTGCTTACCATCCTAGACCACGTCGTCGTTTAACATCAGATGAGGTTGTGGTGAAACGCTCGTCTATAAAGTATAAATACATGTTGGTGTGTTCCGGCAGCTACACTCGAGAGCCAGCCCCCCTCTAGGTTCAGCGTGCTTACCATCCTAGACCACGTCGTCGTTTAACATCAGATGAGGTTGTGGTGAAACGCTCGTCTATAAAGTATAAATACATGTTGGTGTGTTCCGGCAGCTACACTCGAGAGCCAGCCCCCCTCTAGGTTCAGCGTGCTTACCATCCTAGACCACGTCGTCGTTTAACATCAGATGAGGTTGTGGTGAAACGCTCGTCTATAAAGTATAAATACATGTTGGTGTGTTCCGGCAGCTACACTCGAGAGCCAGCCCCCCTCTAGGTTCAGCGTGCTTACCATCCTAGACCACGTCGTCGTTTAACATCAGATGAGGTTGTGGTGAAACGCTCGTCTATAAAGTATAAATACATGTTGGTGTGTTCCGGCAGCTACACTCGAGAGCCAGCCCCCCTCTAGGTTCAGCGTGCTTACCATCCTAGACCACGTCGTCGTTTAACATCAGATGAGGTTGTGGTGAAACGCTCGTCTATAAAGTATAAATACATGTTGGTGTGTTCCGGCAGCTACACTCGAGAGCCAGCCCCCCTCTAGGTTCAGCGTGCTTACCATCCTAGACCACGTCGTCGTTTAACATCAGATGAGGTTGTGGTGAAACGCTCGTCTATAAAGTATAAATACATGTTGGTGTGTTCCGGCAGCTACACTCGAGAGCCAGCCCCCCTCTAGGTTCAGCGTGCTTACCATCCTAGACCACGTCGTCGTTTAACATCAGATGAGGTTGTGGTGAAACGCTCGTCTATAAAGTATAAATACATGTTGGTGTGTTCCGGCAGCTACACTCGAGAGCCAGCCCCCCTCTAGGTTCAGCGTGCTTACCATCCTAGACCACGTCGTCGTTTAACATCAGATGAGGTTGTGGTGAAACGCTCGTCTATAAAGTATAAATACATGTTGGTGTGTTCCGGCAGCTACACTCGAGAGCCAGCCCCCCTCTAGGTTCAGCGTGCTTACCATCCTAGACCACGTCGTCGTTTAACATCAGATGAGGTTGTGGTGAAACGCTCGTCTATAAAGTATAAATACATGTTGGTGTGTTCCGGCAGCTACACTCGAGAGCCAGCCCCCCTCTAGGTTCAGCGTGCTTACCATCCTAGACCACGTCGTCGTTTAACATCAGATGAGGTTGTGGTGAAACGCTCGTCTATAAAGTATAAATACATGTTGGTGTGTTCCGGCAGCTACACTCGAGAGCCAGCCCCCCTCTAGGTTCAGCGTGCTTACCATCCTAGACCACGTCGTCGTTTAACATCAGATGAGGTTGTGGTGAAACGCTCGTCTATAAAGTATAAATACATGTTGGTGTGTTCCGGCAGCTACACTCGAGAGCCAGCCCCCCTCTAGGTTCAGCGTGCTTACCATCCTAGACCACGTCGTCGTTTAACATCAGATGAGGTTGTGGTGAAACGCTCGTCTATAAAGTATAAATACATGTTGGTGTGTTCTGGCGGCTACACTCGAGAGCCAGCCCCCCTCTAGGTTCAGCGTGTTTACCATCTTAGACCACGTCGTCGTTTAACATCAAATGAGGTTGTGGTGAAACGATCGTCTATAAAGTATAACAAAAATTTACCTAATACCCAGCATTCGTGAATATGTGTATATGTTAATAACCTCCTATGTACCTTTCCTTTACTAAATGAAATTAATTAATTAGATTTAGATAAACGTTTTGTCGACTTATATCTCTATCTCTATACTTTGTATAAATTATATATCATGTCCTTTCTGTTCCTAAATAAATTTCGTGCTTAAGAAATCTTCTTATTTAATTTATTCTTCTAACTAAACTCTTTCCATCTATGAATAAATCTTAAGGATTTAAATTAGCGTTTTACATTGTCAGTTCTCTCAGATGAATTGTGTCAAATAAAATAAAGAATAACGAAATCCAGGTGATGATACGTACTAGCTCATCGACGATGCGAATTAAATTGGAATTTTGTGGGTTGCGTTTGATCTCAGGTTAAGTTATCCATGCTGTGATGATGACGTTTACTGTTCTCATTTCTCAATGGTCAGTACTTTTCTTCAAACTTTTACCTCATTGTACATTGTATATTTTAGATATAATTTATTTCCTGTATTTCAATAATGAAAGTTAAACGAAGTACTTTCCACTCATTATTTCGATTATTGATTTTGTAAAGAAGAATGATTAACTTCCATTACTAAAGTTATCCAATGATTGGTGACCAGAAAAACGGTCGCCGTCGGCGTGAAATACTGCGGCAATCTTGAAATATAATCTGTGGGCGCAATAAACGTCGACCAGCCATTCATCACGGCGCGGTATCAGCCGCGGGCGGCGGTGCTGGAGCCGATCTTTACTCAAAATGTATACTAAAAGATTTCATTTCAAAACTGCTGGTTGATCGTGCCTACTGTACACGTGCTGATTTGTTAGTGGTTGTTATATAGGATTGTTTTTATTATCAAGAAATGTGAATAAACGTTTAGTCTACTCGGGATTAGTGGTTTTTGTGGGAAGGGATGCTTATTAAACCTAAGAACTAGTATTAAACCTAAAACCTAGTGTTAATAACGAAAGTATCGTTATTAATGAAAAAAAAACAAGTTATTTAATAATTTATTGGCATGATCGGATGTTTAACATTAATTGCATTAAACATAATAGTTTTTTATTTTAATTAGGTAATTAGAAAATCCTCTAACAAAAGAAAGAGACCTTATGTAGGTTCACATTATTAAGAAAACGTAACTAGACTTATTATTATCTTACAATAATGAAAACAATAAAAATGAAATGATTATTTGTGGATGTATGTACATATGTATGGGTATTCTTATTAATCTACAATATATTAATTTTTTTTTGTTGTACTTTTTTATTATTAAAACAAAAACTACACATGGATAAAATAAAACTTAAAATGTCTCTTTAATAAATAAACAAAAAAAACCTCAAGTTTGTAAGTTTATCTACAGTTTGTAAGTTCTTATTAAAATATATACAAAATCTTATTGACCTTAATTTATTTGTTACATTATTTAATTTTTCTACAATTTCTACACAGAATTTTATAAAACTGTCTCTAGTATTTTTGTTACTTACTAAATTTTTAAGTTCATTTTTGCATACTCTGATTCCAAGTTCTACTTCTAATTCAGTTCTAATTTTTAAAAATATTGGAAATTCTGTTAGAACGTGAAGGATATTTTGTTTTGTAATGTTATCACATATACATTCAGGGTGATTTTTAACTTTAAATTTATAAAGATAGTCTGCAGAAGTGCCGTGTCCTGTTAGCATTTGAACTAAGGAGGGGGAACAGTTAGTATGTTTGATAACTCGGAAAGCCTACGTTAAACGTTAAGGTTACGTTAGGATAAAAAAACGTTAAGGAAAGAATACGTTAGGATAAAATAGTTTAGTCATTTCAGACGTATTTTCTGAGATAAAACATTCATTCCATTCCAATGAGGCGGTGATTCTATTACTTTTCTTTTGAAATGATATGGGACATAGATCATAGTGTGATTCTGTTTTGATAAAATGTGCAGCTTGTTTGGCCAAAAATCTACTCTTTCGTTTCCCGTGATCCCCACATGTGCTTTGAACCAATAGAATTTAACTTCTCTTCTAAGATTTCGTAACTCTAATAATTTTATTGTAGCCGCGCATGCCAAAGGGTGGAAGATTTGATAGTTATTCATCGTCTCTAAGGCCGATCTGGAGTCACAAAGTATTTTGACAGTTTCAAATTGTATTGCCATATCAATTGCTTTATGTAAAGCATATAATTCAGCCTGAAACACTGTACAAAATGGTGCTAATTTGTATTTCCTATATTCTACTTCGATACCATCTTTGAAACAGGATAAGGCTGCACCTATTTTATTGTCAATTTTAATAGCATCTGTGTAAATTGTTAGACCAGGATTAATTTGGGCATCTACTAATTTTTTGCCATTAGAGTCGATGCACTCATACTCTATTACATATTCATAAGCGGGGTGTTAAAATTCTAAAAAAACTACTTTTATTTTGTATCATCTGGTCACTTAGTATATCGTTGTGGATTTGCCCATTTCTGATCTCATAGAGTAATTCGGCCTCTTTTACTCTAAGGTCAAGAGGAAGCAACCCCGTTAGGATCAGGACGGCATTTAGTGATACTGTTTTGTATGATTTGCTGATCTCTTGTGCAAACCCCCTTTGAACGGAATTCAGATGTCTAATAGCTTAATTGCTGCTAATAGACATAATAGTTCGAAACGTAGAATTTGATATACTTCAAAATATTTAAGAAAATATAAGGTATTATTATAACGTAACTACTTTACAATGATTCTGTTGTATTCTTATGATGTTGAACTATGTGAAACTACTAGTTGAACAATGACATAATGAAATGAATCATATATATTCAAAATAAATATTGTGTTACCTACTTTTTTAAAAACATAATTAATATGTCTTGGTATAAAGGAGCTGTACCAACTTGTGAGATATGAAAAAACAATGTGCTTACCCTGAATGATGTGTAGTATGTGAATTTTATTGTTTCCCTGTAGGGCTAAATTTAATGTAGTCATGGTACGAGAAACACAAAGAGAAGTATGTCAATTTCTGGTCGAGATCCCCGGGCCGCTGTCGAATTGTCCTACACAAATCCTTAATAATAAAAAATACCCGAAAAATAATCAGATTGACGTAACGAAAGGTCCCTCCCAAAGAATGTAATGTGAAGATGTGTATAAGGGCCGGTGAGAGGGTCCGCGTTGCGGCGGCCATATTGCGCGGTAAGCGAGCTGCAAAGATCCAAAGAGCTCAGCTCGGCAAATATTTGTATGGACAGTATCGCCTGTGGCGACGGCGCTACGGCCTTCTCACTTCACAAGTTACGAGTTGCAGCGATTTCTAAAAAAAATGTCAAGGTACAAATATGTTTGTTTACGCCTGTATCAATCAAATATATATATCCTGTGTGATGGTGGTAGAGCCACGCTGAAGCTATTACTGGTTTCAGCATGAATGGGTCGGCTCGTCCGGGGTAGTACCACCCTCTCATAGAAAACCGACGTGAAGTAACAATGCTTGCATTGTTGCGTTTCGTTCGGTCAGTGAGAGCGCCTGAGGCCCACCTCCCCTCCCCTCTCCTCTCTTCTCTCCCTCTCCCTCCTTTAACCCTTTCCCCCAAAGGATGGCAACGCACTTGCGACTCCTCTGGTGTTGTTAGTGTCCATGGACGGTGGTGATCACTTAACATCAGGTGACCCACCTGTTCGTTTGCCACATATGACATAAAAAAAAAAATCAAATAGGTGGCAATGCCTCAAAATTTTATAGAAACGGGGTATTAAAATTAATGGACTTGGCACATGCCTCGAATACAGTTAGTTCTGCAAAAACCCAACCAATCTTTGATTTATGACAGTAAACAGATAACGTTATTGACAAGTCTTTGAAAGGAAAGAAAAATATCTGATACGTGTGGTAATATAGTTCCATAATAATTGTATCCATGACGTAACATACGCCTTATTTACAAAGAGTAACGTTGAATTTGAGACAAGAGAAGTTATTTTGTGTTAAGCCAATCTCAACACTATAATTATAAAATACTTTTGTGATTCTTTGATTCTATTTAATTGATATGAGATTGAGAAAAAAATGATAGTAACCCTCATGCAATATAATATTTACTACAATACTAACCTAACATACGTCTTCTTCGTACTTGTCAATCGGTATATAAATTGTACAAAGTAGTCTATTTCTTCTTCAGGTTTCTCAGTTATACAAAGTAAAAAAAGTAAATACTCAGTTATAAAAAGTTAGCAACTATATATAGTTACTTTTCATTATTTATAATATTAACGTAGATAAAAGTGTACAATGTAACTTTATAGTACGAGTAAAGCCGATAAATAGCCATACTACGACGGCCGTTTTCCACCTTTCACGACCAGCACCGAAGTCATATGAATTTATAGACCCAAGTTTTAGATTATACAAGCAATTAGAATAGGTGCCACCGATTTACAGCCATCGGCGTGTGAGAGAAAACCTATAGTACAAAGTAGTCTATTTCTTCTTCAGGTTTCATGCTACCATAATTGTAACTTATTCAAAGAATCAGTTATAAAAAGTTAGTAACTATACACATTTACTTTTCATTATTTATATTATTAACATAGATAAAAGTGTACAATGTAACTTTTTAGTACGAGTAAGGCCAATAAGAAACCATACTACGACGGCCGCTTTCCACCTTTCACGACCAGCACCGAAGTCATATGAATTTATGACAATATTTATAGACCCAATTTTCAGATTATAGAAGTAGATAGAATAGGTGCCACTGATTTATAGCCATCGGCGTGTGAGAGAAGACCTATATTTAGCAGGAATAAATAGCTATATAACTCTATTATTTTATGAAATGAGAATTTCATACCACGATGTTCTATATAACGTGGCTTATTGTATAATCAGATTATTATACAAAAATGATGATGATGAGATTCCGCCATCGCTTGTGACTTGTATATGAAATCTATATCTAAAGCTTGTCCGATTTTACCTCGTGTCCTCTCCAGGGCAGTCATCTACGGCTTTTTGTGGCTCCAGCGCTTCTTGTCCGTTACGACATCACACACACGATCAATGGACTGTGTTATGTGAGGCAAATTCCTTTGAAAACATTTCCATAGTTTTTATTTTATTTTCTTTTACTCCACAGCAAGTTATAGGTACGATAGCCGAGTCGGATAGCGGTAAATCTGTTTTTCTTTTATTTCGAGTAATGGGGTTTAAATTTAAACATATTCAGGGAGTGAGTTTAATTTGATCCTTTGATATAAGCAAATAAACAATGAAAACATATAGGGATGCGAATTGTTATTGAACAAAACTAAAAATCTTAAGAAACATCGTATGAACGTATAAGTGTCTCTTCCACCCATCGAGGATATGTGTTCCATTATTTGTAAGATTATACGTTAGTGAACGATGGTGATGTCTGGAATTGAATCCTCTCTGTGCATCCACTAAAAACGATTGTAACGTCTAATGTATTAAATATATATATGTTAAAAATATAACCCCGGTCGAGTTTCTTGCCGATTCTTCTCGACGACTGGGTTGTTTTCCAAACCAGTGGTTGTTTTGATGTTCATAAGCGCCTTATTAGAGCCTAAATATAATAAAGTATTTTTGATTTTGTTCAAACTAGTACATCCGCTTTATCATAAAACGAATAGGTCGATAGCAGAATACTCTTCAACAATATTTCCTTGTTTCTCTTTTGAAGGAGCTAGAGAATAACTATATAGTTAAACAATGCCATAAATTATAATAGTTATATCCTGATCTAATGATTCAAAAAAAGAATAAGTATGACCCGTAAAGATAAATGTAAGTGCTGTAATTTTGTTCTCTTGCTACTGCTTTGAAGTTAAGATTTAGATAATAACTTATGGTAATGTTGTACTCGTAGGAAAGATTCCAAATTTTATACAGAACATTTTCTTTATGAATTACACGATTGTTCAAATATTTCTAGAAAGCATTAATACTACATACTACATTTTAGCTGTCTCATTACATATTTACTTTTGCTGGTAATTTGTATTTCTAGTACTACTTGAAGTCTTGTCTATTCAAATACGATTAGAGCTTCTTTCACATTGAATATTTGTGTTTTGGAATACTTTTTATATATCTATAAATTGAACACTAATTACATAACCTAACTAGCATCTACAGGATTTCCTACTACGGAAATAGTTTATGCGATTTTTAACTATTTCTAAACTCAAGATAAAACATCTTGTGTACTGAAGCTGGTGGTAATCACTTAAACTTCAACTGAACAAACGAAACAACGGGTAGTGTTTTTGCGGACGGCTGCGGGGAACGGAAACGTAGCAAGTTTACGTTGTTACTCTGCGGGTAATGCGCCAAACAGAGCTTCCTTGAGGTGAGTTATTACGGGGTAATTCTACAACTTTCCGGGGCAACGCTTGCTAATATAAAACCGTTAGGATCCGAGCGTTTACTTTAATCACTAAAATTACTGAAATATTACCCTTTTGTACCTCGAGCCTCGAAAACTTTTTACTTCGTGATTTTTAGGCAAAAATAAAAGACCTCAGCGGGTTATAAGTCAATAAAAAACAAATAAAAGGTTTTGATTAAGTTTTATTCTAAGGTCTCCCTAAAGCAATTATTATGTTTGAATTCAAAGTTTTTTTAATAAAGTACTACAGTACTGTACAGGATGTCTTACAGTATTGTGATAACTTGTTGATGATACTTGTCATAGTAATAGTTAGTGACAGATATTGGTAAGTGATAGAAAGTATATATATAGAAAATAATAGACGGATCAGCGAAATGAAACAGCCGAATCCGCCGAATGCTGATCACTGTTTTATTTTCATTAGAAATCTATACTAATATATAAAGCTGAAGAGTTTGTTTGTTTGGTTGAACGCGATGATCTCAGGAACCATATGATCACGCTAAGACCAATAGAAGCAGAGCACCAATGAAGAATATTTCAAAATCGGGCACTTTTTTCATTTTGAGAGATTTCGTTAGTAGTAGTAATAACATTCGTTCAATAGGACAGGCGAAGGAATTAATCCATACTGCCAATCCTGAAGTTGTCAATATAGGTATTTCTTATATATCCTTTAATCAATTTTCTTCCCTGTCCAAGTTACAATAAAGGCATAAGCACCAAATCTTCTATATAATATGTCGTACATTATTTTATCCATCATTATTATCTTCTTAGTCTTCATAATCATAAAACAAAATATTTCAAATAAAGATTTCGTTAGCGTTAATATTATATATGTTGCCATGGTAACGTGGTAAGTTTCTATCGCAAACATTTTCGAAGTTTATTTTGTTTTCCTATGGAAAAAGTTTATACTACTTTTATTTCTAATATTTTATTTGTTCCCTATTACGTATTATAAAAATAAAGTTTATGTATGTACAATTAAAATAACAACTTTTTATGACTGGCTAAGGCTACAAATGAAGAAAAAAAAATTCTTTATACTTTGTCTATATTTTTATATAATATTATATTTTGTCTGTTTGTTTGTTTGTCCTGGGTAATTTCCAAAACGACTGGACCTATTTTAACGGGAATTTTACTTTTTACTGCCAGATAACCGAAATTATAGCGGTTGACATATTATTTGTCCGCGGCTTCGTCCGCATTACTTTGGGCCGATTTTCAAGGGGTATTTACTGGTAGATAACAGACCTTAAAAAAGTAATTAATAATCTCAGGAACTACCAATCCGATTTGAGAAAATCCTTTGGTTTTAAATAACTCATTTATCGAGGAAGGCTACAGGCTATATATCATCACGCTAAGACCAATAGAAGCAGAGCACCAATGAAGAATGTATCAAAACCGGGCACTTTTTTCCTTTTGAGAGATTTCGTTAGTAGTAGCAATAATATTCGTTCAATAGGACAGGCGAAGGAATTAATCCATACTGCCAATTCTGAAGTTATGTAGTAAGTATCAAAGCTAACATTTTCAAAGTTTTTTTTTCCTATTCAAATAGTTCATAGGCGAAGGAATTAATCCATACTGCCAATTCTGAAGTTATGTAGTAAGTATCAAAGCTAACATTTTCAAAGTTTTTTTTTCCTATTCAAATAGTTCATAGGCGAAGGAATTAATCCATACTGCCAATTCTGAAGTTATGTAGTAAGTATCAAAGCTAACATTTTCAAAGTTTTTTTTTCCTATTCAAATAGTTCATAGGCGAAGGAATTAATCCATACTGCCAATTCTGAAGTTATGTAGTAAGTATCAAAGCTAACATTTTCAAAGTTTTTTTTTCCTATTCAAATAGTTCATAGGCGAAGGAATTAATCCATACTGCCAATTCTGAAGTTATGTAGTAAGTATCAAAGCTAACATTTTCAAAGTTTTTTTTTCCTATTCAAATAGTTCATAGGCGAAGGAATTAATCCATACTGCCAATTCTGAAGTTATGTAGTAAGTATCAAAGCTAACATTTTCAAAGTTTTTTTTTCCTATTCAAATAGTTCATAGGCGAAGGAATTAATCCATACTGCCAATTCTGAAGTTATGTAGTAAGTATCAAAGCTAACATTTTCAAAGTTTTTTTTTCCTATTCAAATAGTTCATAGGCGAAGGAATTAATCCATACTGCCAATTCTGAAGTTATGTAGTAAGTATCAAAGCTAACATTTTCAAAGTTTTTTTTTCCTATTCAAATAGTTCATAGGCGAAGGAATTAATCCATACTGCCAATTCTGAAGTTATGTAGTAAGTATCAAAGCTAACATTTTCAAAGTTTTTTTTTCCTATTCAAATAGTTCATAGGCGAAGGAATTAATCCATACTGCCAATTCTGAAGTTATGTAGTAAGTATCAAAGCTAACATTTTCAAAGTTTTTTTTTCCTATTCAAATAGTTCATAGGCGAAGGAATTAATCCATACTGCCAATTCTGAAGTTATGTAGTAAGTATCAAAGCTAACATTTTCAAAGTTTTTTTTTCCTATTCAAATAGTTCATAGGCGAAGGAATTAATCCATACTGCCAATTCTGAAGTTATGTAGTAAGTATCAAAGCTAACATTTTCAAAGTTTTTTTTTCCTATTCAAATAGTTCATAGGCGAAGGAATTAATCCATACTGCCAATTCTGAAGTTATGTAGTAAGTATCAAAGCTAACATTTTCAAAGTTTTTTTTTCCTATTCAAATAGTTCATAGGCGAAGGAATTAATCCATACTGCCAACTAATAGACATAATAGTTCGAAACGTAGAATTTGATATACTTCAAAATATTTAAGAAAATATAAGGTATTATTATAACGTAACTACTTTACAATGATTCTGTTGTATTCTTATGATGTTGAACTATGTGAAACTACTAGTTGAACAATGACATAATGAAATGAATCATATATATTCAAAATAAATATTGTGTTACCTACTTTTTTAAAAACATAATTAATATGTCTTGGTATAAAGGAGCTGTACCAACTTGTGAGATATGAAAAAACAATGTGCTTACCCTGAATGATGTGTAGTATGTGAATTTTATTGTTTCCCTGTAGGGCTAAATTTAATGTAATCATGGTACGAGAAACACAAAGAGAAGTATGTCAATTTCTGGTCGAGATCCCCGGGCCGCTGTCGAATTGTCCTACACAAATCCTTAATAATAAAAAATACCCGAAAAATAATCAGATTGACGTAACGAAAGGTCCCTCCCAAAGAATGTAATGTGAAGATGTGTATAAGGGCCGGTGAGAGGGTCCGCGCTGCGGCGGCCATATTGCGCGGTAAGCGAGCTGCAAAGATCCAAAGAGCTCAGCTCGGCAAATATTTGTATGGACAGTATCGCCTGTGGCGACGGCGCTACGGCCTTCTCACTTCACAAGTTACGAGTTGCAGCGATTTCTAATAAAAATGTCAAGGTACAAATATGTTTGTTTACGCCTGTATCAATCAAATATATATATCCTGTGTGATGGTGGTAGAGCCACGCTGAAGCTATTACTGGTTTCAGCATGAATGGGTCGGCTCGTCCGGGGTAGTACCACCCTCTCATAGAAAACCGACGTGAAGTAACAATGCTTGCATTGTTGCGTTTCGTTCGGTCAGTGAGAGCGCCTGAGGCCCACCTCCCCTCCCCTCTCCTCTCTTCTCTCCCTCTCCCTCCTTTAACCCTTTCCCCCAAAGGATGGCAACGCACTTGCGACTCCTCTGGTGTTGTTAGTGTCCATGGACGGTGGTGATCACTTAACATCAGGTGACCCACCTGTTCGTTTGCCACATATGACATTAAAAAAAAATCAAATAGGTGGCAATGCCTCAAAATTTTATAGAAACGGGGTATTAAAATTAATGGTCTTGGCACATGCCTCGAATACAGTTAGTTCTGCAAAAACCCAACCAATCTTTGATTTATGACAGTAAACAGATAACGTTATTGACAAGTCTTTGAAAGGAAAGAAAAATATCTGATACGTGTGGTAATATAGTTCCATAATAATTGTATCCATGACGTAACATACGCCTTATTTACAAAGAGTAACGTTGAATTTGAGACAAGAGAAGTTATTTTGTGTTAAGCCAATCTCAACACTATAATTATCAAATACTTTTGTGATTATTTGATTCTATTTAATTGATATGATGAGAAATAAGTTGAGAAAAAAAATGATAGTAACCCTCATGCAATATAATATTTACTAACCTAACATAACAGTCTTCTTCGTACTTGTCAATCGGTATATCAATTGTACAAAGTAGTCTATTTCTTCTTCAGGTTTCATGCTACCATAATTGTAACTTATTCAAAGAATCAGTTATAAAAAGTTAGTAACTATACACATTTACTTTTCATTATTTATATTATTAACATAGATAAAAGTGTACAATGTAACTTTTTAGTACGAGTAAGGCCAATAAGAAACCATACTACGACGGCCGCTTTCCACCTTTCACGACCAGCACCGAAGTCATATGAATTTATGACAATATTTATAGACCCAATTTTCAGATTATAGAAGTAGATAGAATAGGTGCCACTGATTTATAGCCATCGGCGTGTGAGAGAAGACCTATATTTAGCAGGAATAAATAGCTATATAACTCTATTATTTTATGAAATGAGAATTTCATACCACGATGTTCTATATAACGTGGCTTATTGTATAATCAGATTATTATACAAAAATGATGATGATGAGATTCCGCCATCGCTTGTGACTTGTATATGAAATCTATATCTAAAGCTTGTCCGATTTTACCTCGTGTCCTCTCCAGGGCAGTCATCTACGGCTTTTTGTGGCTCCAGCGCTTCTTGTCCGTTACGACATCACACACACGATCAATGGACTGTGTTATGTGAGGCAAATTCCTTTGAAAACATTTCCATAGTTTTTATTTTATTTTCTTTTACTCCACAGCAAGTTATAGGTACGATAGCCGAGTCGGATAGCGGTAAATCTGTTTTTCTTTTATTTCGAGTAATGGGGTTTAAATTTAAACATATTCAGGGAGTGAGTTTAATTTGATCCTTTGATATAAGCAAATAAACAATGAAAACATATAGGGATGCGAATTGTTATTGAACAAAACTAAAAATCTTAAGAAACATCGTATGAACGTATAAGTGTCTCTTCCACCCATCGAGGATATGTGTTCCATTATTTGTAAGATTATACGTTAGTGAACGATGGTGATGTCTGGAATTGAATCCTCTCTGTGCATCCACTAAAAACGATTGTAACGTCTAATGTATTAAATATATATATGTTAAAAATATAACCCCGGTCGAGTTTCTTGCCGATTCTTCTCGACGACTGGGTTGTTTTCCAAACCAGTGGTTGTTTTGATGTTCATAAGCGCCTTATTAGAGCCTAAATATAATAAAGTATTTTTGATTTTGTTCAAACTAGTACATCCGCTTTATCATAAAACGAATAGGTCGATAGCAGAATACTCTTCAACAATATTTCCTTGTTTCTCTTTTGAAGGAGCTAGAGAATAACTATATAGTTAAACAATGCCATAAATTATAATAGTTATATCCTGATCTAATGATTCAAAAAAAGAATAAGTATGACCCGTAAAGATAAATGTAAGTGCTGTAATTTTGTTCTCTTGCTACTGCTTTGAAGTTAAGATTTAGATAATAACTTATGGTAATGTTGTACTCGTAGGAAAGATTCCAAATTTTATACAGAACATTTTCTTTATGAATTACACGATTGTTCAAATATTTCTAGAAAGCATTAATACTACATACTACATTTTAGCTGTCTCATTACATATTTACTTTTGCTGGTAATTTGTATTTCTAGTACTACTTGAAGTCTTGTCTATTCAAATACGATTAGAGCTTCTTTCACATTGAATATTTGTGTTTTGGAATACTTTTTATATATCTATAAATTGAACACTAATTACATAACCTAACTAGCATCTACAGGATTTCCTACTACGGAAATAGTTTATGCGATTTTTAACTATTTCTAAACTCAAGATAAAACATCTTGTGTACTGAAGCTGGTGGTAATCACTTAAACTTCAACTGAACAAACGAAACAACGGGTAGTGTTTTTGCGGACGGCTGCGGGGAACGGAAACGTAGCAAGTTTACGTTGTTACTCTGCGGGTAATGCGCCAAACAGAGCTTCCTTGAGGTGAGTTATTACGGGGTAATTCTACAACTTTCCGGGGCAACGCTTGCTAATATAAAACCGTTAGGATCCGAGCGTTTACTTTAATCACTAAAATTACTGAAATATTACCCTTTTGTACCTCGAGCCTCGAAAACTTTTTACTTCGTGATTTTTAGGCAAAAATAAAAGACCTCAGCGGGTTATAAGTCAATAAAAAACAAATAAAAGGTTTTGATTAAGTTTTATTCTAAGGTCTCCCTAAAGCAATTATTATGTTTGAATTCAAAGTTTTTTTAATAAAGTACTACAGTACTGTACAGGATGTCTTACAGTATTGTGATAACTTGTTGATGATACTTGTCATAGTAATAGTTAGTGACAGATATTGGTAAGTGATAGAAAGTATATATATAGAAAATAATAGACGGATCAGCGAAATGAAACAGCCGAATCCGCCGAATGCTGATCACTGTTTTATTTTCATTAGAAATCTATACTAATATATAAAGCTGAAGAGTTTGTTTGTTTGGTTGAACGCGATGATCTCAGGAACCATATGATCACGCTAAGACCAATAGAAGCAGAGCACCAATGAAGAATATTTCAAAATCGGGCACTTTTTTCATTTTGAGAGATTTCGTTAGTAGTAGTAATAACATTCGTTCAATAGGACAGGCGAAGGAATTAATCCATACTGCCAATCCTGAAGTTGTCAATATAGGTATTTCTTATATATCCTTTAATCAATTTTCTTCCCTGTCCAAGTTACAATAAAGGCATAAGCACCAAATCTTCTATATAATATGTCGTACATTATTTTATCCAACATTATTATCTTCTTAGTCTTCATAATCATAAAACAAAATTGTTCAAATACAGATTTCGTTAGCGTTAGTATTATTATATACGTTGCCATGGTAAGTTTCTATCGCAAACATTTTCGAAGTTTATTTTGTTTCCCTATGCAAAAGTTTATACTACTTTTATTTCTAATATTTTATTTGTTCCCTATTACGTATTATAAAAATAAAGTTTGTTTATGTACAATTAAAATGACAACTTTTTGATGGATGGAAATGGCTCCAAATGACCAAAAATATTGTTCTTTATACTTTGTCTATATTTTTATATTAGAATATTTCCTCTGTTTGTTTGTTTGTTGCGGGTAATCTCCAAAACGGCTGTACCTATTTTATCGGGAATTTTACTTTTTACTGCCAGATAGCCGAAATTATAGCGGTTGACATATTCTATTTTATTTGTCCGCGGTTTCGTCCGCATGGCTATTTCCAAAATGGTTGTACCGATTTTCACGGGGTATTCACTGGTAGATAGCAGACCTCATAAAAAGTAATTTAGATTTTTTATTCGCCTTCGGCTGCAGTGGAATATCCGTAATGCTTGAACTGATTTTCACGGGACTTTCACTGGCAGATAACTCAGCTTATAAGAAGTAACTTGGACTATTTTATTTTGTTACTCAATACTTCGTCCGCAATATCCTACTATCTCCTGATTAGTTGAAACGACTATCACGGGGCTTTTACGGGCAGACAACTAGCGGGCTCGGACGACGTTGCCCAGCCCTCATAATAAAATGAAAAACTTCACAAATTATACCTAAACCTTCCCCATGAACTATCATTCTATCTACTGGTCAAAATGGCATGAAAATGGTCGTTTTTGACTTTATATCGACAATACGGGCATATTATATCTATATAATAAAAGATTTAAGATAAATTGTTCGATAATTTATAGCTTATAATTTGCATTACTTTCTTATATAGTGTTAGTGAGCACTGAGTTTGGTATTTAGTAGGTTGAAGTTCCAGGTATTTTGCTGATGATAAATCCCATCCCATTCGATATACTATTAGTATTCATATATCTAATGTACACGTTACATTAATCACTACATAGTGTACCAATTCAAATAAAAAAGAACCATTAAAATCGGTTCACAATTGACGAAAATATCGGTTAACATACATAAAAAATATACATACAATCGAACATGGTAACCTCCTCCTTTTACGGAGCCGCGGGTTACAGCTAGTGTATTAATAAAATAATATTCCTTACTACGAAAATAAGTATAAATTGCTCGTATAAGTTAAAATCTTCAATAATAAAATTATGAGAAGAAAGTCAGGAGATTGAAAAATAAATAATGTCTTTTTTGTAATATAAAAAGAAATTTTTGTATCTTTTACAAAGTTCTTTTTCTTTACTGAATTTCTAAAGGTAAGATAGCATGTCTAACAAAACTTCCGGTTTACGTGTTGTTCAACGAGCCGTGATATTTATATCTACAAGAACTAGCCAAAACTAGCGAACAAACCGGTAGCTAGTAGTATCCCAAATAGCTACGTACGTATTTTGCTATAACATTTCCTATAATAAGCCAATGCGGCGTGACTTAATTTAAATAATCTTGTAACTAAAAATAATAAAAACTGTATCTTAAATATAGTATTTTAACGTTATTTTAATACGTTATTTTGCGATAATATATTCAGGTTTAACCATTCCATTGGCATCAAGAGTTTAATTGGCTATAACAAGACGTAATCACATTAAATAACAACATAAAACTATTATATTAATTATAAAACTCAATTAACGCCATCTAGTGAGTACTTTGAAAATCATAAAATTCCTTACATTAAAAAACACTTAACCGTCCCAATAATTATGATGATCTATCAAAAGGTGATAGGGTTTATCGGTTGTAAATATATCTGCCTCTCTTTCTCAATCTTTGTGATACATTGTGATAAGTTGAGCTTTCTGTTCTTTTTTCTATAGTAAAAAGCAGGACAAACAAACAAACTCATATTCGCATTTATAATATTAATAAGGATATATATTCCTGTTTGAATTTACTGTTCGTTTGCTTTTTGCATCAATAATTCTTTAATAATCAGAAACATGATACATGTAAACTGCATATATAATGAAAAAAAAAACAATATTGTAAGTTACGCGAGATGGGAACTGCGGCGGTGACACGTGGACAAACGAGCCGTGTTATTTGTAGGGCTGAATGGGTTCTTTATTATATTGTGATCTATTCGCGTTTTTTTTATTAAAAAAAACATGGCATCAAACAAGTGTTATTCAGTTAAGGTATAAACAAGATGTTAAAAATTATGGACCTAAACAAAATATTTATGACTAGACATGACACGTAATTGTGACAGGCTTAGGCGTTCCAGCAACAGACAGTGTGTATTCAGCTTCTGAGAGAATTGCAGGCCGGCATGATGGAAATGACAGCCGGTGGATTGTAGATTGCTTGACGGTCACCATTGTGTTTGAACTATGCTTACCCTTAACGATAGTGCGGTTACTTCATCGATCTGGAATAAAAAAATAGAAACATTCGATATAAAATATTAAGCGATTATTTTAGCTTAATTTACCATTTGTGCAATAATTCACTGCTGAATTCAATGTTTTCCATACTGCACCAAGGTATAATAAAATAGATTTGAAGAATACCTATCGACTCAAGTGGCACTCCGATTTTCCTCGGATATAAAAATCTGAACACAATAAATCAACGTCTCCTAATAAACGTCAAGGCAAATGTATATTTGTCGCGCGTCAATCGACGAAAATCGCGTGGAAACGGAAAATCCATAGCCTTAACACTTAGTAGTAGACAAATTAAGTCTTATCCCTTTACGATAAAGTCTCATTTTGAATTGTTGGTATTGAAAATAATGTTGATGGTAGAAAACATTTTCTGATACCTGATTGATATTTTTTTGGGTTGAGAGCGTATTGCTATTATTAATTTTTTTCCTCGTCTATGTTATCATTTGAGGGGGTTATTAAGGATTTTTCTGTGACGTGATGTACGATTGTTTAAAACTTTTCTATAATATACTTTTAAATAGGTATGAAAATATAGTTTGTTTGTATTTTAGTAACTGCGCCTAGCGGCTTCATTCCTTTTTAATTTTTCCATCCGGCTCTAAAAGTTATAGGGTAGGGTTAGGTACTCTATAATATTTCCTAATAAATAACCTGTAAAATGCAAAAAAATAATTCAAATGTGATTGGTAGTTCCAGAACAAGCGCCTTCAATCACACATTTTTTGGGCTTAATAATATCAGCAAATATTTATATTGGTTTGGCCTGAATGTACAACTGGAATGTATCTACTAATAGTGTGACAGCTTCAACTCTCAAACGTCATGACACAATCATGAAATAACATGCCTCAAATAACAAATATGTTGTCAGAAAAGAAATTGAACGGCGGAGTCATGCCGCTTCCATCATATCTGTCTTTAAAATGTAATTGTATGTCAGAAGCACTAAGATTTGTGATACGTTACATGAAATAGTATGTTATTAGAAATAAATGAAATGTCGGGTAGTTATACTGCGACGGCCTATAGAAGGAGCGGTGCTCGTCGCGTACACTCACTAGATCCGATCCCTCGGCGTGGAGCCCTTGTGTACGCTGCTCGCGCGATACAGTGACACAAAAATTTACATCACTGCTACAACACTACATATATCACTTCCACACACGTGCACACACGCTTACAAATAAAAAGTGGAAGGGTTTTGTTTTTTTCCCTTATCGAACTGAAATAGTTGAGGAATTTTCCGATACCAAATACACATAAGAGTTATTGAGACATGCATGCCTGGTACACATATATGTTTCAATAACTCATATTTGTATGAATAGTTTAGCTTAACTTAGGTTAGCTAAGATAGATCGCGAATTGCATGAAACATCGGCTGAGTGCCTTAAGCGGTCGCCTTAGTAGTCCGGTGAAGCTGTATTGGCCTCTAAAAAGGCCAATAGCGTAGTCAGTTCGAGAAAAAAAGTGTACACTCACTATTTCGGCGGCCATCGTAGCGTGCAGTAGCTCTGTCCGAACTCGTGTCGGTTATTTAAAGAGTGATTAATTGTTAGAATTTATTCTTAACAGTTTATATCTAAATTAGCCAGTTCTCTTTTTTAATAATCAATAATTGTTTCTATTTCTAACAATATATTTACTAGCTATACCTATCATTTGTTGTAATAAGTTGTTAAATTATAGCAAAATGGATATTATGTGAACTAGCTATCTGCCCCGGCTTTGTACGGATATATTAAAGAGAAAGAAACCAAATTTTCTATTTATAGTACGACCAAGTAATGAAATGAAACGATACCTGAACAACCATCTATCAGCTTTTATTAAGATCCCTCTACTGTTTTCTGTCTTGTTCACATTTTATATGGAAATTGTTTAATACGATTTTTTTTTAATTTTCCGCACAATTTTACAAAAATCTACCTTCATACAAACCTTGTCTTGACAATCATACATACAACAAATTAAGAATCACCTGAACAGGTGCAGCTTTTCGAAAGTGATGCGCTCATACATTCAGCAATTGATTTTAATTTATGCAGATATATTCTGAGTGTTGAAATATCTACGTATATCGGTTTTTATGATGATCGGTTGAACATTACTAATGTGCGCTACAGTGCCTAGTGGCGAGTTATATTAAATTAATAACATAATAACTTTTGCATGAAAAAAATCTTGGGTGTGCCAAAATTCATCGTGACCGGTCAACGCGTGTTATACTATTATACATATATATACCTAGTCTTGCCATAAATATAAAACATTAAAAAATATAAAAAGCTTATTCGAAGTGGTCTCCATTGGCTGCAATACAGTCCTTTAAACGTTGATGCCAGTTATCAATAGAAGCACGCACTCTTTTCATGGGAAAATCCTTCACTGCCAATCGTACGGCGTTTAGAGCAAGCCGTACTCTCTAAAACTGACCATAAATCATAATCCAGCGGATTAAGATCGGGACTAGACGACGGCAAGTCTTCAGCTCCGATGAAGTCCGAAACGTTCGTTTCCAACCAAGACTGCATAGACCGAGCTTTATGATCCGGCGCCGAGTCTTGCTGGAAGGTCCATTCTTGGTTATTGAACATGGTGTTGTTAAGGGGCTTCACTACCTTCTCAAGATTGGTATCTTGATACACTTGTGCCGATGTTTCGATATTATGATATACCTTTCTCACAAAAGTATGGCTCAGCCATTCCTTCATAGCAATACTCCACCAAACCATCACTGAAGTCGAATAGTGCCCACGTTGCACTCTGTCGACTAATTGGGAAGCTTCCTTAGATGTAAAAATGTTCTCATACGTAAACAAATTTTTTCTGTGACCTGCCTTTGCGTACCGCTTCAGTAGTTGTTTCGATTTTACGACACTATTCTTTTTTAAATTATCAGTTAAGAAATAACTAGTACGTCTCTTATAAGCTGCAAGTCCTAAGTTACCTTTTAAAATACGCGACATGATTCTAGGTGCTGTCTTCATCTCCTCCTGATTAAACCTTTTGCTTTCGGACAGGATTTCTTCGAATTCTTTCCCTTACTGCTTTGACCAGCTTTTTCGTACGAACACTACGTGGACGGCCATATCTTTTCTATCACAAACAGAGGAGGTCTCATTGTACCTATTAATAGCCCGGTACATAAATATTTTACTAATACCAAGCGTATGGAGAGTTTTAAATACTGCATTTGGCTCCATACCTACTTTGTGTAATGCAATAACCCTCTTTATCACCTCACTCAATTTTAATATCGCAAAATATTGTACAATATATTGGCGCCAAAATGAGAGAACCCAATGAATAATCATATAAAAATGACAGATTCCAAATTCAAATGTAATATTTTAATTATTTTTAATTGTAACAGTATTTATGGCCAGCCTAACTATATACAGATATCGAAATATTAATGTACACTGTTTCATATTGCATGCTATCGTAATTTGACTCATTATCTATAGCATTTTCCTTATGTAACTAGACGTAAAACCTCTTGTCACAGTACCCACGACCTGTATATGAAAGAAATATCAGAGTACCTCTCTCTACATGGACGGGTGCACTTCTACTCCGCATTTCGTACATGATCTTTTGTTAATTTTTTTTTTTTTATTTGTAAAGCGCTATAAATGAATAAGTTACTGGGGTTAAATTACAAAATAGATTTCTTTATATGTACTTTTGAGTTAATTGAAATTTTGTATTGATATATTATAAAAATAATATTCTAGCAATAAGTAGAACATCGTTTGAGGATAGTTTAAGTATTTTTAATAAAAATATTTTTAAAGGAGCGCACCGCTTTACCTCTCGCGGCCGCCTGGCAATCCGGCGCACTGTTACGACCTTTCAAGTGCCATAAAACTAAAGTACTATACATTTACTATATAAAAATTTATTTCTCAGTCCAAATTCATAAAATTATTCAGCAAAAAGTATTACAGTTGCGAGTCTTTGAGCTAAAATTTTCCTTTAGTGATTTTCCGTTGCGATTTTGCATAAAGTTTGGTACTACTATAGGTAAGTTTGGTATGTGATTCATAGTTCGCGGTCATGTGTAAAGGTGATAAGATATCGATTCATTTAAATATTATTAAAAAAATCTCAGTACAGAAAAACGCGTTGTCGAAATTATTTGGTAAATATTATTCTAAATGTGTACAACAACCTAATGACAATTCACTTCGTTCACATGTTTGTCTTGATTTTTTTCGACAAAGGATAATGGAAATATTAATTGTAACCTTTGCCTATTTGTTTAATCTGACTTTTTCTATCTTATATATGTAATTATTAGAATTCGAAGTTATGGTAATTTCAAAAAGAATAATATTCAGTTAATTTTCTTCATGAATTGTTTATACAATCAATGGCCGAGTAAAACATTAAATGTTTATAATGTCCTTGACGGCTTCAAAGAAATCGGTAATAAATATCGTGGCACTTACTGAGTTTGGTAGTGCGACGCAGTTAACATCGATCAGATCGCTATGGCCTCTTTTATTAACCATTACCTTTATTAGTTATATACTTATATACTATAATTATTTAACAGTTAGTTAAGAGAAGTTGCTAAACTCTTAATAAATTGACTTTTATCTAAATCGTTATTATTATTTTTATTAGCATAAATAGTTATAATTATATTTATTTATTTCATAGAAATCTACAGCTATATATTCATAAAAAAAGTACAAGTAAATGTTAGTTTCACCAACAATTATTTCAGTATATAATTACATTTACTTTTTACTATTACATGGCTAACCCAAACGTTTGTATATTTAGTGAAATATCAATTATCTATTGAATAAGTAAATCACCTAGCCCGTAAGTAAAAAAAAATGAATAACAATTAAAATAATAACAACTAGCAAGAAATACAATTACTTAAAATACAAAGCATATAAAAATTCCGCTACTGTCGCACCAAAAACAAATGATACGTATACTAAGTGTATATGTGTATATATATGAGAATCAATATACGTATAATGCTTTAGGAATATGTGTTTGAAGCATGTTTAATAATACTTTTTGTGACCATCGCTTTAAAGGACCTACACTTATGAATAATATCTAATTTTAGTTCACCACTTATTATCATAAAAGGTGCCTAATTTATCCAATATGTTATGAGTTTGTTTATAATATAATATCAATCATATTTGATATCACCAATCAAGTGATACTTTATTATACTGAAGTATTTATTTAATTTTCATTGCAACATAAATAAGAAGTAATAAGCGGTTGTGTAAACGTGCCTCACAGATAGAGAGCATCGCTCAGAAGCAACAAAGGCTTGAAACCCATTGGTCTGTCACTGGCAGCCGACAAAAAGGCCGAGCATGTTATCGCAGGGTTGTCGCCAATTGTAATATTAAATGTACAAAGCTCGTTACTATGTTATTAGAAAAAAAAGAAAAAATTGGTGTTTGTAAACAATATTAAACTAATACTTGGTAGAAAAGTTGCAAGTATATTGGAGTTTACTGAACATAAAAGAAACGCCCCAAGAATTGTCTTTGTCCGGTAGGTAGCCGCAATACTTTTAAGGAGAGTGGCAAAATAGATATGCTCTAGTAAATATTAAATCGCATATAAATTATCTGGGAGTAACAGCCCTACACCCCCAGCAGGGTTCGCGGTTATTATTTCCGCGGAACGATTTATCGAGTGAAGTCTTATAAACACGAAAACAGTCTGTCTCCACTTTTTATAATGTGTCAGAAGCAGAATAAAATTGTTTCTAATTTATTTTCTATCAATATTACAGTGAATTATGGTATTCTTTTCTTTTCGGATTTATCTTCGTAAATTATTCACATTTTAGCCAACATTTGTTTAAGAAAATTAATAAATATACGTTGCAATTTAGCTTGTAATAGATATTCTTAGTGATTTAGTGATATTAATGTATAGTTGGATTATTTAAATTTGTTTTCTCCCTTATATTCAATATTTTTTTACAATTAGATTTTCTTTTTTTTTTTTTATAGTAGCACGGCAAAATGACTGCACTGCGCCTGATGGTAAGCACAGGACAATCCAAAAACAACGGCGACCACCGAGTGATATACTATCCATCGCCGGTCGCCGCTGTCATGCCGGCCTGCGAAAAGCTGGATATGCACAGGCTGATCCCGAAACGCGACTCGCAAAAGCGAATCACTATGACGGGCTTTTTCGCCATATACATGGTGGTTGCAACCCAGTCAGGCTAAACATTAAAGATAAATTAGTGTAATTTTACATAAATGTAAGAAAAGCGTTATATTAAATGTTACATAAAAATGTATATTCCAATTAAATTTTAATGAAATTATGAGGTTTTTCTTACTTTGTAGGTTTTACCGTTTGACCACAATCTAAACTGGTGTTAAACGACGATGTTGTCTAAAATGGTAAACACGATAAACTTAGAGAGTGGCTGACTCTCGAGTGCAGTGCAGCTGGAACACACCAACAGGATTTCAATTTAAGGGTGGTAGCTAGCAAGACGGGCTTAGAAAAAGTACTCCATGCAAAGCAAATTGCATGTGATAAAATGAATATATTCTCGAGTATAGTGTGTTGAGATGCATACATTGTAGTTGTCGCATAACTCCATCACGACTCTAAATGTAAGCGAGCGTGAACTATCTGAAACATTGCAGCCGCTGTCCTTATTCATAACAATGAATAACGTCAGTCTAACTTTGCACCACCTCGGGCTATCTCTACAAAGGTGGCGATACCTACACCCAGACTACACAGTTCTAACTGCCATAAACTCTTTTCTGTTTTCGATTTTATTAAAATATACATAAAGTTAACTTTTGCGTAGGCTAGTGACTTATATGTCATTTTAAAGACTTTAATAGAGGATTTTCAAAGGCCAGTGTAGTGGATGCAATGTTTACACGTCAACTTCCGCGGCTCATGTAAGAATGACCTCAATAACAGCTGCTTTTTTATTTTTTTATAAATTATTTTTACTATTAACTCATGTTGGTCAAGCGATTTCATCTGTGGAATATCAGTCCAAAGTCATAAAGGTTTAAAACCAGACATGTACCAATGAAATTTTCGGAATTCGTGTACATTTCATTTAAATTGGTAAAACTAGGCTAACGGTGAAGGAAAACATTGTAAGGAAGCCTGAACCTGAGAAATTTTCTTTAGTATTATGTCCATACCTTCCTTTGGGAACAGGCCTATGGGTCACTTGCGGGCTGATGATTTCCAATATTTTTAATTAATATTTTATGAAAGAATTTAAGTAATTCCAGAACAATTAAAAGGAATACGCAAACTGAGCAATAATCTTATATATTTAGACAAAATCAAATCAAATCAAATCAAAAATACTTTATTCAGTTTAGGCCCTAATAACTTATGAACGTCAAGGCACTTATGAACGTCAAAGACTACTACCGGTTCGGAAAAGAACCCAGTCATCGAGAAGAACTGGTAAGAAACTCGATCGGGTACATTTTTTTAACATATTTCCAATACATCATACAATGCTTTTAGTGAATGCACACAGAGGAGTCAATTCCAGACATCTTTATCAATATAAAACAGAATAATCTATCATATATACGTCAATAATTCAAATATATATGTCGTTTTAATATAACCGAAGATAGGTGGCCAGTGTTGAGCCCAATGTTGCAATTAATTCATTTCAACAATTATTAACTATATAAATAAGATTATAAATATTTGCGCCTAAACAACGGATTTATGTCTGATTTCATTTAGTTCTTCCCTCATTTTATAAATAAGTAAATTTGAGGTAAAATCATTCGGATGTGACTCGTGACACCAACATCAGCGAGTCATTTATCACATTCCGGTGACCTGCTTGATGAAAGATCGCCTGCACCGCATCCGAATCATCGCACATATTCACCTCACGGTTGGCTCGCAGCCAAATCGCCATATTTATAGCCCACTCACCGTTATCTAGTAGATATTCACGCTATTATACTCAAGCGTTATTTATACGGTCATGTTATTCGGACAGCTGTACATTGCTTTACGAACGAATGAAAAATTATTTATACTAGTGTTCGCCCGTTGGTCGAAATTCGGACAAAATTATTACGGAAAATTGTCCCAAAATAAATGAGTAATTAAAATTATTTTGAATTTGAAAGTTCTAACAATTTAATTGATACGTGATACTTGACGTCTGTTCTGAGTACGAATAAACAATTTTATCAATATCTAATGTTGTAACAAACTTGCCGTTTTCGGTCAACGTAATTTAAATGTGTGCGTATTCGAAGGTATAGAAAAAAACTATTTCCAATTTATTTTATTATTGATAACACTGTGTCTATAGCTTATAAAAAAAACGGGTGAGAAACGGAGGAGAAAAAGGTAATGAATTGATGTTAACCTATATATTATACAAGCTGTCACCCGCACTCCGCACGCGTTTTAAAGAAATGTATTATAGAAATGTAAAATTGTAAGTAGGTACATTACAGAAATACTTTTTCAAAAACATTTGTAACTACGATACGCACGCCAACTGTAACATATAGCATGTACATTAGATATGTGAATACGAATAGTATATCGAATGGGATGGGATTTATCATCAGCAACATACCTGGAACTTTAACCTATTATATACCACCCTCAGTGCTCACTAACATTATATAAGAAAGTAATGAAAATTTTAAACTATGCATTACCGAACAATATGTGTTAATATTTTTATTATATAGATATAACATGCCCATATTGTAGATATAATTGCGTTATTCTTATACGTTGCTATAATCACTGAATTATGTAAACGCAAACGCGGTAAATAAAACAAAATGGCAGCCAAATTGGCCAAAATGATAATATAATTCAAATTACATACATTTATTCTTGGAGTCCAGTACAAATAAATTATTTTTGATCAATTTCACGCGAACGAATGCACAGGTAAGAGTTTATCACTACATAGTATAAAACAAAGTCCTCTGATCTGTCTGTTTATCTATTCGAGATAAAGTCAAAAACTACAGAACGGATGTTCATGACGTTTTTTTTTTATCGGAGCTCAGCAAAGTGACTTTACTGTGCCTGATGGTGAGCACAGTATTATCTAAAAATAATAGCGACTACCGAGAGACATACTATCCCTCACTGGTCGCCGCTGTCGTGCCGGCCTGCAAAAATGTCTCTTCACGTTACGCTTGAAGGACCCCATATTATAAGAGGGAGGGAACACACTGGCCGGAAGATTGTTCCACAGCTACACTGTACGGTAGAGATAAGAAGTTGCGAACTTTTTAGTTCGTGCCCAGATAGGATTTACCGTACAACTATGGCTCCGAAGCCCAGCGCGCGTGGTTCGGGTATGAAAAGGAGAGGAAGGGATTAAATTAAATAGCTCTTCAGAACACTCGCCATGATACAGACGGTAGAACACGCTTAGTGAGGCAATGTCTCTGCGCAACTGAAGCGGCTCTATAAATTGTGTAATGTCTGAATCATTAACAATGCGGACAGCCCGTCTCTGCAACCTGTCCAGGGTATCTAGTAGGTATTTGGCGGAACCGTCCCAGAGGTGCGAACAATACTCCACGCAAGGCCGAACTTTTGTCTTATAAAGGAGGTATAGTTGATCAGGCGTGAAAAACCGTCGCACCCTGTTCAGGATTCCGAGTCTCCGAGATGCAGTGGAGATGACGCTCCCGATGTAATCCCTGAGATTGAGGTCGCTGCGAATATCTATACCTAAGATATTGAGGCTGTCTCGCATTGTGAGCGAGACGTTCTGGAGAGCAGGAAGAGGGCTAAATGGAGATGTTTTGCATGTAAACGTGCACACCTGTGTTTTGCTAGCATTAAACTCGACCAAATTGCTTGCTCCCCATGTTGATCCCCAGTAGGTAGAACGGTTCATGGGGATGGTTTAGGTTTAATTTGTCAAGGTTTCCGTTTTATTATCAGAGCGGGACAATATCTGCCGAGCCCGCTAGCTTAAAATAAAATAGCTTAGTTAGTTATCTGCCAATGAAAGTCCCATGAAAATCAATTCAAACATTTCGGATATTCCACTGCGGCAGAAGGCGAATAAAAAGCCTAAATTACTTTTTATGAAGTCTGCATTCTAACAGTGAATACCTCGTGAATATTTGTCCAACCATTTTGGAAATAACAATGCGGACGAAGGAGCGGGCAAATAAAATAGAATATGTCAATCGCTATAATTTCAGCTGTCTGCCGGTAAAATTCCCGTTAAATTAGGTCCAGCCGTTTTGGAGATTACCCGGAACAAACAAACAAACAGACAAAATATAATAATGTAAAAATATCGACCGAATATAAAAATATGTTTTTTTGTTATTTGTAGCTATATCCATCCATTCACCAAAAAGTTATTATTTATTTTTACAAACACACGCTTTATTTTTATAATACGTAATAGATTGCAAATAAACAATTGGATATAAAACTAACGTAGAATAAACTTTTAGAATGGAACACAAAATATTCTTTGAAAATGTTTGCGATAGAAACTTAACACGTTACCATGGCAACGTATATAATACTAACTCAGGGTTACCCCTCTGGTGGTAGCTTCTCTTTCCCTTGCTTACCGGGGGTGTCTGCTGTTGTGGGGTGTGCGCCCTTTGCAGAGCGCTCTCCGTGATCGTCTCGCGTCTCATTCAGGTGTATATTCTGGTTGGTGTTCCCGTCGCCGGAAGTCGCTTATCAGGTTTTCAACCATTTCCCTGAAAATAACTCTGATTTTACAGGCTTTTTCCGGGGAGGCCGTCTTTAGACGTTCGTCTCTCAACTCGGTCATTCTGTTCAATAATTCAGGATTTTATATTTCTTCTAGGGATTTCTCTGTTTTCAGTCGTGGGCGTCCCTATTCTTCCTTTGGGTTTTCTTGGGACCCTTGTGGTGTGGGGGGGGGGGGTTGGCATCCGCGGCCGGCAGGCGAGGAGCAAGCATAGAGGTGCGGAGTCCGGTGGGCGTTGCGGTGGTCTTCGTTCAGGTGGCGGGGTGGTCGGCTCGACGTTGCCGGAGCCAGCGTGGAAGCGCTGGAGGAGCGCATCGTCGCGTAGGTAGAACCGCGCGGTGTTCGCGGACGACCTCGAACGCGTTAAGATGACGGAGCCGTCTGCCCAGTATCGAGCCGTCGCGTAAGGCACCAAGATACATAAACGGCCGATACTTATTATCGAGATGCTGAATTTCTTTATAGCTTGTCTGCACAGTATTTAAAAATCAATATTTTAGAGTGTTTGTGTATTCCACACCAAATCAGGTGGTTTGTTTTTTAATTTCCTCAATTTAGTGATATGTTTTAGCTCGAAATAGTTTTTTTTTTGTATTATTCATCTAAAAGAGTTTTTTAGATATAATTATTTTTAATGGTGGTTCGATTTTTTTAATATATTTTTTTATTTTTACATAGTCTTTATAGAAAAAAGTAAATCAAAGATATTTCAATTTTTTTTATAAAGATTTATCAATTTTAATCTTTACATTGAGTTTCAAACAATGAGTGCAATAAGTGTAAGATTTTTTTTATATATCATACGAGGCAAACGAACATGTGGGTCACCGGATGTTAAGTGATCACCGCCGTCCATAGACACTAGCAACACCAGTAGAGTCGCAAGTGCGTTGCCGACCATAAACTTTTTTTATTTTATTTTCAAACTTTTATTTATTACGCAACTTTTATGCCCGGTCTGGTGATGGTGTTTCTTTAAATACTATTTATTTTAGGTTTAAAAAATTTAAGTTTGAAGAATTATTTTTTTTCCAAAATAGTTGATTAGAGGAATCCCATTCCCAAACTAGGCTTAAAAGGTGAGGATTGGATAGAAGTTTAAAATATAACTTAAATAAAAAAAGTTTTGTAGAATCAATTCATAATAGTATATACGTATATAGGATTGATTATTATATATAAATCGATATTTTCAATTATTTACATGAGCTTTTAAAATTATAAATTATTGTATGGTTTTATTTTTATCTGAATAGATAAAATCGAATCACTATTTTATAGTGTCAACGATCCATTCGATGTTTAATATTGATTAAAATAATCGATTTTTCTATGTCTAAAAATGGAATAATCGTTCTGAGATTGCTATCACTAAATCAAAATTCTATCGCCGATTCTATAAACCCTGTGAATACCCAACCTTAGATATATATACAACATTTTTGTTTAGCGGTGAATATACTTAAACATCACGGAACCTCTCGATCCATTTAGCTTTGAATATATAAATATTTTCATGAATAAATTTAAACGTATAAAAGGGATTGATTTAATGTGGGTTCGGTTACAGAGTTCAATGCGATGGTGTCAAAATCGACGGGTGAGTCGTGACGGAGGTGAGCTCGCAAGCCATGTGTCGTTTGACGTCACGCGTCACTGCCTTTCGGATAGACAGATAAGTATTAAGGAGTTTTTTCTTGCGCCATACAAGGCCACATCAAATGTTTGATATCAATTCCGACCGAAAAACCGACACCCTGAAGTTAGCTATCGTCAACATTTTGTATCTTTGTATTATGTCTTTACCTATGAAATTGCCGTTTTGTATGAAAAAAATTTAAACGAATTTTTTTCATGTATTTTTTATTTGTATTAATCGAAGTAATCATCCATGCAATCAATGCATCTTTGCCAACACAGTGGCAGTTTATTGATGCCCTTCTTAAAGAAATCAGCTGGACGGGAGGCAACCAATTCTTCAAAGGCATTTTGTATTGCCTCTCGGGTATTGATTTTTTTTTCCGCTAAGGAGTTATCCAAATTCTGGAAAAAGTAGTAGTCTGTAGGCGCAAGGTCTGGTGAGTAGGGCGGATGATGAAGAACTTCCAACCCCAGTTCTTGCAACTTGGAGACCGTCTGCTGTGTAGTATGAGGTCGCGCGTTGTCGTTCAGGAGCAGCGGAGACGAGCGATTGACCAGTGCTGGTTGGAGATGTGCCAGCTTCTCCATCATTGTGTTCAGTTCTTCACAGTACACATCTGCAGTAATGCTTACCCCGTTTGGTAAGAAGCTGTGATGAATAACACCGGCGCTAGACCTCCAAACAGTGACCATCACTTTTCTAGGGGTAAGTTTTCGTTTAGGGCATTGTTTAGGTGCTGAACCAGGATCTAACCAACTTGCTGAGTGCTTGCGGTTATCAAACAGAACCCATTTTTCATCGCAGGAAACAATGGGGTTCAAAATTCCTACATTTATGTGTCTGTTGAGCAGTGCAAGACACATCTCGACGGGTACTTCGCGCTGGCGATCATTGAGTTCGTGGGGCACCCATTTGTCAAGCTTTTTTACCTTGCCAATTTGACGCAAATGGACCAATATTGTTTTGACGCTAACGTCGAAAGCTGCTGCTAATTCAGCCGTAGATTGTGTATCATCAGCTTCCACAATCGCCTTTAATTCGTCATTGTCGACCAAAGTCTTCGGACGACCGCGAGGTTCATTTTTCAGGTCGAAATTCCCAGAACGGAAGCGAGCAAACCAATAACAGGTGGTGCGTTGGTTTGTAGTGTTAGCTCCGTAAACGTCGTTGATGTTGCGTGCCGCTTGTGCCGCGTTGCTGCCACGACGGTACTCATATTCCATAATTACTCGAATTTTTAACGTATCCATGATGACAAAAAAGATTGAAATGCGATGAAAATGTAACACTAATCAATAAACAAATGACTACTTTTGGAAAAAGAATTCCATGTTTTTAAAATAAAATTAATTTGAAATTAGAATTCTTAGCCAAACAAAAAATATTTTGATTTGAAATGGCCAGTGCTGCAGAACGGCAATTTCATAGGACCTATTATTAAAACTTTCAATGTGTTAAATAGCTACCTTTTTTCTATTGTTAGTGTCGTTTTTTCTACAAACGTAAAATAAGGCGAAAGATTTTTTTTTATCTTGTTACGCCAAAGAAGTATAACTTGTAACGCGTGTACATAACGTGTGTACATAAGTACACACACACTTTTTTTCATACGTTTTTTTTCGCATAGAGATCACTTGGAATTGACAATATAAAGGGAGAGAGGGATGATCGCAATTTGATACGATTCAGTACTCCCTCCTTTGACGTGTTGCATGAGCATAATATTAAGTTACCAAGATTTGTTAGTCCTTATATATAATATATACAAGTCAGAGAGTCGTGATTATTTCAAAATGATTGAGATGCAAATAAGTGAGGGCGAAATGTTAGTTTTCTATTCCTGTTTATAAGTCGTATTTACGCAATATGTAGGACGCATGCCACTTCCTATTCGTAGAATACCTATTAGCAAATTATTTCTATTGAACAGAAAGTTTTTGAACTTCTGTTCAATATTATAATTTATGTCGTCATTGATTTCAATTTAGGTAGGCCATTTAAATTTTTTCTTAATTTTATTTAATTAATCTATTCTGCACTCTTGGTTCGCGCTTTTTTTTTGCTTTCGTGTAATGTGTTATATACATCAAAAATCGTATCCGTGAGCAGCAAATTATATCTTATACGCTCATAAATGACATACTAATAAGATATATAAAACCTATAAAACAATATACATAGCTTTTTTATTTCGATTTTTTTTTGTGTAGACATTGTTTCACTTACTGCAACTGGACATGAATTGATTATTTGAATTCATTTTAATGGTGATGATTTTATAGAGGTTTGGATAAAATTTTGCACTATTTAAACTCTTCGAATTAATCTAATTACACGATTACTGTGTTACTATCTCTTCAGAATAGAGGATAATTTGATAAGATGTTTTGTGAAAGTTTACTAATTCTATTATTACTAACTTCATTAATTATTGCAAGAAATAAACATAAAATCAAAATCATACAAAGTGCAACGTTATATACAAATAATGTGATCCTTATTGATCGAGTACATTACGTAAATATAATAAGATAAAAAAATTAATACAGAAAAAAATCAAGTGCCAGAAGACTTTTCCCTATTACATACCTGAGTATGAAGGTAAATACATTTGAAATATTTACAGCGAGTTGTAGAAATTTTAAGTTAAACTGCTTGGAAACGAGCCAGTAAACTCTGCGTGTACCGAGCCGTTCTTTTCAGGAAATTCATGAAATTTAACCAGTGTACGATACCGTTGATTTCAGATAGCTGGTTAGGGATTTATTTTAGAGGTTTAGACATGTGGCAATTTAAAAACATCGTTTTATCGTCCATGCATTTCTTAATTCAATCGAAAGGCCGCCACGATAGCCGATCTTGCGCTGGTCGCATCTAAAAAATTCCAGCAACCTCATCAGATCATCGTTCTCTTTTTGGTGGTTCTGTTCATGTTGCTTCTTCTGGTATGAGATCGCCTTTTGAAAACCTTTCAGACCCATCAGTCATTCATTCTACCAGCAATGTGCCAACACATTGATGCTCAAGCGTAAAGTTTCAAGAGCCTATATCTATGTCCTAGATTTTTTATTGTGAATACTCCACTTTCGGTTTTCATTATTAAGATAATTTCCAAAAAGCCTTCAAAATAACCCTTAGTTCTATATTCAGTGGTAAGTAATATACTTAATTGCTTCAAATTTAGTGCAAAGGAAATAAAAGTTTTCCAATACAAATTGAGACAATAAATGTAGACGAATTCCCATATACATATAATATGGAATAATTGCTTAATTAAATATGCTTAATATTATTAAAGCAATACTATTTACTATTACAAAACAGCTATAGGTTGTTAATTTGTCCAAAAAGGTATTTATGCGCGACAGTCAATAAGAACAGCGTCACTGGAAAGGCGGTTATTGAACACACCGTGGTATTGGTGCAGATATTTATATAAAGTAATTGGTTTGAAATCAAAATGAAAATCACAATACTTTTAATCCAAAAAGTAACTACTTTAAAAGTTTGTGTGGGTTTACGTTACGCGTCTCAGCTACAGATAATGAAATACCAGCGCCGAACGGAGTTGGGGATTCTGAAAATTCATTGTGCCCTGAGCAGCAACTTCGTTTCAAGCTATGAGATACGCAATGTAGCGTGTAATTTCTCTCGTCGACTCGTCACGCTCTTGCGCTTTTGTAATACACTGTTTCCTATTACACATCCTCCCCGGACTGTAAACGAATATTTTTCTACTATAAAGATAAACATAATACTAGGCATTTTTTTTCTGAATTATTTGTATTAATGTATCCAATATTATTTATAAATTGAAAATGAAATTGAGTGAAAATTTAGAATGTTTACTTAAGAATAATAAACGTAATAGGGTGTAAATTGTTTGGCCAGTAATATGCATCGATATTCATAATATATTAGAACCGACGGAACAAATATTATTTAAGACTTGTTAAAAATAGCGCAAAAATTAAGGAGTTCGTGGTACATTCCGCTAAGCTATATACATCTACAATTTATATAGCTAAATATTATAACAAAATCCGAGATAACGAATTTAGGCTATTAATCAGCATATAGTTGAGCCGCTTCTGGTCACGCCCCGCTTAGTATGAGAGGTTGGCATTTACTCGTAATAGGGTAAAAAGAGATTATTTATATGTAGGTATTTTATCCTAGTTTTACGATGATGCGGTCTGTGGGCCTGTCAGCGTGTCTCCGTGAAGATTTTTTTTTCGATAGATTTACGAGCTCTCTGCCCCTGTCGGAGTAAAGCTCCGGATTCATTTGTGTGATTCTGATAATCTTACGTGAAATATCGCTTCAGATGACCTCGAATGCGGAAGCGGACTTACATGATATATCTACGTTACATACTAGCTTAGTCCTAGATTATATATGTATTGAAACATGGGAAATCCGTGACCACAAATCACGACTTGCTATCCGGTTAGATAAGAAATTGATGAAAAATCATTGCTTGAAAACTTAACAATTTGTTTGAATGTCATGTTCACTTGCAGTAAGTGATATCGTGCCGATACAGAAAAAAAAATTAAAGTACCAGAAGAAACATTTTTTTGTATCGTAGACATTTAACTCAACATTTTCGGAAAATTATTTGATTTAGTGTATCAAAATCGCATTTTAAATCAATGGTATACAGGATATCCAATGCGACATGCCATAGATGGATGAAAAATTTGAGGCAACGCGATAGAAAAAAACGTCTAACTATTGTCACGTTGTAAATTTCAACCGTGTTTGAATCGAATAAATTCATTTAATTGTTTAATAATAACCTCACAACACTACACATTTCACAGAAAATCTATTATTAATATCACATTTCTTTATCTGAATTAGTAGTAAATAATTATCTGTGGCTCATACGGCGATTTCCTTCACGGGTTAATAGTCCGTTGCGGGGTGTTGCCGCGCTCAGATTTTATTTTGCCTATAATTGTAGTCAAATTAATTAAAATCATTGCCTTCATTATATATTAAAAGTCCTTAATAATTTTAAAACGTTAATCATTACAATCTGTAATTGTGACATTTGATTCAGTTCAAATTCGCTAATTATTTGATTATCTCCGACGCTCGCGTCGTCCGAATTTGATTTCTTACACTGGTATCCCGTGAGCTATCAGCTGACGGACGGGGTGCCGTACTATTGCAAATTACCTTTCCTGGTTTGGAGCTGCCCGAGTAAGGAGTTTTGTTTTCCTCTCCGCTGCAGCCAAGTGTTGGTGCTGGAGGCAGCTCGAGTGTTCACTCAGTTTCCGAAGTTCTTGGTTTAGACTCGATTCTCCGGCAGGACGGCGGTCGCGTTGTTCGACACGTTGTGCGATTTCTCATCAAAACCCCGGTAAGAACCCAGCATACATTTGTTAGTTCGCCTCGTGTTGAGCACGTGTGATTTGAGCCGCCTTTGTCTTACATATGTAGTAGATTCAAATTAATTAACAACTAAAGTCTGTAGTATCACCTGTTGGAAATTCATTGTGACGTAGCACCCGTGGGACATGTTTTTCAACCATCGTGTGCCAGTTTGATTGGTGTAGAATTTAATAGTGAATGTAAGTTAATGAATCCGAAACCCCACAGGGTTTTCTGGGGCTAAACGTGACACCGGGCCATGATTATTAATTTATTTTCTAAAAATACCTCCACGTTCGTTCAATCATAATTGTCAATCGTGGCGATTAGTTATCCCAACTATCCGTCGTTTTTCAGATGAATGGGGTTTTTCCTTTTGGATTTTCTTCACTTTAATTACTGAGGCCCGCTGCCGAGTTAGAGACTCAGCAGACTGCAGCGAGTATTGCGGTGCTCAGCTGACCAGCCAGTTCGGGCGCTCGCTAACCCTGCACCCCCTTGGTGACCCCTTGGATCCCACGGAACTTGGTGTTCGCGGCAGAAACTCCTAGCAGCCAAGCTTAAAGTTCGGTGGATCCCTTTCCTCTGATCTTTTCTTCTACACAAGCCTAGTTTTCCCACTCCGTGAGAATTGTGATATCTTATTATTATTTGATTAATTATCTAATTATTTAGTTTTGTTTTTCATGTTAGTCTAAACCATTCCCAAAGTTTAGTTAATAAACGATTGCACTGCTGCCTGGTGTTTTTCTTTTGCCCCAAGTCCACAGTGTTACACTATAAAAAATAGTTATGTATATCGTTTTACAGCTTTTATCACGTTAGTATGTCATATAAGACATCTATGAACCTATAAGTTATTAAACGATTCTACTTACACTCATGTGAATTAACTCGTTGCCGATGACCCCATAAAAATGATTCATCTAAATTTCGTCGAATTTTACGTCTTCTGTTACATCGTGCATGAGAATGTCGTATTGTATTTTACTAATTTGCTAACATTCATATCGTTTAGAATTCCTGTATTTAGGTAGCTATCTAAGAGTTTTAATTGTGAACTACTCTTTGTAACTCAGCAATGATTATCGTCTATTAAATAGTTCGCTTTTGCTTAATTCACCTGAACTATTCCAATTATTTTACAATATTTTGAAACAGCAATGTAATTCAGATCAGATTAAGAATGATAAACTAAATTATAGTTTGTGTTTGCAATCAAAACGATAGAATCTGCCGATTGATTACGGAATTGCGTGATCAAAAGTAAAGGAGAACTTTTTACTATATGTAAGCCTAAACATATTTCTATCCGCTTGTTAATTTCTTCTGTATATCTTTTGAAATATTTCGGCAATAATAGTTACTTACCTAAGAGATTTTGAAGAGAATTTTAACCTGTGACCTGGTTTTAATTATAAATTTCCCTTAATTCTTGTGAAGCAAATTTTATTTTGATATCATTTCTATTTGTTTTATAATAAGCTGCATACCTTACTTTGCTGAGTCAATTGTTTAGCTTGTTTTTATTAAAGCTATCTTCACTAATTATTTAGTATAGTTAAAAGTGTGACAAACCGAACGCAGATAATATAATTTTTTTAATATATATTATAGTAGGCAAACGAGCAGACGGGTCACTTGAAGGTAAGTGATCACCGCCGTCCATAGATACTAGCAACACCAGGGGAGTTGCAAGTGCATTGCCAGCCTGTGTTTGGGGGGAGGGAGAAGTGGGGTAGGGGGAGGGGGAAGAGCAGATGGGCGTCCTGTGCTCTCACTGACCGAATGAAACGCAACAATGCAAGCACTGTTACTTTACGTCGGTTTTCTGTGAGAGGGTGGTACTACCCTGGGCGAGCCGACCCATTCATGCTGAAACCAGTAGTAGCTTCAGCGTGGCTCTACCACCTCCGAAAGATTAACTTAGTACAGTCTTGTGTTTATTATGTTTATGAGATATGTCCTTTTCTTAACTAGAAAACTATTTGAAAAAATCAAAATCAAAAATGCTTTATTCAATTTAGGCCCTAAAATACCCATCGATTCAAAAAATAACTCATTCATCGAGAGGAACGGTCAAGAAACTTGACAGATACATATATCTAAAATATATTAACGTTACAATTGTTTTTAACGGATGTACAGAGAGAGGTGTTAGTTCCAGACATCACCATCGTTCACATATTGATCGACTCTATAATAACGTTTTGACAACAAAACCCGCCGACGTGGCGCTTAAATTTACACTCCGGCAAATTGATAATATACTTTGGGACTTTGTTGTAAAACCCAGCACTATTACCTAAACTGTTATTGGTTTTGCTGAGTCTGAAACATGGAATATCTAGTTTGGCACAGTTTCTGGTAATTAAATGAGCGATGTCGCGTTTAATGCTTTAAAATAAAAAATCAAAATGAAAAATGAACATTACGTGTCTAGAAATGAGAAAATATTTGTTTATAATATAAGAATTGGTTATATTTGTAAAAAAGATATAAAATTCAATCGTATGTGGTAGTATAATTGAAGCCGACCCAAAATAACAAAAAATAATGTTCTGGTTTAAATAAACACTACTGAAAACCGTCGCAGAAAACTTACTACTAACTTGAAGGAACAACCTAAAAAAACTTTTGGTATTAACTAGATAAACATTAATATAAGTAGAAAACTGTTAGACGTATACTCTACCTGATATTAAATCATTGTTATGATTAATGGCTGTAGAATACCAATTATAAATAGAACTCGTAGATTTGTTATAGTCTACTGGAGGACTTAATTGAAAATTCTCATGCGGTAGTGCTTGTTACAATTCATGTTTTTCTAATAAAATCCTACAAGATGTGTAAATTATCCGACATTTCCTCAAAAAACAGTAAAACATGAATATTCTAAGCAATTTAACAAGGAGATAATCACAAAAAGAGATGTTTAGCGAGTAACGTCGACGAGAAAGTTTCTGCGAGAACAAAAACTGAGATTTTTGCTTCTAATGGGACTATTATCACGTCCTCCATCTTTCTATACTTAACGCTGTAACAGATAGTTCCCCCTTATTCCATTATATACCTTAATATGTTTACTTTACGGTACATCTCCATTTGAAGTAAAGTATTATTTAACAGCATTTTTTCATGCCGAGTCACGTAGTTCTGCTTATAGTTAGAGCGAATGTTCCCGAAACCATTTGTCTAATATCGTAGGCTCCTGATATAATTAGGAAAGGTGGAAACATTTATTGTTTGATATAATAATATTATAGCTTTGATTTCATTTTGATTCTATGAATCGAGTTTTTTGTTGGGTGGTAATTTGCAGACGCGCAGTCTACAGACGGGACATGTTCGCATCTATACTAATATATAAAACTGAAGAGTTTGTTTGTTTGTTTGGTTGAACGCTATGATCTCAGTAACTACCAGTCCGATTTGAGAAAGTCTTTCGGTTTTAGATAGCTCATTTATTGAGGAAGGCTTTATTTTGTTTTCCTATTCAAATAGTTCATACTACTTTTATTTCCAAATTTTTATTTGTTCTCTATTACGTATTATAAAAATAAAGTTTGTGTATGTACAATTAAAATAACAACTTTTTGATGAATGGATATGGCTACAAATGACCATAAAAATTATTTTTTTATACTTTGTCTATATTTTTATATTATTATTATATTTTGTCTGTTTGTTTGTTTGTTCTGGGTAATCTCCAAAACAACTGGACCAGATAACCGAAATTATAGCGGTTGACATATTCTATTTTATTTGTCCGCGGCTTCGTCCGCATTACTTTGGGCCGATTTTCACGGGGTATTCACTGGTAGATAACAGACCTCATAAAAAATAATTTAGGTTTTTTATTCGCATTGGGACGCAGTGGAATATTCGTAATGCTTGAACTGATTTTCACGGGACTTTCACTGGAAGATAACTCACCTTATAAGAAGTAACTTAGACAATTTTATTTTTATTCTCAAGACTTCGTCCGCAATATCCTACTATCTCCTAATTGATTGGACCGACTTTCACGGGGCTTTTACGGGCAGATAACTAGCGGGCTCGGAAGACGTTATACGGACGGAGACGGATAATAAAATGAAAACCTTGACAAATTATACCTAAACCTTCCCCATAAATTATCATTCTATCTACTGGTGAAAACAGCATGAAAATGGTAGTTTTTGACTTTATCGCGAACAGATAAGCTGACAGAGGACTTTTTTTAACCGACTTCGAAAAAGGAGGAGGTTACTATGTTCGGTTGTATGTTTTTTTTTATGTATGTTAATCGATATTTTAGTCAATTGTGAACCGATTTTAATGATTATTTTTTTATTTGAATTGGTACACTATGTAGTGATTAACTGCTACCTTTGTATTCGTCCGTGTGAAATTGATCAAAAATATGTTACAACTGCGTGAGACGTGTGCCTTACTGACTCCAAGAATAAATATACATTATTGAAAGACATATATTTGTATGTAATATGAATTATATCATCTTTTTGGTCAATTTGGCGGCCATATTGTTTTATTTACCACGTTTGCTTCTACATAACTCAGTTATTATAGCAACGTATAAAAATAACTTAAGTATATTGACAATACGGGCATATTATATCTATCTAAGATTTATGATATACTGTTCTATAATGTATAATTTATAATTTTCATTACTTTCTTATATAGCGTTAGTGAGCACTGAGTTTGGTATATAGTAGGTTGAAGTTCCAGGTATGTTGCTGATGATAAATCCCATCCCATTCGATATACTATTAGAATTCATATATCTAATGTACACGTTACATGTTACAGTAGATGGCGTTCGTATCGTAGTTACAAATGTTTTTGAAAAAGCGTTTCTGTAATATACACACCCATTTACAATTTTACATTTCTTTAATAATTTTTTAAAAAGCGCGTGCGGAGCCGCGGGTAACAGCTAGTATAAAATAAATACAAAGACAATATTTCAGTTTGTCCGCTGATGAGATGAGACAAGTTTTTTGAAATATGATATTCTTAAAGCATTGCTTACAACAGTAGACCGAGAAGCATAATATTTTATAACAATATAGCTTCTTACACAATGTGAATGAGCACTTGGATAAGTTTTAGATCGTTCATTATGATAATTATATAGGTGTTGAATTCCGACATACAGCTTGTAATCAAGGTCACAAGTATGTATCCTTTAAGCAGAGTTGATGTGAATGGGATAAATGAATTTTTAAAAGTCACCTAGCTTTAATATTATCTCCTAGAGAGACAAAATAAACTGACTCATTTAAATAGTTATTTGTGAAAAATAATACGTAGTTTTTTTTTCTCGAACTGATTACGCTATTGACGTAGCAAGGTCTTAACAACTTCATGTAATGCGTATTTTGATTACAAAATGTTGAGATATTTGTTTTCCCGTAATGAACACATCTGTAATAAAGTATATGTTTTATAACATCCGATCCGATTTATCGTAGACATTTAATAGTATGCTTGTATGCTTTTAGTACTTATATTCATGGAAACTATTAGATTATTTCGTAAAAATATACTTCAAAAACTAGTGTATTTGAAAGAATATATCAACTATTATTGTATCCTAACCTCAGTGTATGTAGTGTGTCGAAGTTAATTGAGCACTATGTGGCACTGTTATATTATTATCCAAAACGGTATTTTATTTATATGAAGCGTGTAAACCTTTGAAATACTTTAAATATTTAGGCCGTGAATATCTCTTTAACAGAGCTGGTTTTTTAGTTTTTTTTGGCAACCAATCTTTTAATACATTATTACAGCCATTGTCGAGTAGGTTGATGATGTTACAAGTTTGTTGCGATAATTACAATGTTCTAAGAAGATGGTGGTCCTCTTGTTAGAACTTTACAGGGACTTTTTGGGCAAGTCAGAGTCCATGCACATTGGTGTTATGTTACTGGAGATCTGTAGTTCAGGTCTTTGAACCTTTTTCAGACTCCAGACCTCACATTAATTTGCACTATAAATTTACTGTTCTGTAAAATGTATACTATTTCTTTTTTTTCGTTCACTGTTTGTATAGCTGTAAGAATCTAATTGTGAGGTCAAATAAATAAATTTATTATTATTATTATTAACTCATCCACTTCACTTCTGCACAATAACCAATCTATATAACGTAAACGCCATCAATAATACAGAATATAGAGTCAAATAACAAAAGATTATGAATAAACGTAAAATCCACTACATTACCTACATTCCAAGATTCCGAAAAAAAAAACAGAGCTATTGGTTTTGTATTTAATGTGCTAATATTGATAAATAAAACAAAAAGTGTCGTTTCAAAATCGTGTCGTGAGTGTTAAAGTGATTTCGTTATGTGGTCAGTAATAAATCGCAACCCGGCGCGACCCACTCTGGCGTATATCCCTCATCGAGATGGGATTATTAACACGAGAACGTGCTAACTGCGACAAAAATATTATGACTAAAACAAACAAAAAACGGAAAATAAAAATTTCACTGTAATTATGTCATGATTTCACATGCATGCTGATTTAGTTTTCATTTTTTATGCGAGAAAAAATGAGAATACACTTATTAAAAGGCATTATATTAAGTAGGCTTTCAATATTTTCCCATCATACTAGTGTAAATATGTCTGACGGTGAGTGACCCTGATGAGACTGCACAAAATATTCAAATCCCGAATCCGTGTAAAGCATTTTCTTGGTAGTAAACTATACTTATTAATATTATATAATAGTTTGCTGCAATTCGGACATCGAGCTGCAACAATGTTGTCGTCAATATTGCGCTTGTGTATGGGAGTTATAGTCAAGTTTTTGTCATAAAAAAAAAAAACTTTATTCGCTGATACCGTTTAGGACAGACCGCAACTACTCAGAATTATTTTATAAAACACAGACGAGAGGTTTTCCTTTGGTAAACTTTGTAATAATTTATAATGAGACCAGTAAAGTATTATGATGTGTCTTCTGATTCTATTTTCACATAAATGGCGATCACAATGTTTTTGACCAAAATATATATAATACTAAATGAATTTTACTATTTGTATAAGCAAATCTAGACTTTATTGGTCTTGTAATAAAACTGTTAGAAGTGTCACTTTTCGTTATGCTGACTAGTATACACTAGGGTTGTTAGTCGATTTAAGATATATTTTAAGTTTTATTGGCTTGTGGAATGGGTGTTTGGATTGGGTCACATTATTTCATCACAATATACTTCCATCACCGTGTGTGAATGAGTAATATAGAAAAATTGAATCCTATTTTCTTTGTACTTGAAGCTTTCATGGAAAGATTATGAAATTTCCCGCACAGCTGTTAGTGTTTCACCAGAACTAACTGTTACTTTTCCACTTTGTACCTCTTCATAATGTGTGTTTAGTGAGAAATACGTTTCTCCGGTTGTTGACAAATATGTTTTTCATATATGTGTAATGTGTTGTGTGGTTGGGTATGTCGTTTTATTTAAACAATAGGCTGAATAAGTTGCTCTGAAATAAGAGTATTTATTTGGTTAGACACAATGTTAGACAACAATAAAAATTACAATATTAATTAATAATATACAGTAATATATAATAATATATAAAATACAGTACTCTTTTTAACCTAACGTACTACTTATATAAAAATTTTAAATACCTAAAATAAGAGAAACAACATTCAAAGCTATTGCTTCACTTTATTAATTATTCCTTATTTAATTATAGATTACAACGTGAACGTTACAAAATGGCATCTAATTGTCATTATTCCATAGTTAATCCCGCAACTTTCTACCATAAATAATATAGAGTTTAAAAAAAGAGTTAAAAAAAAACATAAATATTTCAATAAATAATAGAGTAAGAAATTCAAATAAAGATTTAAATGATCTTCATTTACATATGCATAAAATAAACATGGAAATGGTGAAAAATCCATAAGAATGTTTCTAAGTTTATTATTTGGACACTATTCGTAGGTAGCCCTCATTGAAAATAACGCATAGGTTACGCGTGACCAAAACATTTTACTTAACTATCTGTAAAGCTATACATTAAACTGATAGCGTAGTATTGATAATTTTATATTTCGGGGCGAAGATATAATGGCATCTATGTGAAAGTATGACGTCACGGTTATAATTTAATCGACCAAGCCACCAGCAATAACGACTTATCCGTTACAACGAATTATCCGTAGATGTGACTAGGCTGGCTGAGCGAGGATACTCCGTGTCTTATCGTTGGTCGCCTTTTAAGGCATTTAGTCAAAGCTAATAATAATCAAGATGCATTAACATCCGATACCTTCAACTGACGGTGTTTCAGAACGAGGTAAATAGTAGCCAATCAATAGTAACTCCCCCGATATATATAATGAGACCACTTCATAATTTGAAATGCGTTCACACACACACAGATATAGTTTTATAAGTAATTTTTAAGTAACAGATGATAACAATACTCTCCAGTCACGTCTGTGGCATGAGATAACCGAGAAAACATTTTTACATAAAATTAAAACTTTCAAAACTCTTGTTTCGTGGCAACCCTACACGAGACGTGACATTGTACCCGCCATGCATCATACTGATATATGACGTAATGAGATTAGAAATTTGTTCTGATGTATTAACTTCGCATCCGAGCCATGGAGAGATAGATGTCCTGACTCTCACATCACGTATTGTATCATGTTAAACAAATTAAAATTATAATGCTGAACTCCTAAGACTTACTACTATCCTTGTTCTGTGTCAAATATTTATTAGTTCATATGTTTTACAAGTACAAATGTCTATGGGTATACAATTATCTGAGGTAGACAACTAGTTACTATTCCTGAGTGATTTCTTGATATGCTACGTATGGTGTTGTATGCTGTCAAGATATCGTTCAGGTCGTCCCATTAATTTACGTTTATCGCAAAATGATAGCGATGCACAAACGGCTAAATATTGATTGACTAGTTATAATCAATTTTTAATACAGCAACAACGGTGTTGCCTCTATATGTAATACCAAAATCTTTATATGAGTGAGTCTATTGAAACATAGACATTTTAACTTATATTATGATTGTTACACTTCTTATCTTCCCTTTGCTCTTGTGAAACCTGTGATTAGAGATCCCATCACAATATTTACACAATAGAATCAAAATATTATCTTTCCCATATACAGCTCTTGTTAGCTGAATTTTTAATAGTATATCTTTTCTAACTAGTCTCAGTTGATCTGAGTCTATAATGAAATCGCGAACCAGGACGTACATCATTTGAGAATTACTGTAAACAATTGGAGGGTAGCGTTCACATGAAAGTGGCTTTGAATTCAGGACAGGATTTAGTTTTCATATCATTACGCTCCCTCATAAGGAAAAAGTTGTAATGCTAAAATTACCATTGGAAAACATAACATATTTCTGGTTTAGGTAAGATGCGTATTTCCTGTGTAATTAAGCATTTATACATGAACCAAGTCACGTGTCGTCAATAGTAAAAAGTAGTATTAAAAGATACTAACGTAATTTATTGGTTAAAGCTTCGTAGTTTAATTTAATTCGTCATTGCATGTTTTATGATTAGAAGACATGATTCTAAAACGTATTCTCCACCAGCTTCTCACAGATGCACGAGAAATATGTATACAAAGTGTACATAATGTTTAGTAAATTAATCTGGCATATTGTTTCAAGTAGAGCTTATTTGGTAGGTACATGCTTAAAACAATTCTGAGAGTTCGTATAGAAAGACAGAAGATGAACCGAACAAAGATATTCAATAACGTAATAGCGCTTCGCAAATAAAATACTGTCCGAGGCCTCCAATTTAATAGCTAGAGAAGACATCACGTCATCAAGTCATCATCGATAGTGAGTTCAAGCACCATGTCAAGCGGATTTTAATGTCTAAAAGCTATTATAGGTTGGATCAATATGTAAACGATAATGACGTCAATCCTGTGCACCCACCAAAAACGAATCTAACTATCTATGTTTGTAAAAATATGTATCATTAAAAGATAAACCAGAACGAATTTCTTGACGGTTCTTCTCTATGACTCGGTTGTTCTGCGAACCGGTGGTAGCTTTGACGTATATAAACGCCTTCACAGGGCCTAAATTGAATAAAGTATTTTTGATTTGATTTGATCGTTGTGTTGTGGCTTTGTGGAATGTACATGGAATACACAATCCATTAATAACGACTGTAATTCACGCTGAAAAAACATTAAATATAAAATTCGCCTTTCACTATTATTTAATAGTGTAAAACAAATCGGCCTAGATACATATGTGACACATTTTTATTACCATAATCCGACGGATTGAACCCAGCTCAGCCTTTCCCATCGCGTGTTCATGACGTGTGATGCTTTCCTCGCATACAGTTTGCAAACGTATTTATTATTTCATAAATAACAATATCTATAAAATACATAAAATTGCATGTAATACTTTTGTAGTTTATTTTGGTACAAAATATGGGTTCTCTAGTTCTATGAGATTCTTCAAATTAATTCTTAATCTTAAAATAATTCTCGCGAGCAGAATACGTACGTGACTTTACTAAAAAAAAATATTCGTGAAAACGACAGTGAATTGGATTTATGTACGTTTTTATGTTTTCCGCAATAGTGTTGTGTGAAAGTTCAAATTCCAAGCGTCGACGTTGAGTTTTTATATTATTAAAACTGTTAATCTTTATTGCGAAAACAAAACGCTAAGTGGATTTTAAATCCCTTTAAGATGAGCTAATCGCTTGACTTATTTTAAATAATTCATTTGAATTTAAAAATAATAGTTTCGATATTAGACAGTTGAATATTTTTTTAATAGGATTGTGCAAGTAAATACTAGAAGGAAATCTGTACAACAATTGTACAAATAAAGGCTTGAAAAGTGCAGATCGGGCTCAGTATATAAAAGCAAAAATATATGTGGAATTTCAGTTAATAGACTTTATATTTAAATTTCCCGCGCGTTGTGTTTGCTTATGAACTAAAATAATTAACCTCTATAGATTATACTCTATATGCATAAATTTTATACTTTATACAGTAACAAGACAAGATGGCGTTGGCTTTATAAAAACACATCTTTATCCAGTGTAAATTACGATTTATAATAAAATACAAAAATGCTTTGTGAAATAATAGCTTTAAATGATGTTTCTCTTTTGTTTGTCTTGTATTGGTTGTTGTTAATATTGAGTAAAATATACTAACCATTGTTTGAAATAAAACAAGATACGATATGACTGACCACTACTACAAATCATTGAAATCTAAAATCAATAGAATCGAAGTTACTCCATTTTGGATTGAATAAAGACCGAATATAAACTCAATGATGATAGAGTTTGTGCAGAAAATATTAGACTGTAACTAAAAATTGGTGGACATGATATCGATGTATGTAGTATGTATCGATGCTACGTAGTCAGTGACCGGAGCGAGTTCGGGCTCGCACGACGATAATACTTTTCAAATATTTATCTAGGCCGCTGCGACAACGTTATTTTTTCATTGTGTTTCTGTTTGTTCGCTTTCGCTAATAATAACATAAAGTTGAGTGCTTTTTTGATGCTATATTTTTGTTCAGATCTATCTACGTTTTCTGGTATGACAGCTGAATTTGAAATAAGATAGTCTGTACTAAGTGAAATATATCGAACAATATAGTTTTCATAAATTTTGCACCTTTGTTATCTTCATCCTTATCAATATAAAAATCCTTGCTCAACTCAAAATTCATTTTCCTTCTTCAATACTGGCTTGTTTTGTAGTCACCTTCCATTCCACTCCACAATAGCCACGCTGAAGCTATTACTGGTTTCAACATGAATGGGTCGGCTCGCCCGGGGTAGTATCACCCTCTCACAGAAAACCGACGTGAAGTAACAGTGCTTGCATGGTTGCGTTTCGTTTGGTCAGTGAGAGCGCCGGAGGCACACCTCCCATTTTCTCTCTCCTCAGTTTCCTTCCCCACTCCCACTCTCTCTACCCCTTCCTTCAACCACAGGCTGGCAACGCACTTGCGACTCCCCTGGTATTGCTAGTGTCTACGTACGGCGGTGATCACTTAACATCAGGTGACCTGTCTGTTCGTTTGCCTCCTATGATATACAAAAAAGTTTAGATAATTAACCGTTAGACCATTAAATACCTGATTTCTGAGAAATGCGAATTTATAAGGAAATCGATCATTATCTATACTAATATTATAATGAGGTAAAGTTTGTGACGTTGTGACGATGTAAGGGGTAATCTCAGGAACTACTGGTCCGATTTAAATAATTCTTTCAGTGTTTCAGTTTATTATATGGCTCATTCATCGAGAGTGGGTTATAGGCTGTATATTATCACGCTAAGGCCAATAGGAGCGGAGCACAGATGAAAAAAGTTACAAAATCGAGATTTTTTTTTGAGAGCTTCTGCTGTGTGTCTGTGTTAGCCCAGAGTAGTAACTATTACTACGCGGACGAAGTCGCGGGCAGGGGCTATAATCTATATACCAATATTATAAAGAGGTAAAGTTTGTGACGTTGTGACGTTGTAGGGGGTAATCTTAGGAACAACTTAACCGATTTTGAAAATTCTTTTACCAATATAAAGCCACGTTATTTATGAGTATCATAGGCTACATATCGTCACTCTAATACCAATAGGAGCGGAGCAACAATGAAAAATGTTTTAAAATCGGGGTATTTTTTCCTTTTGAGAGCTTCCGATGCGTCTTAGCCCAAAATAACTATTCCACGCGTGCGAAGTCGCGGGTAGAAGCTATTAACTAATTATATTATCTATAATCTATACTAATATTATAAAGAGGTAAAGTTTGTGAGGTCGTAGGGTGTAATATCTGGGGAGTCGGAGAAAAATGGTCGAACGAAAACGTTTCTTAGGAACGCTGCCTTAACGAGATATATATAATTGAGTTCTAGAGAAAAGTTGTAGCTTGATAATGCCTATTACCACCCAACAAAGTAGGCACGGGTCGGCTAGTGCCCATTATAAAATGTAGGGCAAGTTATTATTTATTAGGATATACATGTGTGTTGATGACCTTGAAATTCTACAGCGTTCCAACGTTCCATAAAACATACCTCACCCCACTTAACGCGGTCTATTACATTTCCTTCCTGTGCCAGTATATAGAAATATTAATTATCCTCTCATGCTCATTCATATTGATAACATTAATTTACCCAAAATATTGGCATTCCATTTAGACCGGTTAATAATCTCAGTTCAATTCGTATCGGATCTTTTTAAAAGTTACCTGAATTTGGATTTGATCCGCGCCCGACCTCTTCAGTATTGAAACTCGTTCAATGGACCTTACAGTCACTGCTTTATATTCAAAGATTCGGAGAATTTTAATTAGATTCTTTAGACGCATCAAAAGTAATGGTTTCATAATCAAATTATTTTTTTCATTTTATCCAAGAGACATTATTAGCCACAGATTCAAAAGAATTTTATTCCATTGAAGTATTAATTACATTTCTATATAGTTTTAGTTAGAATCATTAATCTTAATATATAAAAATGCATATGTGTCATGATGTTTGTCCACGATGAACTCCGAAACTACTTAACCGGTCTTCATGAACCGTTGGCATTTATTTGTAATTTAGTCCAACTTGAGAGATGTGATAATTTATATTTCGATTATTGACCTCAATATTTTTTAATTACAAATTAAATTATTGTGTCAATGTGGATTATTGTTATTAATTGCAAGTTTCATGAGTTTCGAAAAGATGTTGACAGAGAATAGACTATTATAGATAGAAACTTTCCACGTCACCATGGCAACGTATATAATACTAACGCTAACACGCAGCGAAAGCAATCAAAACGAAAAAAATGCCTGATTTTGAAACATTCTTCATTGGCGCTCCACTCCTATAGGTCTTAGCGTGATGATACATAGCCTAAAGACTTCCTCGGTAAATGAGCTACCTAAAACCGAAAGATGTTTTCAATTGGAACAAGAAGTTCCTGAGATTATCGCGTTCAACCAAACAAACAAACCAACAAACAAACTCTTCAGCTTTATATATTAGTATATAGATTAATGTACAATTCCATACTAAGATCTGAAAATGTATCTTTATCGTTTGACATAATATACTGAAAGGTTAAAGTACTTAATAGTTTCAGCAGATTCGCTTACATCGTTTTATTTGTTCGGCTCTCATTCTCGCTCATTGAAACTCGCATTTTACATTCTCTCAACCATTATACGTCGTACGTTTCCCATATGCGTTAATATGTTTTTTAATTGTTGTTCTACCACAATTGGCCGATCTCAAATTGTAAATATATTCATCACTGTTTATTATACAAACAATGTATTTTTATATAATATTGGTCATGCTTTCTAGATCTGAAATTTAAAATATGAAAGAAGTTATTTTGCTGCCCATTCATATAATGGTTACGTAACTCGTAATATGCTCGAATAAAAAAAAAGTCGATATAGTATAGTATAAGGATTACCGACAGAAGCGAAAACTGTAGTCTTTTTTGAATTACAGTCCGAGTCATTTAAATTTCATAATTTGTCAATTGAAATCTTTTATCTTCTTCTATTATCTATACTATAATAAAACAGTAACGAGGCCAAATCTGTACATTAAATATTTTTTGAAAATTATACTCGGGGTAGACTTTGTTATCGATATAGAAGTCAAAAATAACCCTTTTAAAATTTTTGTTTGTCAGTCTGTCTGTCCCTGTGAACACGTATCACTCTGGAAGTACTGAACCGATTTTGACGAAACTTGGCACAGTGATAACTAATATTACAAGGTTACATCTAGGATACGTTTTGTCTCATAAAACGCAAGGGATTCTTCAGGATAACGGACGAAAGTCAAAAATTTGTAGTTTATTAAATTCTTGATGGATTTTTGTAAATTTTCTCTGTGCTATATATAGCAGACAGATTAGCTAAAAATTTAAGCTATATTTCCCTTAGCTACTTAAAAAAATACCAAAAAAAATATCGCTGGGTTCCAAACCGTCGACTCCGTCGGAAATTATAATGACCAGTACGTTATAACTGAGCTACGGCTATATAACATTTCTATGCGTAATTATCAACCACATATGAAAAATATGTGTAAACGAAACTGTCACTTATATGTTGTTACATTTATTTTATTGTATAAAAAATGTTTGCTAAACAAAGGTGACAAGATTTTTTCCTAAAACATAAACCTAGATAATAGTTACATTTCATTGTAGAAGATGAATCTCAATTAGAGTTCTATCAGTACGTGTGTTGTTTCGATATTTGATAAAATTAGTTTTCTAAATATTGTTGAGTCTTGAAGTAGTTGGGTTCACGTTTGTGAATCTACGATTAAAATAATCGGTTGAGGTTTGCAGTTACCATACTATGTTGTAGTTATACTAATATTATAAAGAGAGGTAAAGTTTTGTTTTCAAGGAATCATTGGTACTTCTGATCCGATTTTAAAAATTATTTCACTGTTCGAAAGGTATATTATCCCAAGTTCAGTATCTCAGTAAAAAAAGTAGTTTATATATCAAAAGTAAAATAAATTTAACAAAATTAAGATTGAATGCAGATTTCATGTATACTTTACAAATTCTTATAAACAAACAACTAAAACAAAATGGAAATTTAATGTAGATAAAGTTTAATTTTTACAGTATGTTAAGTGATGAAATTGCAAGGGGCACTGGGAAGACATTTAGCGGTAATATATGTAAATTAGTTATGATCTTCATTGGACACTTTAGGTAATGCTGCGAACAGGTTCTAGGCTTATTTTAACATATTTCTGACATATCAACTGGGTATATATTTGAGTAAGTCCCTAGATGGTTTGGATTTGCAACTGGAAGTGTTAGATGTCGCTGCAATCGGGTGCAGACGAAGTTGCACCGGTCACCTAGTTAGTAATATTTATATCATTATCATTATCATTTATATAATAGTAATAATTATATCATTATTTTTAAAACTTGACTGCTTTTTAATGAAAATATTTTAACAAATTTATATTTTCAGACTTTCAATTATACGTTTTATCTCTATGACTTTGACCTGAATGGATGGATTGTTTTTATGTATTTAAATATTGTTTTGTTATAGTTGCCCGATTTATCGTACGTTATCATAATGATTTATGGGAAAGGAAGCACAAGTAAAGCGAAGCCGAACGGCTCCGTGACACTCTGCAGGAAAGCTGACTGGCGTGGAGCCAAAAATGGGGATATATGCGACAATTCTCCATAAGAAGTGCTATGTTTGATCTCACTAGTATAATTTATCTCAGATGTTGTTATAATAATGGATTAAAATTCTTACATTTTTTAAAACATGTTAGTATAAGCTAATAGACTCTAAACATAACATATTATTTTCTCCGCTTGGCTCCGCATCGTGTGATAAATTCTCGTCTGCCATTTTTCATTTTTTTTAAATAACGCTGTAAGTTTTATCAGGGTTGTCGTATTTTGTATGTTTGATACTTTCCTGGTAATATATTGAAAGCTTGCGAACATATTAGGTTAATGGAATTATCGGCCGAATAATTGTTGAGGAAATAATAGCATAATAACTCTGAACACTACAATCATATAATTGGTAGCAATACATATTTTTCAGCGTCCCAAATTATCAAGAGATTGTGTCGCAAGCTGGTGTTGTAGTGAACGCAGAAACTCAGTCAGCATTTCTCTCCAGAAGGGGATTTTACCCATTCAAAACACATCATGATCTTCTTACTCTTATCCCACTTAAGTAGGGTCGGCACAACAAGTTTTCCTTTTACACTTTCCCCTATCAGATGTCATCGCAGTACTCACACCTTTTACACATATAACATTTTTCACACAATCCTTACCTTTTTTTGTCATCCTCTGCTCTTATACCCGTCAAGCCCGTACACTGTTAACCTATTACTCGTTAACTTCTCTGTCACTGGTGCTATTTTCAAACTTCCTCTGACATACTTATACTTAATCTTATCCATTCTAGTCACGCTACATATCCAACTTAACATTCGCATCTCTGTCACATGTAATTTTCTCTTTTCCGTCTCTTTCGTAGCCCAGCATTCAGATGCATACAGCATGACTGGTATTATATTACATTCAATACAAACAAACAAATATATTATCATTATTATATCATAAAAATTAATTATTCGACTTCTACCTTCGATGTATTATGCAAGGTCATAATAGATAGCCCTATGAAAGGTATCTGTGTTAAGGTGGCCTCTCGCCGACACTCGTTTAACTGTCCCAACTTGTAGACCGCTTTATTTTTAACGTTGAGTTATGAACTTAAAGACGTTTAAAAGTTTCAATGGTTTGTTACTCAGACGTTTGGGAAGTTGTTACCTTTTAAAGGGTCTCACGGAACGCTCTCTTTCTTTACAATCAGGGTGGAGACGCCAGCAGCGTAATACCGGCGGATAATCGTCGTCACAATGACGAGGGGAAAATAGCGAAGGGAAGGAAGCGGGAAGTCGTGCACTGACCTGGTGTTCTCCTGAACGTAATCCAGCATCCACGACCGCGTACAGCCGCCCAGAGTCACTCCAGCAGCACAATGCGTTCACCTTCACTAGGGTCACTAAGTCTGGTATATGTAACTGTCGTCTCCAGCGTGCGGATGCGGGGCGAATATATTATAGGATTACACCTATAACGGCGCGGTAATATTCCCTGGATTCTTCAATAGAATCAGGAGCGCGGGATGCGAAATAAAGCGAAAAATATGTAGGTCACGTCAGCGCGGTAGACGTTGCGAGAGGGTAAGTGGCAGCGACCATTCATGCACGACAGGAAAGGGGGCATGTTTGGAGTTGTTGTGAGTTCTAAACTAGATGGCGTTACCACAGGGACTTGTATATATTTAATGTACAAGTTTATATACAATTACAGATGTATGTAATACTAATAAATTCAGCATACTTTATATTATATCCTTACGTGGAACGACGTTGAGAACTAATATAGAATGTGAGATTGGTAAGAAAATTAGCATGTTTACTGGTACTGAAAAAGTTTGATTTATTATTGGAATTTATGCGCTGCAGCTAATTAAATATATGGGGTTAGTTTATGTCGCAGCGGAATGATTAAGATGAGAACATCGATCGGATATTAGGGAGTTCAACCTGTTCAACTCAAGCTGGACCAGAATTTTATATTCTTCTATACAATTTATTCAAAATGAAAAATATTTTAATCGACAATTGTATAAGCATGAAATGCCAGACGATATCACAGCGTATGGTAATAAAACCAGCAGTAGTAAAGTCCCTAAAGGAAAGGTTTATCGTTCACACTTATCAGTATTCATTAACCAGCGGGATTATAGTAAACTGTATATAGGGTGGAGGTCTATCTATTTTGTATGATAGCATGAAAATCTTCGACCCAGTTACTTTTGCACATCCCAGAAACGCAACAGAGTCTCGGTGCTTCTAAAAGTGATCTAAAGGTATTATCATATTGGACATGGAAGTATAATTTAAAGATTAAGTTTTGATATTGAGCCTACACTAAAGTAAAACAATATTCCGTTTATTTAATGCAGTACGCTTATTAATACGTATAAACACAAAAAAATACTTGATACGTTGTGTACAAAGGAATGAAGCTTATTCCTCGAGATATGGCGACCGGCGCGTGTGGGGGCGCGGACACCCGAGAACGATTGTTTTTACTCGCCAATCTACATATATTTTATTGTTATAGAAACGTCGAAATGTTGTCATATACTAAACACATTTATGACCGAGAAATTATTGTATTTATATGAATATTTTCCTCATACATTGAAGTGCTTTTATTGACATCGCGCTGAATGACGAGGTCAAATAGCAACTAATTAGGTTAATGTGTGACCATTTCAACCTAAGGGTAACCGATAATATATTCAACTATTGATACGTTCATACTTAAATGAGAACGGATTGTCTGGTACTCTTCTTTTCTCCCACTCGGAATGAGGGTCGCTAGTTAGCAGAGGAATTGAAATCTATACATTTAAATAAAATTTATGTGAATAGAAAAGAAAGTAGAACATTAGTTATTCTATAAAATTCGAGATAATTATGATATATTATCAATTTAATTCATATGTCTCTTAGATAAAATATTTATTCCAAATTGAGATACAAATAACTCTTCAGAAATGCCCTTTAAAAATCAAAAAGAGAAAGCTATATAATGCTACATCCACATTCTACCAAGCTTCAGTGGCGTTGTTATCCAAACAGCCGTATTAGAGCAATAACCATTGCATAATGTAACATGGATTCTAACATACAATACATAAATATACAACAGATAGTATACTTTTCAATAGTGGTCCACGCTTCCATATAAATGAATATTATCAACAAGTTTTGGGACACAAAAGTTTTTTATGCAAAATATAGTAAACTTCTTACAGAGTCTTTAGCATTTTTTAAATATATTCTATATTAGAACTAACATATGTCCTATTCTTCTAAAATATATCTTTTTAAGAGTAAAATTTTATTATGTTTAAGATGTCCACAATCAATTATTAATCTCTGTTATTATAGTTATTATCTATGCTCATGTTAAATTTTTACCGTTATTCTTAATTGAAATGTATGTTATAATATTTTATATTGTTTGATTTTTTTTTTGTTATTTATGTTGTTTTTTATAGTTTGATTGTTTTCTACGTATGGTCTCTTCAGCTGTAAATATAATGGCAGTGTAACTTTACCATAAACTTGATTTTGAAAATAAGCAATGAGCTGAAGATTAATAACTAAGTTAAATTTAAAATAGATAATTTTCGCTGGAACATGCTGCCTGCGTGTTGCTTAATAATCTTTCACTCCACAGTGAACCATCTGTGATATCTTGTTATTGTGGCTACAGTCTGAGTACAAACATCTGCCAGTATTATCGTGCATTATTCATTGCAACGTGAAATTAAATTATCAGTCAGCGTCTAACATTTATGGCTTCGTTGGAAACACACAAGGACGTTGTACCAAAACTACGTGCCTATTATTTAAAATTTGCCATTGCCTGAGAATAGACTGTTATATTTAGTTTAAATTATAATTGGTTTGTAATAAAATCTATAGTTAATATTATAAAACTTGTGAGGTTATTTTTTATTGTTTTTGTTTGGTTTTGGAACCAACAATCTGATTAAAAAATATATTATTTACATTATATAGTTTGAGAACAGAGCAATTAACATATGAAGTGTAGGACAGAGAGTACACAAAGCGGTAATGACGTAATAGTTCAGGCTGGGGTTGTGACACGGCGCGGGGTGTTTGTCGAGGTCAACTGCCGCCAGAAGAAAACCAAGCTTTACCGAAAACTACCTAACGGTGAATAATCGTTTTTATATACCAAAGTTTGTATAACTACGTTAAAAAACAAGGGCCACTTAAAGTTATAAATATCGCTGTGTTCCGAACCGTCGACTCCGTCTGACCATATAACGTCCAGTACGTTATAACTGAGCTACGGCTGCATGACATTTCTATGCGTAATTATCAACCACATACTGACCATATAATGTCCAGTACGTTATAACTGAGCTACGGCTGCATGACATTTCTATGCGTAATTATCAACCACATATGAAAAATTTGTGTAAACGAAACTGTCACTTATATGTTGTTCATTTATTTTATTGTATAAAAAAATGTTTGCTAAACAAAGGTGACAATTTTTTTTCCTGAAACATAAACCTAGATAATAGTTACATTGCATTGTAGAAGATGAAACTGAATTAGAGTTCTATCAGTGCGTGTACTGTTTCGATATTTGATAAAATTAGTTTTCTAAATATTGTTGAGTCGTGAAGTACTTAGGTTCAGGTTTGTGAATCTACGATTAAAATTATCAGTTGAGGTGTTTGCAGTTACCGTACTATGTTGTAGTTATACTAATATTATAAAGAAAGGTAAAGTTTTGTTTTCGAATCGAATCCTTGGTACTACTTATCCGATTTTAAAAAATCTTTCACTGTTAGAAAGGTATTTTATTATCCAAAGTTCAGTATCTCAGTAAAAAAAGGTGGTTTATATTTCAAAAGAAAAATAAATTTAACAAAATTAAGATTGAATGCAGATTTCACGTATACTTTTAAAACTCTTATAAAACAAAGCGAAATGAAAATTTAATGTAGATAAAGTTTAATTTTTACAGTACGTTAAGTAATGAAGTTATAAGGGATACTGGGAAGACATTTATAGGCAATTTATGTAAGTTAGTTTTTATCTTCATTGGACACTTTAGGTAATGCTGCAAACAGGTTCTAGGTTTATTTTAATATATTTCTCAGATACCAACTGGGTATATATTTGACTTAGTCCCTGGATAGTTTGGATGCACAATTGGAAGTGCTAGTAGATATAGCTGCAATCGGGTTTTAGGTGTTTTAAGGTTATTTGCGTTTCAAAATACAATTGAAACCGGTAATAACCAATTTGGTGCAGACGAAGTTGCACGGGTCAGCTAGTATGGTATATTTAAATAGCATTATATGTTGAGAGAGTTTATACATATAACTATGGATAACCATGAAGCGACCTATTGAACGTATTGAAAGGAGCTCGGAACACGAATCAAAGTCGGAATTGAACTAAATCATAAAAGGTTCATCGTAAATTGAACGAATATTATTCGAAGGTTTAAATGGAATACCGGTCTATTTGGTGGATAAACATGGCTGCTGGGATTTACGGTTTTACTACCCATCGTGAATCTTTCATGGACGATTGCCTTCAGATTTATACCTGGAAATCTAGTGATAGACTGCTTCGGTGGTCTGCCTGTTCAAATTGAATTGAAAAGTAAAAATGGACTTCGTTCTGAGACGACTTATATGTATGTGCAAGACAAAATATACGAACATTTTTCACAATTTGGAAAGGTTTGCAGAGTAATTGTTGATACTAACTCTCACTCTCACTCACAAAACTCTAGTGAAGAGGAAGCAAGATGGATTTTGATAACTGATATATAACTGTATAATTTTACTTACAATAAATCGCATCGAAGATGTTATATACTTTATTATTATTGTTACTATTTTGAGGTCATATGTGGGACTAATAAAGTGTATTAATAAATGTTTTCGTTGATATAAAGCTACGTTCTGGCTTATAATTTCGGGTTATGTTTATTTTTATGTTTTATACGCGTTCGAAGTCACGGGCTGTTATTAGTACAGAATGATGATGTGAGATAACTAAAATATATTTGAAATAGCGTAACAGAAACGCAAATATGAATTTAATTTATGGTTATAATACATATTAAACAAAATGAGCAATGTTTTTTTGATTGTGGCTTTAAATTTATCATATGAGAGATAACGTTTATTACATATTTGATAGAGTCTGATTGAGTTTTTGAGTACTAAGGCGAGGGCTTCAGCGCTTCGCCACTTAGTAACAAGCTCATGGGTGCCAGAGTGGCCAACCCTCGGCTTTGGCTGTTACCCGGGATGCAACACCGCGAATCTGGCAAACTTAAACTAAGCTAGCTTTTCACACATATAAGATTTCGTGAGACACACACATGTGAGCCTCACGAATTCTAACGTGTATTTTGTATCTGATGTCTAAGCTGATATAAACTAACCCAGTTCGAAAATAAGGGAAAAAATATAACTAATAATAAAAAAGAAATCCCCTTTGGATTTAACACTTAACCATGTATATGTATATCATCAATATTAGTAACATATATACTGTCAAGAGTTAACTCTATCTCGGAGTGAATTTGGGTTAAAAAAAATCTTTATCATTCAATTATAAATGTTTTCATTGATTTCACAATATAAATGTCATTACTTCCTTTTCAGTACTTCTTCTATTTGCTCGACATTCTTCCCTTTGGTCTCCGGCACTAGGACCAAAGTTATAATAGCTCCAATCATGTTGATAATAGCAAACAAGTAGAAAGTGACATGTGCACCAAAGGCATTGGTTACTACACCGTAAAAGAATACCTGCATGAACGAACAACACCAAGCAAGTGTACCTATACATCCTGCGAGTTTAGCTTTTATCTGAAATAATAAAATATAACAGTTATTAATCATGATAACAATCGTTTGTAAGCGTGAGCAACTATTGTTATTATTTTTCTAAACTATTAACTTGTATAGCCATTTTTAAATTATAATCCACAACGTTCAGCGCCGGAGCGTCCGCGACCCGATGGATGAACCTACTAATTCAGTCACGTCGGTATAACAAATACAAGTGTTGGTGTGTTTGGATATTGCTACTATAGCAGGTGAAACGCTACCGTGGATCTGCATTTTTTTGCCTTTTGTTTGCAGGATTACCACCAATTTGAAGTTCAATTCCTGGGATTCGTGGACTCTCAAGACGCGTTATCCTTCCCCTGTCCAGTAGCCCTTATTTATTAGGGCTTTTTTTCTCTTATTGTGACCATTGTCGTATTAGAATAACAGTTTGTAAATGTTTTATTACTTGACAAAGATCTTAAAGTTTTCTCACTGTGTCTCCCTTCATTTTCAATCAATAATGTTACGAGTTAAATAGTTAAATTAACGTGGATTTCCATTAATGATTTAACACATACATACATACATTTAACTCATAAGGATATTTCATTAGTTGGAACTCTTCCAGACGTACTTTATGAAAACATGTTATTTTTGTTGACTTACTTGAAAATTAAACATTTCAGATATTATGACGAAGGGTAGAGGCAATATTCCAGCTGAGTAACAACACATAGCTAGTACAATGGTTATGACTGGAGACCATCCTGGGACTGTTCCACCATAGTCCAGTACAAGAAGAATGGAAGCGAGGCCAGTAAACGATATTGCAGACAGGATGAATGTCGTCGCTAATATTGGCTGTTAGAAATATAATTATCTAATAATTTCATTGTAGTTATCAGTATTTCATGAACAAATAACGTGTAACTAAATCTAATACATGTTAAAACTCCAAGAAATATTTGATGAGTTACTTTATAACTAAGTTTATCTTCTCTATATTAATTTTACTCAATATAATTGTTTGATTAGTGGATCGAACAGTTATACAATAAGGTTGTTTTGTTGTTTAATTACTCCCTTTGAATATTTTCTACTTTAAATAAAATAAATAACGCACCTTACGCCCAAGTTTGTCAACAAGAAACATGGAACAAAGTGAAGCCATAGCCATGAAGATAGGAATGCTCAAAACTTGTACTTCGGGGTTGATTGTGACTCCAGACAGCTTGAAGATAGACGACACATAGTTCACAACAGCTAATGAGCCGTTGCAGCCATGCATTGTTATCAGAGCCATCATGATAATAAAAGCTCGTCGCCAAACTTGTACTTTGACTGGAAAATAATATATTTTCACATTTCAGAATTGTAGTTTAATTGTTTTTATATGGGGTTATAAAAATGAGGCTATCAAAGAAATACGGAACTCCATACAACGCTTGTTTAAATGTATGATAGCAACTGGAATAGACAACTGTCAAAATGATGAACGAAAAGCCATAAGGAATAGCAAGTGACTAGTTGCGAGATAAATGTAATTGTAAATGTTGGTGGTAAGACTTAGATTATATCGGGATCTAAGACGTAGAAAAGAATAAATTTATACTGTCTAATCAGTGGGTCCAGTGGTTGGAGATAATACGAATTTGGTCTTTTAGCAGTTTCAGAATAAAAAGATCATTTACCGATTCACTTCGATTCGATTAAATTTAGCCGATCTTACCAATAACATTTCGCTAGATTCTTAGTTTCTAGAAATTATAAAAATATTGGAATATAATAAAATAATCTTGTTTATGCTTTTACTTGTTAAAATATTCATTTTTGGAGTAGACGCTTGTGCATGATACAAAAGGCGTTAACCTGAGTTTTTTTTCTGTTAAAGTTATCTGACTGCTGGACCATAGGGAAATGTCAAAAAGAATTCTAGACACCACACATTTATAAGGAGAACATATATTTGAAGTTTTCTATTATATCATTTTGCCAGTAAGAATCTCTTATGCATCTTGTGTTGTTTTTATCCAATCCTAATTATTTTACTTATTTATTTCAAAAGTTTATAGTGTCAAAGTACTCACAAATACTCCAAAACGAGATATTTGGTATTGCTTGAAAGGTCTCGTCCTCTTTTCTTATTAGTTCAATTTCATTTTGAACCTCTTTATCAGATATGTTTAAACCTCTTAACTTTGCTATAACAGATGCAGCTTCCTTAAAGTAATAAAAAAATCCAGTATTCAATTTTATTATTAGATTTTTTATAAATATATAATTACTGAATTATCTATATATATATTTTTACACTTGTATTTTGTGAACAATTACTATTTCGTCGGATATTTAGTGGATGGTGAACAAAAACATCTAGAACATGATTCTTGAAAATTTGTATATGGTAAATAGAGAAGGGTGATGATTTGCTTCTTTTTATATATAAATACCAATGAAGCACACATAAAATATATAATTTATAGTGATAAATGTATATATCGAAATATAAAAAAGAGCTACGTAGTAAGGAATACTTAGAGATATTTTATTAAAATAAATTGTTAAACTTACTTCATATTTACCAACTTTCACTAAGTAAGTTGGTGACTCGGGAGCCATGATCATTAAGATCAAACTCAAAACAGGAACAGCAAGTGCAATCCGTATTATAGCATAATAGTCTAAGTACGCTCCCATAGCGTACATCATTAAAACTCCTATATACTGAGCTAAGACCATAATAAAACCCAGCGTTCCTCTGATGCTGTCTTGACTAATTTCTTTTACATATATAGGAATTATACAAAATATACCACCGCCTCCGATTCCCATAAATAGTCTTGCAATGATGAGACTTGTTGCTGTCGACGAACACAGTTTTATTATCCAACAGATCTGAAATGTATGAAAATAATAATGAATATGCAACAAGAATTCATGTTTAGTACACTCTTCAAAATCAAACTTAAGCTTTGTTCATTTGTTTTCAATTGTTTACTATATTGAGAAATATAAACAGCGAGGACAATTTCGATAGAGAACATTTATTACACGTGGAAGGTTGTCAATAATTTATTACTAGCACCAGAAAGTTCTTCTTAATTACTTTTACCTTACTTTTACTAATACATACCATTTGAAAAGCAGTAATTATTATAACTGTAATTTTTCTTCCATATTTATCAACGATTATAGAATAAATAGCAACTGTGAGTGTAGCTGTTAAAGGCGGCATGCTAGCCACCCAGGACAATTCAGCATCAGTCAACGGTATCCCAGTAGGAGACTGGTCTGATTTGAGAACCTTTGCCATAGGTGATAACCAACCATTCTGAAGACCGTATGTTAAGAACGTGGAATTTACTGAAATAAAGAAAATCGATATAAGTTCTATTCTAACTGTATAAAAAAGATCACGATAATATTTTTTATAGAAAACAAAGTGATAATTATTTTTTGTAAAATTTGGTGTTTGAGATCGTTTGAATTAATAAAACTAGAGAAATTATAATTAATACATTGTTGTTTCAGACTGAGCCTATAATAAAATCGAACTGTTTATGGAATAGTTAATACAGAGTCTTCCGTATGTCCGTCCGAGGGAATAGTTCTCTTTACATTTTACCTAGTATCCCAGTCAGCCATTGCACGTAAGTACTTCCTTTCGATAGGTTACTTTTGCTTTGCTTCGGCATCTTTCTTAAATAAAACAAAACTGTACGTTTTAGGAATCGTATAAGTACACAAACAAAATAAATTATAAACTTAATTATGACTTTTATAATATCTATATATTCATATTATAAAGCATATTATCAGTGGTATCTTGTTTGATGAACTCTCTGGAAGATTAAGGGCTGCGCTTTAATATTGTAAATGCAATTAAACGAATATAAATGATTTTTTTTTATTAGTATGTGATTAATACTTATCATTAGATGGACTTATTTTCTGGATATTCAGTAAAGTAATTTATTTTATTTATTTTATTGTCGTTACCACATCAGATTGAAAATATCATTACAACTGCTGTAGGTCTTTAGTGGGTCTCTGCCCAAAAACGGAAAATATTTACTGTAGTAGCTTTCTCCTCATTTCTATGGTTAGATACTGCACTATGACAATGCCTTTATTTGTTCATACAAGTGATTGTGGTAGAGCCACGCTGAAGCTATTATTGGTTTCAGCATGAATGGGTCGGCTCGCCCGGGGTAGTAACACCCTCCCATAGAAAACCGACGTGAAGTAACAGTGCTTGCATTGCTGCGTTTCGTTCGGTCAGTGAGAGCGCCGGAAGCCCACGTTCCCTCCCATCCGCTCTCCTCTCCCCCTCCCTCCCCTTGCCCCAAACACAGGCTGGCAACGCACTCGCGACTCCCCTGGTGTTGCAAGTGTCTATGGACGGTGGTGATCTCTTAACATCAGGTGGCCCACATGTTCGTTTGCATGCTATGACATAAATAAAATTAAAAAAACAAGTAGTATTAAGTGTATATGAAATATAATTATTTGATACCTCTAAATACTCGAAAAATAATTAATAGTGTAGGGTTACATACATTTCATAAGTTTTATTTGTATGTCGCCCTACTTATTATGTGCGAATCAGCATATTTCAATTGAATGATATATTATACATAATTGTTTTAAAATGAAATCCGAACAACCCTAATGAGAAAGGAATATCAAAGGCTCACTCTGCCTTCACAAGATTATATCAGTTACTGTTCAAATATTCAAAGATATTTAATCATACTCCGTTATCATAATATAAATAACGTAATAGATAATGCAATTTATTTTTGGATGTACCTATTTTTTTATTTTTACATTATCGATTACTGAATGTTTTAGACTTGTACAGGAGCAGATGATAGTCATTTTCTGTCTTAATAAGATCTGAAAATATATTGGCTATTTTGCGCCAAATCGCGACGGTTTGAAAAAAAAATCCTTTGTTTCCTCAATTTTGTGATATATTTTAGTACCCTTCAAATAGCTCTCCCGGTACATTTTGACCTTTTTGTATTATTTATGTAAGATCAAATTATGAGGGGTACTAAAACATGTCACAAAATTGGGGAAATTTAAAAAGAAGAATTTCAAAGAGTCCGATTTGGCGTGGATTGCCTATTATTACATTACACGAGTCTTTAATTTTTATAGAATTGTCAACAATATTTCAAAAATTAAAATTGACTTTGTTAGTGAATGTTGCATGTATTAGTTTGTTTGACGAATTGGTGGTTTGACAACGAAATGGATCTTAACGCTGATAAATGCTGTTACATTAGTTTTTCATATATAAAAAAAAACATCATATACCATTAACAGTGCTACATTGAAGACATCAGATTCAATTCGGGACCTGGGCATAACACTTGATTTTAAGCTACAATTTAATCAAGCACATTGATGTAAAACGCAAAAATACCTTCAGAGTATTGAAGTTTGTCCTGAGGTGTGGAATCCGCATTATGATGTCTACTATAGAAATCGATTAAAAAGCGTGCAGAAAAAATTCTTATGCCTCTTAAAATACAGTCGTATTGTAAATAATAAACTCAAAAGTTATTCCAATCAATTACATGTTTAAAGGATCGAATGGAACTTTTGGATAGAATATTTCTATATAGCATGGCATCTTAGATATGCCACTACTTTTACCGCAAGTAAGTATTACGTTACCTTCTGGGATACCGCGATCAGGAATTTGTAAAATATTTTGTGAAAAACGATCTCTCACGAATCTGGGTTATTTCGCCCCATTAAATAAATTAATGAGTCTATATAACGTTGCATCTAAGGACATTACAAACAAAACTGATATATTCGTTGAAACCATTACAAGTATTAAAAATCATTATTTATGTTATACGGACAATAAAAAAATGAAAACGTTTATGATTTTGAATATACACTTTTTTTAATTTTCTGGATAATTTTAAACAATATAATATTATGTAATTTCTGAATATTTTACGCGTTCGTTTGTAATTACTTTAATTCAAATTTCATTTTTTTATATTTATTTACAAGGCACACATTACATATAATAAGTAACTAAGTTTTGGGTAGGTGGTAGAGGCACACGGAAACTATTACTGGTTTCAGCATGAATGGTTCGACTCGCCCGGGGTAGTACCACCCGACCCACAGAAATACCCACGTCAAGTAACAGTGCTTGCATTTTTGCGTTTCGTTCGGTCACTGAGAGCGCCGGAGGACCACCTACCCTCCCTTCGGATCGAATGGAACTTTTGGATAGAATATTTCTATATAGAATGGCATCTTAGATATGCCACTACTTTTACCGCAAGTAAGTATTACGTTACCTTCTGGGATACCGCGATCAGGAATTTGTAAAATATTTTGTGAAAAACGATCTCTCACGAATCTGGGTTATTTCGCCCCATTAAATAAATTAATGAGTCTATATAACGTTGCATCTAAGGACATTACAAACAAAACTGATATATTCGTTGAAACCATTACAAGTATTAAAAATCATTATTTATGTTATACGGACAATAAAAAAATGAAAACGTTTATGATTTTGAATATACACTTTTTTTAATTTTCTGGATAATTTTAAACAATATAATATTATGTAATTTCTGAATATTTTACGCGTTCGTTTGTAATTACTTTAGTTCAAATTTCATTTTTTTATATTTATTTACAAGGCACACATTACATATAATAAGTAACTAAGTTTTGGGTAGGTGGTAGAGGCACACGGAAACTATTACTGGTTTCAGCATGAATGGTTCGACTCGCCCGGGGTAGTACCACCCGACCCACAGAAATACCCACGTCAAGTAACAGTGCTTGCATTTTTGCGTTTCGTTCGGTCACTGAGAGCGCCGGAGGACCACCTACCCTCCCTTCCCCTCTCCTCTCCCTCCTCTCACCTCCCCCCTTCCCCCAAACACAGGCTGGCAACGCACTTGTGACTCCCCTGGTGTTATTAGTGTCTATGGGCGGTGGTGATCACTTAACATCAGGTGAACCACGTGTTCGTTTGCCTCCTATGATAAAATAAAAAAACAAATTACAATAATTTATAGTTTATTTTTTTGTCTGCTGTACTATCCAAAATTATTTGCAAGCACATCTATGTTTAATAAATATAATCATACAATCTTTTACGAGTATGCTAACTATATTATATTAAGGAGAAAACCTGTGTTTATTACAATAATTTATAGTTTATTTTTTTATCTGCTATACTATCCAAAATTATTTGCATGCACATCTATGTTTAATAAATCATCATACAATCTTATACGAGTATGCTAACTATATTATGTTAAGGAGAAAAAATGTGTTTATGGACTATGTGACGAAATTTACAAAGACTAAGATGAAATATGTCTATGTCGATATCAGCTCAGCAGGAGATACAGTCGGTGATAGTATTATATGAGCGACACATGTTACCAATCGGATTATTAAAAGAAACGTTATTTATATAAAAATGAATATGAAATAGTCTATTGTAACGACCGCGAAAATTGGTATTAAAATTATATTATAAAGTAATATTTGGTATGCGTGCCGTTGATGTCTGTAAATATGGTCCTAAATACGTACGCCGTACGTACGTCTAGCAAAAACATTGAACTGTACTCTTTATTCTAATAATAATGTAGATATTGACTCTGTTAGTAACCTAAAAAAAATATAAATGTTGCGTACTGGAATAGTTAACATGTCACAAGATGAGTATTGAAAATTTCCTTTGTGCGTCAACAATATGATAGTGAAATTCACTTTGCGGTTATTGTATGGTAAAGCTCGTCTGTATGGCTGCGCCTTTAGCACTTATTAGTTATAGCTATTACAAACGAAATGAAATACTTGCCATAGAGAGTGGCGAAACATATGCACTCATCGCCTGGTAAGATGAATAATATATTCAGCCTTCATAAATCTCAGTTTAATGTAGCAACTAAAACGAGTAGACTCGGAGTGGATTATAAAGACATATTATTATTGAGTCCAGTTCAATATACGTTTCATAAAACTTATTTTCAGGTTTATGAAGCACCCGTTACATATCTAAAACCTTTCAAATTAATATGCGTGATATTCGATTAGCTGAATATTTTATGTTATCTTAGACTAAAATAAGGTAGTAAATTTATGTAACTTTAGGTCATACGAAGGTTTGATTAGCTTGAACGATCCCTTGCCGCCCCCACAGCGTTACATATCTAACCTTTCAAATCAATATGCATGATATTCGATTAGCTGAATATTTTGTTGTTTTAAACTAAAATAAGGTAGTGAATTTATGACTGTAGGTCATACGAAGGTATCTAACACAAGTCTGTTTCATTTTTGCAAATTAATAAATTTGATTACAAAACTAGCTGTTATATATGACTGCTAGGATACACAAAAACAGTGCGTGTATCAGTGTCTACATGCAGAGGAAGTGAAACTTCTTTGGCTTATATGTATTAAATTATATATTCATACTAGCGGTCCCGGCGGACGTTGTGCTGCCTTAATAATAAAAAAAGAATCCTAAAAGTCAACCGCAGCGCCACCTACCGGGTCCAATTGTGAACCTAAACCATTCTCGGATCCTCTCGAACACGCACACAAAATTTCATCAAAATCGGTCCAGCCGTTTAGGAGGAGTTCAGTGACACACGTACAGAAGAAATGTATATATCTTTATATGTATATATAAAATATATATTTAGGGTAGTTCATTTCCACAAATATTTTTTTTTTCGTTGCTCATGCGAAATATTAATCTACATACAGAAAAAACAATTCTCAACAAGTTTGAGCTCTTAATATTAATTTTAAGTACTTAAAATTTAAAATTTAAATTTTACCATTCAAAATGCATGTAACAAAATCTTTTTTTTTTCAAATTTTTAATGCTTACCCGGCTTTTACAGTATTGCAAATCAGTTTGATTGAACTTGTAGGGAATTTCACGCTCTATAAAATAGTCTTAGCGTTTTTTTTGTGTAACTCGCACTCACCACTCACCAGTAGGAATCGTCAAAGTACAGTAATACATATATATGTATTGCTCATAAACTATAAATACTTAGTTATATATTTATTAATTTTTGTATACTACTAGACCCAGATAGACACTTATACATACTTACACATACACAACAAAAGCATACGTACCTTTTGTTTAACGCTCAACGCATTTGAAGAAAGATTTTCCTCGTGAGAGCTAAAAGCTCGAAAAGTTAAGAGAATTTTTTTTTCTAAAATTGCACTTGATGACTCTACTGGTGAACCAGTGCGAGTTACACAAAAAAATACTAAGACTATTTTAAAAAGCGTGAAATTCCCACAAGTTCTATCACACCGATTTGCAATATTGTAAAAGCCTGGTAAGCATTAGAAATTTGATTTTTTCTATATGTAGATTAATATTATGCATGAGCAACGAAAAAAAAAATGTTTGCGGAAATGAACCACCCTAATATATATGTATTGCTCATAAACTATAAATACTTAGTTATATATTAATTATTTTTTGTACACTACTAGACCCAGATAGACACTTATACATACTTACACATACACAACAAAAGCATACGTACCTTTTGTTTAATGCTCAAGGCATTTGAAGAAAGATTTTCCTCGTGAGAGCTAAATCTGGAAACTGCACTACAATTAGACTGTGTTTGTATGACAACGGTTTTCATTACTTATATTAAAGATTTTGCTCCTCATAGCTCATAAGATGGCACAAAAATGTTAACCTTTCTAGAATTAGTACTCTGTCCCCGCATATTCCCAACGCGTACTGGCATTATTGATCCCATTACGCTAAATATATGTGACCTTCATCACGAACCTTTATCGAGTTGATACAGTTTTATCATCAGAATTTAGTTCTTGTCTTACTTCCGAGAAGTAATCTTTAGAAATCTTGGGACTTCCTTATTAAACTTTCTCACACACATTCTGATCAATGTTTTGATATTGAGTTACTTATAACTTTGATAAACTGATTTGTATTGACAACATAATGTAAACAAAAAACGCGATTTAAAAATATTATTCCAAATCAAGGTCAAGGTAATCGATTTCCAGCTACTGAAGCAATATATTGTTATTATTAAGAGAAATAAGTACTGTTATAACATTTTTTTCGGATAATTGTCCACTTTTATTTTTTAGTTATGAATTAGAAAATGAAAAATAAAATACAGATATATTTAATATTAATTCTCTTTAACTTGTCTTAATTTATTTTAGCTTACTTGTCTTACTTCCGAGAAGTAATCTTTGGAAATCTTGGGACTTCCTTATTAAACTTTCTCACACACATTCTGATCAATATTTTGATATCAAGTTACTTATAACTTTGATAAACTGATTTGTATTGACATCATAATGTAAACAAAAAACGAGATTTATTTATTTATTATTCCAAATCAAGGTCAGGGTAATCGATTATCCAGCTACTGAAGAAATATATCGTTATTATTAAGATAAATAAGTACTGTTATAACATTTTTTTCGGATAATTGTCCACTTTTATTTTTTAGTTATGAATTAGAAAATGAAAAATAAAATACAGATATATTTAATATTAATTCTCTTTAACTTGTCTTAATTTATTTTAGCTTACTAGTTTTGTTTTGTATTTTAAAATAAATCATATTTTATTGTATCTGAATTTTAATTGCAGTTTCTACAAAAAAATGCGGTAATACATTTTTTAATTACGTTAATATGTAATTTATTAAAGCGATTTAATTACACGAGTAGTGAAACGAACTATGATACATCCATAATGTTAATTATATTTTCAAAATTCACAGGTCGCAAAAATGTATACTGTGTATTTATTTTTTTCAATCGAAAATATCAATATCTCCAGTAACGATTCATTTTCCTAACGCCTAACGGTCATGATCTTCGTTCGGCATACACTAAAACTCTGGATATACCTCAGCACAGATCTAATTTATATTCAAACTCATTCACAATAACTACCATACGATTATGGAATACATTACCGCGTCGACTTCAAGATGTCGAAACTATCAATAAGTTTAAAATTAAATTACATCACTATTTATTCGAAAAAAAGGAGGTTCATGATTTTACAGTTTTTTGTTATACATATTTATTGCTATCTTTGTCATTGTTATATATTTGTACGTATGTATGCAAGTAATTATGTATGTATGTATATTTATGTTATATATGTATTTATTGAAGTGAAACTTCTTTAGAATCGTTGTGATTTCAAACCGGATGCAACGGAAAAACGACAGGTAAGAGACACAAATACAAGAATTATTGAGCCAAAACGAGAGAGCAAATGTCGGTGTGTATGTATTTTGCACACTGTTTAATACTTGCTTGTATTTGAGCATTTAAACTGTGTTACTATATGTGAAAAATACGTGAGCTAATACTACTTTACACTGTATGCGGCTGCGTATTACAGCTTTTTAGTAAGAAGTCAGCGTGGTTTGTTATTATTTAACATTGTTCGTGAGTATTTTTATATCTTGTTGTATCATTTTTAAACAAATAAACTTTGTAATAATTTTTTATCACATTGAAATTATATATAAATCAATTATATGTATATTACGTAACAAAATACTATACAAATATATTGAAAAAAATTACACGGCCCATGAGCGGATCGAACCCGTGACCTTCGCTTTATAAGCACCACGCTCTAACCAACTGAGCTAATGGGCTGATTTTCAACACGTCCAAATTATCTAACACACGTCTTTTTCGAATATATTAATCAATGCAATTAGAGAATTATCGAGTTTCTTGCCGGTTCTTCTCGATGGCTGGGTTGTTTTCCGAACCGGTAGTAGCTTTGACGTTCATAAGTGCCTTCTCAGGGCCTAAATTGAATAAAGGATATTTTGATTTTGATTTTATGCCAAAAGGCCTTATATATTTTTTTGCGCTTTAAAATATATTTTTGAAATAATTAATAAAAGAATAATAAATTCATTTTTAAACAAATAAACTTTGTAATTACCTACCCTTGTTATATATACATATTCATTTCATTATTTTGTCGATTTACTGAAGTTTCACTGGTATCGTGTGTGAATCGCACACACACCTTTTTTATTATAATATTGTATACATGTATATATTTATTTATCCATTTTCTTTTGTTTTGTTTATATAGGCACTACCTACAAAAGTTTTTGATTAACATCAATACCGCTGGTTAGCTGGAAGAAAATGCCTCATGGCATTAAGTTCGCCAGTGTACAAATCAAAAGTGCAATAAAGAATTCATTCATTCAAATAAGCCTGTCGAAATATCTTCATATTAACAACGTTAAGCGTAAAGTCACCAGGAAGTTGGGAAGAAATCAGGTACTCTCATTATATTCTTGAGTATAAAATACTCAGTTACTACGGCAGCTATATAGGCTTTTACATAAACGTATCGCTTGTTTATTTTACAGCAATCGTAAAATACGCGATAAATGTATATTTTCGTGATGGATTGACGGTGCTCTAAAAGGTACGAATTGAGACGCCTTTAGCCAATAACTAAATAAGGTCCATTACTGAATTGCAATATTTTGGAAAATTAGAATCACTTACGCACGAAATTGGGATCGGATTTTAGATAACTGCAGAGCATTCAGGGATCTCAGGAGTTTACTGTTACTTTAACTAATATTTTATAGAAGTTTACGTTATTGAGGTGTGTTAGGGAGTGAATGACGGAGGAGCAAACAGCGGAAGATACTGATAACTATTATTTGCACTATTAAGTTTTTTTAAAGAACACGTATTTTTGTTTCTTCCATATATTAATGATATGTGGTATAACCATTTATTATTATCACATTTATTATGTTTAAACATTATAAGATTTGTTAATATTGTAGCCTTATTACTCTGTGTTAATTAATATCAAAATTATACATACTTTTTTAGCCATTTGATTATGACGTAAGTAATATATTGTAAATTATGCAAAATGCACGTTTTATCATCAAAGTGACTTTAAGCTTTGTAATTTATTTGTTTAATCGATGCATAATAAATATTTTCTAGACGAAAGAAAACTAAAACTGTGAGTTTTTGCTGTTATTAAAAGGAAATATATCTCAGAATACTAAGGAAAGAATAGCATACAATATAGTTTTTATTGGGTATCCATTTCCATAGTTAATGTTTTGTTATCAATAATATGCGAGGAAACCAACCATTTTATGTTCTCTTCTTCGTTTACTAAACTCATCTACGAAGGGTCGGTACAACCTGTTTTCCTCTTCGATTTTCGTCTGTCAATTTTCTAAATATTTATATATTTTATGTCCGTATAATCCCCGACACAATCCGTCCATACTATTTGAGTCTTCCTGCAATCCTGAAATTTTAACACTTATCATTCTTTTAGTCGTACGATTTTGATTCCTCCTCGTGGCATGCCATCTTTTGTCATTCTATAGTCTAGGCTCTTTTTTCTATAGTTTCTAAAATATGTACGCTTGAAATAAAGATTTTCTGTCAAAATACTTTTTGTAATCAAAGTAAAATTTGAGTATGCTGTGCGTCCAATGTTATTTGCTTATGGTAGCCCTCTTGTCATATGTAATCAATATTAACGGACTTGCTATATTATCTTAACGGACTTTGAATTTACCACGGGTATCTGACTTGCACCTAAATCATGACTGTTAAATCTTATTATATAATGCTCATATAAAGCGTCAAGGGAAATAACTCGTTTCTGGTTACGTACCTGTCGCGATCATAAAACGTGTTTTCATAACAGCCCCTTCAAGGTTCACGAGGCGTTCGTACTTGATGGATTATGATACTTTTGGGAGCACTTATTTTTATAGTCTTATATGGGCTGATGGGTAAAAGAGTTGCTTTACAAAAAGTGTATAAGATTATTCTTATAGATCAAATATATTGGTAGCCTGAAACGATAAAATATTTATATTCTCTTTTCTTAAATATACTTAAAGATCGAAGCAGTTTTAGACCAACTTTACATTGAACATACATATATCCATCTGAAACATACATGCGATAGATAATCAAGAAAAGAGATAATATGACATTGTCAGGTAAGAATAACAAAATAGGGAAAAGAAGTCATAAGAAGCTGTGAGTTTTGAAGACAAATCAAATCTAAAAAATTGCTATTAATATAACCTAAAAATATATGTGTTATATGTATGTCTAATATATTTAATTTAAAAAAAAATCTTTATTGTCTCATCAAACTTGGGGATCAGTTCTATGGTCTTCCACAGTTCTTCCACAACAAAACATACAAGTACAAAAATGAGTAAGTCCAGTAAAGCAGAATCGCTCTAATATACATTATATATGATCTACGGAATTCGATGAGAACGCTTTTCCTGAAAGTAATGAAGGTGGGACCTCTCAAGTGGACCCTTACTAGCACTACTGTCTAGACACCGTGCCCTCGGCTTGAATATTATTCCTTGAAATTGAGGAAGTGGCCTTTACAGTAATTTTTATGAAATCTTAGTTTTTTTGCACGTGACACAGTCTACATCATACATTTCTTATCTAGTACCTCTTTTGAATAAGGGAAATATGCTATTAGGATAATCTAATATTCATTACTAGGTGAAACCATGATTGAAGGTGAGGAAAAATAGAAAAAAAGATAAGTTCTACAAAAGTAATGAACAAAATTGTTATACTTGATATAAATATCAACGAAATAACTGCCGGAGAATTATAGTCTTTAGTCAACTTGATAATTCATCGATCTAGCATCTTGAAGTAATAATCAGCTAATAGAATTTATTTAAGATAAGACATCAGTTAAATTGGGGTGTTTTAGATTGGATAACGCGTATAGGTAAACGTAGTGTGGGTGAAGATCGGAGAGATTAAATATCAATTTGCGTTGATATCATAGTGTGATTGGATGAGCAAAGCTGAAAGTCCAATACAGTGCACCTTGGCAGAGGCTCTTGTCTCTAGCATTAGGCTAACGCCTACAAAACACTTATAGAAATGATCAAATATTAAATATTTTTCTATAAATACCGATACACTACAGGCGATATGGTATAGGGAAGGTAAATACAAAATGCATTACTTGGCAGTGAAGGTTGATACGTTATTTATGTTATAATTATTACTTTAAATTAACTTGGGAATTAAACCTCTGTTTTGTCTCCGAGAGTAGCAAGTGTAATTCAAGCCCGTCACTTGTCTCGTAACTTGAAATTGGTATGGAACTTTCTAAGGAGTCTGGTTTCAAACAAACAAAAAGTGATTCGAGACGACTTGCTTGCGGTTAGAAGTTTAATAGTTTCCTTTTGCGATCGCCATTCGGTTGCTTATATTTCGATTTACTTTAACATTCTTTCTAACTTATTTTCTATTTCTAGTTTAGACGTTGATGTTAAATATTACAAGGAAATTTGGACGTTAGAGAAATGTCCCCTGGGTATCAAAATGTGTTGGCAAATAATTGAACTATTTTTTTTTAAAGTGAAAACTCCTTTAGCTGAGCTGAGCGGAATTTGACAAGAGAAAATCAATTGTTTTCGCGACAGCAATATGATAATAAAGCGTGACCAACATGCTCATGGTATATTGCGCTCATACTAGCGACGCGTGGTATAGCGGTCTGTGTACATGTAATATTGATATTTTGTATTGAGCTTGTGCAGCCCATCACATGTTTAATTAATTGATAAACTGTATAAAAATGTATAGAATTGTTGCTCAGAGTGCCAATAGATATGAAATCCAGACTAATGTTAATAATTTCAATATATAAATTATGAAACTGAAATAATTTAGGCTATAATTATTTAAAAAAATCAAAAGAGTACACAGTTATTCCATAGTTTTGAGTTTTCACTTCTGTCGGCAGTCCTTATTACTTTTCTTTACCTCCACTGATATAAAACACGTGTTGTAAATTCATATATATCGGAATAACTATCTTGAATAGTTAGTTAGTCAGTTTTCACGAACATTTGACAGACAATTTAAAGTATTTTATTTAAAAAACATGTAAAGTATGAAATCGCTGAGATGTCTTGGCAATTAAGCACATACTGTCACTCGTAACTGTAACTCGTAACAGAGTTTTACCCAACAATAGACTATTGATCAGTATCTTCTTTGAGATGAACATTGTACAAAAATTTAACTAGACAATGTAGGAAAACGTGTCGACTGGATCGCGATCAAATCAGATCGTAAACACGTGGCAAATATTACGATGGAGATTTTATCGCGTCACAGCTCTGAAAGAGCGTTCATTGTGTTGATGCGTGTTTTCAATATATTGACGATATTTTGAAACACTATCAGGTAACTTTCGTCTTGGTACAGGTACCAGTGTGTCTCTCCAATGGCTCACCGCCTAAGAGAGCTGCATTGACCCGGCGGACAGGGAGACCTGTAGAAACGGTTGTTCCACTGGCCACCCGCGGTACAGTACAGGGGCCCAATTATGAATAACCACCATGAGAGGCTGCCCCACCATGCCGCGCATAATCTTGAGTAAGTTCGTTGTGCCGGTTGTCGAACGGGTTTGGGGTCTCGGTGACCTATTCTGGGGGGGTACGGGGGCCCATCAGTTCGCCGGGTCAGTGCAATTGTTGCAGGTATTACATTAACATTGAATACTTCTGGGCTTGGATGAAGGTTGTTCGCTCTTCACGTTTCCTTCTTTCATAAAATCATGACCGCGCAAATAACAAATCTGTGTTCAACAGCGGTGCACAACCCCTACGCCGCTTTTACAAAGGAGTTTATCAACATCCGTGGACTTCATTCTAACTTAAATGCCGGTCATCAACACCTCGAGACGGTTCAGCCTGAAATTCTCTTTTTGACCGAAACACAGATACGTCGTCCGGCCGATACATCTTATTTGCACTATCCCGGCTACCAGCTTGAGGACAACTTTCAAGCTAAAGCCGGTGTATGTGTGTATGTACGGTCGGAGGTATGCTGTCGTCGTTTGCGCTGCATGGAGGATCCTTCCTTTTCCATACTTTGGCTACACGTGGACCTGGGTGCTCAAAGCCGTATCTACGTGTGCCTTTACAGATCCCATGATGGGGATGATGAGACTACTCGGCTCTTTGAATACATGAGTAAGGCAATAGATGACGCACAGGAGCAGTTCCCTACTGCGGAATTGGTGGTCTTAGGGGACTTTAATGCACACCACGAAATGTGGTTGGGTTCCTCTAGGACGGACCATGCAGGACGAACTGCCCATGCATTTGCCTTAACACATGACCTGACTTAACTAGTAATCCAGCATACCCGGATTCCTGATATCACAGGTCATGCGCCCTCTTTACTGGACCTTCTGTTGACTAGTCATCCAACTGGGTATGATGTGTTGGTCAATGCTCCTTTGGGCACATCGGATCACTGCCTTGTTGTATCGTCTGTGCCCCGGGCTCAACCTCCACCCTGTATAAGAATAAAGCGCAAAGTCTGGCATTACTCGTCAGCAGATTGAGACGGGATTCAGGATTATTTCGCTTCCATTCCTTGGCAGCAACGCTGTTTCGACGGGAAAGATTCTTCAGCGATTACCGATGCGATTGCTGACGAGATTGGAATGGCAATGAAGTATTATATTCCTTCCTCCAAGATCGTCGGTAATCGCAGAGGACGCCCTTGATCCATCGTGAATGTGCTGATGCTGTCAGTAAGAAACAAGCCACGTATCGTGATTGGATCAAGTGTCGCGCTAACAAGGATCCTAATATCAACACCCTCAAAACAGCCTATAATTCTGCTACCAAAGCTTGTAAGAGGGCCTATACTAGAGCTGATGCCCAACGCATTGCAACTCGTAAGTAATCCGACTAACAGTCGAGTCTATTGGAGTCTGGCCAAAGTTGTGCAAGCCAATTTTTACCGTCCAAAGTTGCCGCCACTGAGAAATTCTGATGGGACACTGGCCTATGATCCGCAGGAGAAAGCGACACTATTAGGCAATCTCTTTGCGGCAAATTCTTAGCTTGATAATCAAAACGCGCAACCGCCTACTACTCCATGCTGCAGTGTTACTATGCCGGAATTACGATTCAGGCAACGTGACTTATTAAAACAACTTCGGTCACTCGATGTTCGGAAGGCCATTGGTCCGGATGGTATCCCAGCGGTACTTATAAAAAAATGTGCAGTGCAGTGGCTACAACAATAACGCGCTTATACCCCCAGTACTACATCTGTGGTGTCGTGACCCGGGCTTGGAAAGAGGCCAATGTTCAACTGATTCCCAAGAAGGGAGATCGATCAGATCCTAACAACTACCGTCCAATTGCCGTAACCTCAGTGTTGTGCAAGATCATGGAGCGGATCATTAACACCCAGTTTGTCTGCTATCCGGAGGATCACTCGCTAATTAACGATCGGCAATATGGTTTTCGCCAAAACCGAGCAACGGGTGATCTTCTATCTTACGTACTGCACCGCTGGGGGAGACAATTGACAAGCACGCAATCTTGGCAACAATCAGTCTCGACATTGGCAAGGCCTTTGATAGGGTCTGGCAATTTGGTATTCTTTCGAAGCTTCCGGCGTGCGGACTCCCTGAAAATCTATGCAAATGGATTTCTGGCTTTCTACATGAGCGCAAAATTCGTGTCCTTGTCAAAGGATGTGATTCGCAGCTAATGTCACTAAATGCTGGAGTTCCTCAAGGCTCTGTACTTTCGCCTACTCAGTTTCTTCTGCATATCAATGATATGTTGCCTTTAGGCCATATTTATTGCTATGCAGACAACAGCACCATTCATGAGTCCTATTACAGCAAGCCTTCTTTCAGGGACACACAGAAAAGAGACGGCAGGAACTAGTCATTGAGCTCGACCAATCTTTGCTTCGCATATCAACATGGGGAGCAAGTAGTTTGGTCGAGTTTAATGCCAACAAAACAAAGGTATGCGCATTTACCTGCAAGAGAACCCCATTTACCCCCCGTCCAGCTCTTCAGAACGTCTCGCTCGCAATGCGAGACAGGCTCAATATCTTAGGCATAGATATTCGCAGCGACCTCAATCCCAGGGATTATATAGAGAGCGTGATCTCCACTGCATCTCGGAGACTCGGAATCCTGAACAGGGTGCGACGGTTTTTCACGCCTGAATAGCTATATCTCCTTTATAAGACACAAGTTCGGCCTTCTGAACTGGTTGCAGAGACGGGCTGTCCGCATTGTTAATGATGCAGAAATTACAGAGTTCATAGAGTCGCTTCAGTTGCGCAGAGACATTGCCTCACTGAGCGTGTTCTACCGTCTGTATCATGGCGAGTGTTCTGAAGAGTTATTCAATTTGATCCCTTCCTCTCCTTTTCATAACTGAACCACGCGCGCTAGTCTTCGGAGGCACAGTTTTACGGTAAATCCTATCCAATCTTTGGAATCTGTGGAACAATCTCCCGGCCAGTGTGTTTCCTCCTTCCTATGACATGGGGTCCTTCAAGCGCAACGTGAAGAGATACTTACGCAGGCTTGGATTGTACTGTACTTACCATCGGGCACAGTACAGTATTTTGCCGAGTTACAATAAAAAAAAGGTAAACGAAATAGTACCAAAGATCTTCTGTCTCTCTGCGGTCAATTTAAATTACGATAAACTATTAAGAGTACACATAGGCTGTTGTCTAAAGAGACGCATTATTTATTTAAATATAAAGAATAACAAATGATTTAAGGTACAAAACATCTCGTCTGCTGTATGATATTCGCTCGGCAATTCTTTTGTAAATCATAAAACAAGTGTACCCTTACACGGGTCTCCTAATACGGGCGGTCAACAGAGAGGGTCTTTTATTTGGACAAAATAAATAAACACTATTATTATCCGGTCCGCTAGAGGTCCCAGGGGAGCCGCGGGGGTCCGGGCTTAGGATAATGCTAAAGGCAGTGTGCCCGAGAAAAAGGTTTCCGAATGATAACGCTGTTCTCTTTACTATTAAAACTCAAAGTATAGCAATACATGGGTGTTTAACTAATGGTTGTAATTCCAGGTTTTTTGAGAATATACTATATATTTAATTTGTGAATTTCGTATTATTAAGATCAGAAACCATTTTATTATCCGACTACGCAGAACAAAGGTAATGTCTTGTATATATTTACCACTCTCTACAGACTAAGTGGCTCGATAGATTTAGCTATGTGAGATATTATCATATTACTCTTCATTATTGAAATAACATAGGCTGTATAATATTAAAGTATGATATCTGTGACTATAAAAAACACAGAAAGAATAAAGATTTCTTACTTACTAATACTAATCGGAAAAAATAATTAGTTGTTAAAAACGAGTTTTAATATTTCTACAGTTTTTCTTTACTAATATTTGTAAACATGCATGTAGATAGTCACAACTCTTTAATAAACATTTATCTTAATTGTAAAAAAATGAAGGTGAATAATGCAAAATGTTATTAGAAATTGAAAGAGAAATCGGAAATTTCATATAATTATTAAATAACTAAATCAATTGTATACCAAATTTATATTTATAACTAGCCGACCCGTGCCCTCTGCGTTGGGCGGTAATAGGCATTATCTAGCTACAACTTTTTTCTAGAACTCAATCATATCGTTATATGATTCATCGTTCGTAAGAAACGTTTTTGTTCGACCAGTTTTTCTCCAACTCCCCAGATTTTACCCCCTAAAATCTCACAAAAATTTTACCTCTTTATAATATTAGTATAGATAATATAATTAGTTAATAGCTTTTGCCCGTGACTTCGTACGAGTGGAATAGGTATTTTGGGCTAAGACGCAGTGGAAGCTCTCAAAAGAAAAAATACTCCGATATTAAAACATTTTTCAATGTTGCTCCATTCCTAGTGGTCTTAGCGTGATGATATATAGCCTATAACACCCACAAATAACGTGGCTTTCTATCGGTAAAAGAATTTACAAAATCGGTTTAGGAGTTCCTGCGATTACCCCTACAACGTCACAACGTCACAAACTTTAAATAAACCCATCTCGTTTGTAAAATATAAAACAGAATAGCTGAACCGTTGACAAAGTTTTGTAAGGCGCGGTCTCATTTCGTAGCGCCTTTCTAAAAATAAATCGCCGCCCTCTCTGTTATCAAAGATCTGGCACTCTTTCTTCGACAATGTTATTGTTGTACATCGGCTTCACAGACATAATCAGCTGTTGCTATCATACCCCGGATTGTACCCTTTGTCAAAGTTCGGACTTCAGCCACGTATCCAGTGAAACTAACAAACTAACAATTATCCCCACAAATTTCTTAATATGTTATATTTTATTGTTATTTAGTTCAGTGATGGTATTAACTGTGTTTAGAATGTCGATGATGAAATGAAACCTTAACATGGTGATAGGATGTTTTTGAATCCCGCCTGGCTAGCTACTACCCTCAAATTGAAAATCTGTCGCCAAGTACCCATAGTTGTGTTCGAGCAAGAGCGTTTGTGAAGCAGTTTTTCAAGGTTTATCGTTATTACTCCTTTTGTGGTCAAACGGCAAAACCTTTGGGGTACCAGTAATAATTTGTCGCATTTCAAACAGCGACGAATACGAGTATCTTGGTGGTCGAAATTGTTCTCAAGTGGTATCTATATACTTACTATAAGGTACAGTACCGTTAGTTTTTCTAACAACTGTAAGAAATATATTAATCTTTATTTAAATATATATTATTCTTCTTATAAAATGAGCTATAACTCTTTCTCAATTCTGGTAATAATACTTTTACTGTCTTTTAGTACAGTCTTAATAGCAATTCAAAGTTATAGAGTTCAAATGTGATTTAATAGAGGTTAAGCGATAAGCCTGTACAATTTTAACCATAGAACGATTTTAAGCTCAGTATGCTATATGTTTAAATATTTTCTTTTCCTAAAATGCACAACTTAATACATCCCGCTCAGTATGCTATATGTTTAAATATTTTTGTATATATTAATAAAGTAAAATTTCCTAAAATGCACGACTTAATACATCCCTGTAAAGTCAGCCCTCAAAGAAGAATTCAGAAAGTACTCACCTAAATAATTCAATGTCAAACTGTCTCGTCGTCCTTTTACAACATTTCGTTTTGGAGTTTTTAACAATACCGTCTATCAGGTTGATTTACCTAACGCAAATAATATTCTATTCATGGAAATATTTATTTTACCCTGGAACTGTCGATAGCGTTTGTACATATTAGTATGAAATTTGTAGATTTTTCCATCTTTGTAAATGGTGATTGAATTGAGCTCTTGATTGGAGAGTGGATTTAACCTATAGGTATACATTGAACTGGATAATAAAAGCGTGCGGAGACGGGAATACAGCTAGTATAATTTAAATATATTGAAAAATATATGTGAAATAAGTGAAAATATGCAACTTTAGATAATAGACATTTCTAATAATCTTTAGTTTAATTTTGTTTCAAAATCAGCATAGAATTATTAAATTATACAAAAATATATCAAGAGATTAGACAATGAACATTTTAATTTATATTTTTACAGTTTGAATTTATTTATATTAGTTAGTTATATTAGTACGGAATGGAACTATTCGCTTGTAAAAATATTAGCTAGTATACCGTAATAATATTGTATTAAATTATAGAAAATATTGTTAGACTAATAGTTTCATTCCGCTGAAGCTTGAATATACTCGTAGATTAACAGTTCTTGTTTCCAAAATAAATTTATCCGTCACATAAATTTGGGACTATTGTACAAATTATTTTTAATTTTCTTTCTAGACTAAACATATCTTTAGTAATTTGGAATTCTTTAAGCGCATTTTATATAATACGTGAATAGATTCAATCAACGTTACCTGAGTCTTTTCATAGCTTAAAGTATCGAAAACATTGTAGACTAGATTTTACCCGTGGTTTCACTCGCGTGAATATAAATTTGATTCTACCATTCGGGAACAACATACTTATTCTAAATTAAAAGTACCTTATATCCTTTTATATACTCTTGAAAACGTGTATACAGAAAATAAACAAACTCACTTTCGTATTTATAATTTTAGTTGTTGGGATTGTTGGGATATAATCATTGACAACGCTTTGACACGAGTAGAGAATTCAAACCGATAGAGGTAATAGTGTTTTTTATCTGCCCCATGTGATATCAGTAAACTAAAGGTGATGACAATTTCATTAATATTAATAACCTAACAACAAAGCTCGAAACGACCCCAGTACAATATGTAAGAATCAAATACTTATAAAGGTGGTCGTGAATGGGTTTCGCGATACAAAGGGTCCGCCACAAATTTTTACGACAGTTCCGCTCTCGATACCGACGACAAAAGGCGCAATTAACGTTTTATCACTTTCAACGGCGGCAGTAAAGTTATTTTGTTGAGAATTTTTCTTGTGACATAACATTTTGCGGAAATTTCTAGAATGGTTTTTTCAAGACCGGCTTTTCTCATAGTTGGAAACTATCGCATTGCACGTAGAAAGTGGGAGAGTATATTCGCCTTTGATTGGTTTGTCCACTAAAGGAAAGTGAAGAACTCCTGGTACAGACATTTTAACCACTGTTGGCAATTAAGTAATGGCTCTTGTGCTAGCATTACACTTCACGTTGATAAACCTACTCATATATATACCTATAACCTGCAGGAGATATATTTTTCTTTTTGCTGAAGAAGTCAAGATTCACATTTACTTTGTAACATATATTAATAAGTAGTTTAAGATTATCTAAACAATTATAAGCAAACGTCCATTGATCAAATGTTTTGCATTACGGCCCTACTTTTCAGTTATTTCGAATGGCTTTAATAGTAAATATTTGTACACATTATTGCTTTTTTTCGAACAGGTTGCAGTTAAGTCTACGATAAGTAATTGTAGCCCAAGTTGGTATGGCTCATGTGTCAGTCACACAGATTATCCAGACGATACAGCTTTCTAATGTAAGGTTTGCTCCAACCTTTTAATGTTGTTCTTGTATTTTCTATCATTGACCTTATGTCCGATCTCTTATTTTGAATAAAGGCTTTAATCTCCATAGTCTAAAGAATTTTATTACAATCATATTTAACGCACAAGCAGTTCTCATTCTGCATATATTTAGAGTGCTTAGAGTACACTCGTAGTGTACTGATACATCGTTACCTCTGCTCACGAATGACGAATTTATTTTGACTTGACTTCCCGCGGACTACAATGAGAAAGCTACGTTAACAATGAATACAACATATAAATAGAGTAATCCAAATAAAGCTAAAGTAGAAACAATTTTAAGTATTTATTTCAAAGCCATATAAAGCAAAGTAATATTGTTTCTTTGAGTCGACACCGAAGTGAGACATTTTCGGAAATTCAATCAAAGCGACGCAAAGCCTTATTCCCTGAACACATTTTATAAGGGAAATCTCATTCTAAAGATGTAATAGGATTAGCCATCAGCTTTCGGAGCTCAGTTTTACCACTCGTAGAGGGTACTTGGTAAAGTATTTTGATGTCGCTTCTGTCATGTCGAAGCAAAATTGAATCAACGTAAACTTTCATTCAAAACTTCTACACGTAAAACATTAAACAAAAATAACCATGAATTTTGAAAACAATAACATTTTTCTACAAAATAAGTACTTATCAATGAAATTTCACGGTGACATAGAGAAGAAAACATCAATTTTTGTAGTTATACTTCTTTTGGCGCTTTAGGGAAAAGTGGTGAGTTTAAATTTAATGATGCGCGCACACACCGTCACGCAAAAACCGACACCCTGAAGTTAGCTATAGTCAACATTTTGTTTCTTTGTATTTGTTGTTTATATTTCTTTGTATTAAAACTTTCAATATATTAAATACCTTTTTTCTATTGTTAGTATCGTTTTTTCCATAAACGTAGAATAAGGCGAAAGATAAAAAATTTGATAAGATTTTTATCTTGTTACATCAAAGAAGTATAACTTCTAACGCGTGTACATAAGTACACACACACTTTTTTATCTCATAGGAGGCAAACGAACCGGTGGGTCACCTGATGTTAAGTGATGACCACCGTCCATAGACACTTGCAACTCCAGGGGAGTCGCAAGTGCGTTGCCAGCCTGTGTTGAGGGGAGGGGAAGTGGGCTTCTGGCTCTCTCACTGACTGAACGAAACGCAACAATGCAAGCACTGTTACTTCACGTCGGTTTTCTCTGAGAAGGTGGTACTACCTCGGGCGAGCCGACCCATTCATGCTGAAACCAGTAATAGCTTCAGCGTGTCTCTACCACCTACGAGTGTGGCTCTACCACCTACGAGCGTTGGGCGAGCGCAATTGCTCATTGGGGCCAGATACTCCACTCCACTACAAATGCCACAAGGGCATCGTGTTTCTGCTTTAATAGCTGAAATAGCTCGCAGTCATTAATATAGCGATCTCAATGTAAATAAGGAAAACTCCTCATATTAACTCTTTGCCTTTCGGTATCAGTAATCTTTGGGTGAATGAATGTGATATTTCAATTCAACATAGCTGCCAACAAATCATTGAACACTATGCTGTCATTCTGATGAGGGTTTATTTATCTATTTATTACTAGCTGTGGCCGCGACTCTGTCCGCGTGTAACCTAATGTAAAAAAACAGTGACTAATAAAACCATCTGAATGTATTTTAAGTTCATCAGTGTAAGTCTATTTACTTACCTACTTTTCTCTCGTACTTAAATCGTGTCGTCATTAAAATTACAATAATTTTTGATAGAGTGAACTGATTTTAATGAAAGTAAGACTAAATGTTATTTGAGGATTTGCCTTATGATTTGGTGAGGTCTCCACGTGGACGCAGTACTTTAGCAGTGATGCGTGTTCATTCAAACAGACAGATATTTTATAGATTTAACATAAATAATATGGAAACTAACAGACTAGAAAGAGAGATAGAATAAAAAAAAATTAAATTAGTTCGTTTTACTTTACAAAATCATGTACATCATACTTGTTATTTATTCCGTACATACTATACACGAAATTTACATGGTATCCTGTTAAATTATATGTCCTTTTCCCATTAACGTGAATATGTATTATCGTTTTCTCTACTCCAGTTTTACGCTTGGGAATGTACACAAGATAACTTTACCATTTGAGTAATAAAATATCTTAACCGTTTTTCTATGTGATTTGGAATACGATTGGGTTTTGTCGGAACATTTTCAGTAAATTTTAAATGGAAACCTCGTGTAAATATTATTTCCGCAAATTACCTTCGGCTATTTATATTAATTAATTGCAAAAATTTATTACACTCTTATACTGTATTAGATATTTTTACTCAACTTTATTAGCACAGTGTAAATGAGTTTTTATTTTACACAGAAACACTTTAGTCTGTTATCATTTATCGTTTATTCTTTCATTAGGGAATAACGCAAAGTATTGATTTTATTGTATGAGTATTTTTTTTTCTACGTAATATAAATGTATGTATTCTAACCTTAGTTTGACTAAACTTTTTTCAATCTATACATATAATAAAACTGTAACTAGCTGTAATTAACTGTAAATCTATACCTTAAATATTTTTTGAAAATTATAATCAGGGTAGACTTTGTTATTGATGTAGAACCCAAAAATAATGTATTCACATTTTTTGTCTGTCTGTCCCTGTGTACGCGTATCACTCTAAAAGTACTGAACCAATTTTGACGAAACTTGACACAATGATAACTAATATTATAAAGTAACATCTAGGATACTTTTTGCCCCATAGAAAACAAGGAGTTCTCCAGGATATCGGACGAAAGTCAAAAATTTGTATATAATGAAATTCTTGACGTAATTTGATCAAAATTTATTTGTGCTATAGCAGACAGGTTAGCTAAAAATTTAAGCTATATATTTCATATCCCTATGTTTCTTAAAAAAACAATCATTAGGTTTCGAACTGACGTCTCCGTCGGGCTGTGTAGTTTACGTTATAATAATTGAGCTCTACAGCAATATGACGTTTCTTTGCATAATTATCAATCAGTTGGAATAAAATCTAATAAGTAGGCTAAATCCTATTGATGTATGTATTTGTCTCTTTGTCATGAACCATTTTCTTTCCATCGATTTTCAAACGATAACGATTTTAAGGAAAGGTCACTTCAATAATACCAGGTCGACAAAGTTGAAAATAATGTGTAAACGAAACTGTCACTAATATGTTGTAACATTTATTTTGTTGTATAAAAATATTTCCTCATGTATTTTATATTTCCTCATGCTATATATTTCATATCCCTATGTTTCTTAAAAAAAACAATCATTAGGTTTCGAACTGACGTCTCCGTCGGGCCGTGTAGTCTGCGTTATAATAATTGAGCTCTACAGCAATATGACGTTTCTTTGCATAATTATCAATCAGTTGGAATAAAATCTAATAAGTAGGTTAAATCCTATTGATGTATGTATTTGTCTCTTTGTCATTAAGCATTTTCTTTTCATCGATTTGCAAACGATAACGATTTTAAGGAAAGGTAACTTTAATAATACCAGGTCGACAAAGTTGAAAATAATGTGTAAACGAAACTGTCACTAATATGTTGTAACATTTATTTTGTTGTATAAAAATATTTCCTCATGTATTTTATATTTCCTCATGTATTTTATACTAGCGGGCCCGGCAGACGTTGTCCCGCCCTGATTAAAAATAAATCCTTGACAAATTATATACCAAAACGTTCCTCATGAATTACTTTATCCACTGGTGAAAACCGTATGAAAATCCCTTCAGTAGTTTTTGAGTTTATCGCGAACAGACAGACAGACAGACGCGGTAGGGGACTTTATTTTATACTATGTAATGATACTTCAAAGCTATTTATTTATAAACATAAAATTTTGAGATGCACATTTCTGACGTACAATTTCTTATCTTCATATTTCTTTTTTTTTATTTTGATTTTAACTCGAACTGACTACGTTATTGACCTAGCAAGGTCTTAACAGCTTCACCGGACTACTAAGGTGAGCGATTAAGGCACTCAGCCTATTTTTAAAATTTTATGTTCGGCGAATCCCTGGTATAAGTGATCCGATTTTAAGAATGATTTCACGGTTAGAAAGGTATAGTGCTATATAAAATTCTTTGTTTTGGCAAATATATGTTTTCAATAATTATTTACAATAAATATAATTGAAATCGGCAAAAATTCTATAATACGGCGTGCGCTTCTTGAACAGTTTGAAATAAAAGAATAAGGTCTATAGCAAAAATTGTCATTACTTTTACAAAAAGTCCGCGACACCATATATCTAAGTTTAATATCTCAGCCAAACAGATCGTTTATCATCATCATCATCTTCTTACCCTTATCCCACCTAAGTAGGGTCAGCACAACATGTTTTCCTTTTCCACGCTCGCCTATTAGATGTCATCTCAGTCATCACACCTTTTACACACATATAATTTTTCACAGAATCCATCCATCCTTTTCTCGGTCTTCCTCTACTCTTATATCTATCGATCGTCATACTCAAACCTTTTCTAGTTACATGGTCTTCATCTCTCCTCATAACATACCCATACCATGCTAACCTATTACTCCTTAACTTCTCTGTTACTTGTGCTATTTTCAAACTTCTTCTGATATATTCATTCCTAATATTATCCATTCTAGTTACACCACACATCCACCTTAACATTAGCATCTCTGCCACATGTAGTTTTCTCTTATCCGTCTCTCTCGTCGCCCAGC
>MU159211.1:256457-271201 GCA_015888305.1 Antheraea pernyi
AGGGTCGGCACAACATGTTTTCTTTTTCCACGCTCGCCTATCAGATGTCATCTCAGTCAATACACCTTTTACACACATATCATTTTTCACACAATCCATCCATCCTTTTTTCGGTCTTCCTCTACTCTTATATCCATCGACCGTCATACTCAAAGCTTTTCTAGTTACATGGTCTTCATCTCTCCTCATAACATACCCATACCATGCTAACCTATTACTCTTTAACTTCTCTGTTACTTGTGCTATTTTCAAACTTCTTCTGATATATTCATTCTTCATCTTATCCATTCTAGTTACACCACACATCCACCTTAACATTCGCATCTCTGCCACATGTAGTTTTCTCTTAGCCGTCTCTCTCGTCGCCTAGCACTCAGATGCGTACAACACTTGCGTACTTCGTCTTGGTAGTCTTATTTATTATATACATTATTGCCATATTACATACTATAATAATTATATTATTTTAATTTTTAATCGATACTTATTGTTTGGATTGCAGGAATATGGCTTCCAGTTGTAAAAGTTCCCGCCACCTATCAAATAGATCGTGGTTTAAAACTATTTGACAATTTCAAGAAATAGTGTAAAGCTATGTCGTTCGAACTATATTTACTGGATAATAAAATCAGGAGATATGACAACTGACACAATTTACAGATATACAGAAAAGAATACAAAAAGTGAAAGCGCCATCCTTTCTAGTCATAATAAAAGAGACGTCGTGATGAATAAATAAAATAGAATATATCGCTTTTTGTGAGTCGAAAATCACCCATCAGTGTCTGAAACGACTTCAACTTATGTTCATCGCTCTTCATCCAAATAAAGGGTTGCACCTTCATTATCGCTTCCAGAGCTACCATAATTTTAATAGACTGCGAATGGGCCCGGACCTGTGTAAAATGGTTTTACTAATGAAGGTAGCCTGCGAAAAGGTAATATGGTATTAATATTGTATATTTGCTATGAACAAATTTTAAAATGAAGATAATTACTATTTTGAAGCGCGGTTTCGATGTTATTGTTTATATAATTTCAGTATTCAGTCTATATTTTATCCACGCCCGCTTAACCACAGATCACGCCGCCGTGGTCTCCCGCACACCAGACCTGGCCTCCCTTGGCAGCGGCTCAAGCCTAGGTCCGTTCCCTCGGCGTAGAGCCCTTGAGTACGCTGCCCACGCGATACAGTGACACAAAATCTTACATCACTGCAACAACATTACACATATCACCTCCACACACGTGCACGCACAAATGCAAAGAATATCATCGGGCACATTATTGTCAATATCAAAATTGTCTGGCAGTGATAAATTCATGTTTAAGTAATAATTTTTAATAGCGTTTAACAGATACTGAAAAAAAAATGTTCCTAAAATTATTTATAAATCAAGATAAAGTTGAAGGTGTGATGCACATTAAAAACACAACGTTAACCAGCTACCAGGTATCCTGAATCGTATTTGGAAGGGCATAATATAACTTCATATTAAAGAACCAGCTTTTCTAAAATTTTCGTTCTTCCAAAGTTGTCGGCTCTTGTACTAAGGTGTCGCAAAAAAGTCTAGTTAAATTAACTACAAATTTTGTTTTTCGTTATCCTGGAGAACCCTTTACGTTTTATGGGACAAAAATCCTAGATGTAACCTTGTAACATTAGTTATCACTGTGTCAAGTTACGTCAAAATTAGTTCAGTACTTTCAGAGTGATACGTGTTCACAGGGACAAACAGACAAAAATTGTAAAATGATTATTTTTGGCTTCTATATCGACAACAAAGTCTACCCCGGTCAAAAAATTTCAAAAAAAAATTCATATACAGATTTGGCTTTGTTACAGTTTTATATTATATTATTATTTTATATTATATTATTGAATATATTATACCGAGCATGCTTGCGGCCATGCTCGGCAGTGAGAATGTATGGAATATTGTGGCCTCCTTCTGCGAGGAAGTCGTCTCGCAGAATGAGGCGGCGGAGAGGGTCCGCGAGGAGAACCCTCTGAGTTCGATCGCCTCCTCCCGCTATCGTAGTCGGGCCTAGGGAAGATGTGCCGGTCGGAGGGACCCATCTTCCCCTTGCACAGGCTCCGGCGGATGGAGGAAGGAGGCCTAGCGGTGCCTGTTAGACGCTGGGCCATCCGCTTGGGGCGACACGATGAAGTCCAATGAGATCTCGTGTCGCTCCAACCAAAGCGGAAAGTAAGGGAGGAAAAAAAAGATAGGTCGCGAATTACATGTTTCAGGCAACAGCCCAAGCCGAGGTGTGCAGTGCATCCTTGAGCTAGTTGCCCAAATAAAATCGGCTAAGTGCCTTAAGCGCTCGCCTTAGTAGTCTGGTGAAGCTGTTAAGACCTTGCTAGGCTAATAGCGTAATCAGTTCGTGAAAGAAAAGTGTACGAGTATATTTGATATCATATTGTTTTACAGTCTTCATGTTATTTAATATATTGCCATATATGTAGATAAGGGTGGTCCAAAAAACTTTTTTTTCTTGAAATTGACATACTAAAGAGATGCAAAAAAAAAATCAAGACGATTTTTCCCTGTTAAAATGTAATTGAAATTTTTATTTTTATTTTTTTGGACGATTTTGTAAATTCGTAAGAATTTTTAGCGACCTCTTAATTTTTTTTTGAGCTGCACTTCGTAGTGTGTTCTTAAAACATGAGAAACTAACACATTTTTGTAAGAGACTTGGAAATAAATCGTTTTTTTTTTGGGCACCGTAATGGGCAATAAAACTGTTATTAATATATAAATGTACAAAACACTGTTAATAGAGAAATGGTTTACGGGTTTATTTTTTTTATCAAAATTAAAGATATTTTTTTCTTTAGATTAACTACGCAATAATGGTTTTTAAAACAACGACCTGTTTACAGTATAGTTTATCGACTGATTTTCTTGCTAACTTCCGCTATATACCGGATACCTTCAGATAAATTATTAATAATTAGAAATATGATGTATCCGGTTTATCAACTGACTTTCTTACCAGACGGAATAGATTTAGATTAACACCGGAAGTCAATAGTATCGGGTTCGTATGCAAGAATGGTTTATTATCTACTCATTAAGTCTAAAGCTAATACTTTGTTTTGTCGTAGGTTTAATTTGAATAGTTTATTGTTATTAAACAAATAGGATTATAATCTTTTAACCCTAAAAGCTACACTATAGTAAGAAAGGGATTGGTGACACAATGTAAAGAGCATTCCCATGAACCAAGAACTTTTAGTGGATTAAAGATGGCCGCTATTGTTCGGTGGACAAAGACTCACTTTAGAACAGGATTTTGGTAAAGTGTCACGTGGAAACATTCAACGTAGTGATCTTTACAATGTTTATGTCATCGACTTTTCTCCCTTAGGAAATATAATAATTAAAATATACAAGAATATTTGTCACTTGGCTTTAAAACAATAGAAGCTGTGAAAAAGAATGCCCCAGGATATCTGTCTTCAATATGTTGATGTTTTTTAGTGAACTCACCAGAAACACATAGTGATAGCCATTAAAACTATTTTTTTATTAGTTTTAAAAATAACTGTATATTCAGAATTAATCTATACATATAAATGAAATGAAATTAAATACAATCTTCTTTGTCCGATCTCTTAAATCTATCCGAAATCATTTAAATTATTTTGACGAAACTTATGAAATATATTTGAAACTACCTGTTCCCGCAACTCCGCACGCGTTTTTTAAAAATTGTAATAAAGAAATATAAACTTGCGAGACCGTGTACAATTATAGAAATGCTCTTTAAAACAATTATAAGTACGACACGCACGTCACTTATAGTAACATGTAACATATACGTTAGATATATAAATACTAACAGTATGTGAAATGTGGTTTATCATCAGCAACATATTTGGAACCTTAACCCACCATATAATTACCTCAGTACTAACTTATACAGTACAATGAACTAATGAAACTATGACTCACAGATGTTATTATAATGATATAATAACATCTTTGAGTTATATATAGCCAATTTGACGCAAATGGAAGCAATATTGTTTTGACGCTAACGTCGAAAGCTGCTGCTAATTCAGCCGTCGATTGTGTATCATCAGCTTCCACAATCGCCTTTAATTCGTCATTGTCGACCAAAGTCTTCGGATGACCGCGAGGTTCATTTTTCAAGTCGAAATTCCCAGAACGGAAGCAAGCAAACCAATAACAGGTGGTGCGTTGGTTTGTAGTGTTAGCTCCGTAAACGTCGTTGATGTTGCGTGCCGCTTGTGCCGCGTTGTTGCCACGAAGGGACTCATATTCCATAATTACTCGAATTTTTAACGTATCCATGATGACAAAAAGATTGAAATGCGATGAAAATATAACATTAATTAATAAACAAGTGACTAGTTTCGGAAAAAGAAATCCATGTTTTTAAAATAAAATTAATTTGAAATTAGAATTCTTAGCCAAACAAAAATTGTTTTGATTTGAAATGGCCAGTACTGCAGAACCGAAATTTCATAGGTAAAGACCTATTATTATCAATAAGGAATACGTTTATGATCTAATATCTTATTAGAAAGATTCCTTCTATCCTCAAAATTACTATTAATAATTATAATGTTGAATTGAAAACAATGAATGAACTGACGTCTTGAAATCTTGCATAAATATAATTCAAGATATGAAACTTTATATTTGCCTAAGCAGTTTTTAATATTCGACAATTTAAATAGTGCTCATTGAACTCGATACAATATTCCCATATGTTACATTGGTTATTAAGTTATGTAGTCGAAAGCGCGGTAATTAAAAAAAATGGCCGCCAAAATGTCCAAAAAGACAATATAATTGAAATTACATACATAGATACAGATATATAAATTTCAATTATATTTATTCTTGGAATCCAGTACAACGCACGTCTTACGTACATGTTTACAGTGAACAACATATTTTTTGCTAAATTTCATGCGGACGAAGTCGCAGGTAACAGCTAGTCTAAAATAAAATAACCTAAATTATTTCCTAAAATCAGCTATCTGACGGTGAAATTCCCATAAAAATAGGTCGAACCGTTTTAGAGATAACACTGTGGGTGAAGCCACGGTTAACAATTAGTCTAAATTAAAATAGACAAAATTACTTTTTACAATGTTCGCTATCTGTCGATAAAAGTTCCATGAAAATTGGTCCAACCGTTTTGGAGATAGCATTGCGGATGGAGCCGCAATTAACAGCTAGTCTAAATAAAAATAGACTAAATTACTTTTTGTAATGTCTGCTATCTGCCGGAGAAAGTCCCGTAAAAATCGATCGAATCGTTTCGAAGATAGCACTGCGGGCGAAGCCACGGTTAACAGCTAGTCTAAATTAAAAAAGACTAAATTGTTTTTAGAAGACATCATGTCTTCTATCTGCCGGTGAAAGTCCCATGAAAATCAGTCCAATCGTTTTGAAGATAGTATTGCAGACGAAGCCGCGGTTAACAGCTAGTCTAATTTAAAGTAACCTGCTGTAATTTTAGCTATCTGCCACTGAAATTCCCGTCAAAATCAGTCCAGCCGGTTCGGAGATTACCCGGCACAAACAGACAGACAGATTTTAAAACAAATTTAAAAAATTGCATTTTTGTTATCAGTAGTATACTTTCATACCCAATGATTAAATTTTTTTTTTCTATATTATATACAGACACTTCTTTTTCATTATATGTATAGAATATATAGATATAGATTACTATCTACGTTACTTATGTATTAAAAAGGCAGTCTACAATTGATCCAAATGAACACACACGGAACAATAAAACCTCTTTCACAAGGTCCAAGTGCACGTGCACCAGTTCTTCGTAAAATTGCTTCCACAATTAGTAAAACAAGTTAGTAAAATAAATGTAGTTTAGATTTTCTGCGAAAGGCATTTCTATTAGAAAGTAACATCTAAAAACTGAAGTGTATTTAGAGTAAAAATTTCAGCATTAGGATTTAACAAAATGCCTTTCTCAGAGAATTATAACTGAAATAGATTAGTGTTTTAAATATTGTTTTAGTTCCGTCATAGTATATTGGTTGCGTAGTCGCATTGAACTTACATGAATTCTAACACCGCAACCTGTACCCACAAACACAGTCAATTAAAATGGTTAAGATAATGTTACATATTCAACGACGTTATCTGATGATTACCGTTGTGCATTGATTGTAATACACTTATTCAATAGTGTAGTTCAATATAAAAATGCAACGGTTTTCAAATCAGAGCCATTAGACCCGCATCAAGTAATAGTTCACGCGAACAAAACCGTTCATTTTCCAAATAACTATTCTCAATAGGTAACTGCCACTGTGTAATATTCGAACAGTGAATCAAATCTGTTCATTAACACTGCGTTTATGAATTACACTTCTAGATTGTTCGTTGACATATTTATTACAGTATGTAGGCTAATACGATGTATGTTATTGTGGTTAGTGTAAGGACACGTGTGAGGATACTGCACTGATCGAGGTAGCTTCAAATCCTTGTGAATGAGCTGAAGTTTTCGGTGAAGGAAACATTGTGATTAAACTATAACATGTAGGTTGGGCTTTTTTAAGCCAACCTAGCTAACTTCTACCCTTAAGTTGAAAATATGTCATCAAGCACTGACAGGTGTGTTTCGGCAGCCTTTAATCATACCTATAAAGTATAAAAAATGATTTATCATACAATTTTCTGATGGCACTTCACTACGTATTATAAAAAGAGTCCTCTGCCGCGTCTGTCTGCCTGTCTGTATGTTCGCGATGCATGAGGAAGGTTTAGGTATATAATTTGTCAAGTTTTTATTATCATATACGGGATAACGTCCGCCGGGCCTGCTAGTATTCTTTTTTAACTAACAAGAGAATAATGAACTTGAATCACTGAACATTAGACTGTGCTTCAATGACGTACTAATTGCTGAGGAGTATCTATCGAACCACAATGGCGGCTCCACTCCAGATAATGGAGCCGATCGACAGCGTTCTCGGTCATTACTCAACGAGATAAAGTTCTATATAAATTTCTTACGGAACTCGATGAAGAATTCTTTGAATTATTGACAATAAAGTTTTTATAGTTTACTGAGTAAAATACTGTTATTTCTCTCTAAAACCCTTATATTTGTTTTCTTTTTGCAATTCTTTGATACATCTTGTCGCCATTTTGCTCGGTGATGATTTTTTGCTATTTCGATGTTACTTGTAATGAGATTATAAAATGACGTCACAGGTTCTTATACAAATATGATATATTTAATCATAAGTTTCGACAAATAAATGCCACAAACAATTGACACTATCTTAAATTTCCATTTGTAATGTTTTAATATTTATTTTCGAATTTTATTTAATTTAATTATATTATGAATTGGTTGTCGAAATAAACTTTATAATAACTTCGTAACAATTACAATCCGTCACTCTTCTTAAATGGTAGCAGTCAAAAACATAACCTCTTGATTAATTATGCCCAATGAAATAAATTTCTGTCTATAAATTATGATTTTAAAATGAATCACTTTTGTACTGTTCCTGTTAAATTTGTTTTATTAATTACAAATATTGTATTGTATTGTTTCATTGATAATATAATAAATTACATTACAATGTGAGATATTCTGTCATTACATGCCTTCTAGGAGGTCTGACGGACTAATTTTCATTGCAGTATGGTATCTTGTGGCATCGTACGCATACCTTGTAAACATTTAGTCTGTTGACAGTAAAACTATAAAGAGATCTCCAGAAGAATCAAGCAAGGAAAGACGGGATAATATATTTTAGAAGGTGTCATCAAATCCGTTGCCATCCTACAATGCTTGAAGACTCGTCTTTGTTTTTATCCATCTTGATGTCTTCTATCCACCAAGGTATATGGTGCAGAAATATAGATGGTTTAGCATAGCGATGTGGCAGTTGTATTCAACAACTACAAGATTAAGTGAGTTTCCATGAGGTTTAATACAATACAAAGACAATTACTAAACTGATATGGAGTTGAGCAGAAGATTCTCCCTAGTAGAATGATAGTAGGTAGGATAAAACATTGACTGAATGGTGATTCTGTACAAATAAATGAGCTGTCGGAGGTTCATTCGTTTGTGGGACGTGAATGCGAAAATGCCAAAAGATTTGTTCCAATCTGGATGAGATTAGCTCGGAACTATGCAAGAAGAGATGCCTGTACTTAGTAGTAGATAATTACGCTGTTAAAATAATAACGATAATGTCATATACTTTATAGATACTGAGCAATAAAGGAGCGGTAAACACATGGAAGTCAAAAACACTATAGATAATTAACAATTAAAACAAAAACAATTATAAATGTTTTGTAACTCAATTAAACGATATTTATTCAGATTTTCTTAATGTAATGGATTGAGAACTCATTGAAAATAATATAAAACGCTTAAAACTATATAGATCAACCCGAACCACCTAATGATTTTGAAGAGCGAATGATTAACGGCAAATTGAGCATTGTAATAGAAATAAATGTAAAGACAGTAAAAGGTTACAAGGTGAAAAAGGTTTAAATCGACTGCACATGTTTTACTACTCTTGTTTAATTAAACGTTGAGTTGTAACCATTTAGAGCTACGTTTGCATGCGTGCGACACTACACGATCCGAGACCGCCATGTTTATTGCCTGAGTTATCACGAAAGTAGCGTAAAACCGCTCGAGGAGCGTTACAAGCCTTTATATATATATACCTTTTCGTTTAGTTTTCTTTGCAGCATTACAAAGTAACAGCGTATACCTGATGATAAACACGGTGTAGTTTAAAAACAAACAGTTTAAACCCACTGTTTTCGTTTTCTGAATAGAACACTACATCACTTTGAAAATAACGTTTCACTGCCCAACAGTTTTGCCCAAATTTACGGAGTAACCTACGAAAATAAAGACCTACGAAGAAGCACATTTCTCGTAGATGGCAAATTAATTTCTATGGGATATAACAATGTAAACGATATGAAACGATAACCGTGTTTTCCTTCGTGTAAATCATCGGACAGCCTTTGTTTAGCTCGAGAAATCTCACTACAGCAAGGACTTAAATGACCCTTACTATATTTGCAAGAGCAGGTGCGTCGGCGGCCACTAATCTGCCACAGATTTCAGCTATAAAAATTACGTTTCTTTTAAATAAAAAGACAGAGCATTTTTATAGGACACGTAAAAATGGATGTCGCAATAAATCACAGCTAAGATTATTTAATCTTCAACACTTTACAACCTCTATTTTTACCAGAGAGACAGAAAATTCTAAGAGAGGCCAAACCTCTTTTATTGTTAGCATAATTTAAAAAGATAAATTTATAATAAGAAAATAGAATTACCAGAATTGCCAAAAAAAACGTACCAATTTTTAGATATTATCTCTTACACTGTGTATAAATGACTCCAGTGCAAAATATATATCTTGAAATTTAAAATGTTATACTTTAATATATCATTCGCTGTCATCATCATCAACTTCATACTTAACTATCTATCTATATCTAAACATATAATAAAAATGGAGTATCTGTATGTAATATCAAAATATATTTCTTTTACTGATTGGGTATGAAAGTATACACGCTAGTGATAATAAAAAATGCAATTTTAAAATTTTTTGTCGTTCTGTCTGTCTGTTTGTTCCTGGTAATCTCCGAAACAGCTGGACCGATTTTGACGGGAATTTCACTAGCAGATAGCTGAAATTACAGCGGGTTACTTAGGCCACTCTAAATTACACTAGCTATTAACCGCGGCTTCGTCCGCAATGCTATCTCCACAACGGTTGGACCAATTTTCACGAAAATTTCACCAGCAGATAGTGGACATTATAATAAGTAATTTAGTTTATTTTAATTTAAATTAGCTGTTAACCGTGGCTTCGCCCGCAGTACTATCTTCAAAACGGTTAGACCGATCTTCACGAAACTTTCATTGACAAATATTTATTCTTATGAAAAGTAATTCTAGCAATTTTAGTTTACACTAGCTATTAACCGTGGTTTTGCCCGCAGTGCTATATTTTCTGTATACTCACAAAATCTTAATTATAATGGCAACGTATATTCAATGTAACATTTTCATTTACAGTAAATCTTTATAATAATATTTTAAGTTATTATTTCATTACTTCCTTATACAGTGTAAGTGAGCACTGAGGTAGTTATATTGTGGGTTAAGGTTCCAAATAAGTTGCTGATGACAAACCTCATTTGAAAGAAAGAAATACTTTATTGTTGGAACAACTATACAATTAAAGTAAATTACACAAAATAAATTAGACAGAAAAAAAAATACATTTTAAAAATGAAAAATAGATGTCCAACAACAATTGGCGAACCCATTCAGCAAATACTGCAATACTATAAGTAGTACTGCAGCGCTGATTTTCGATGGGAGCCTATATATATATATATATTTTTTTTTTATGTCATAAGTGGCAAACGAACAGGTGTGTCACCTGCTGTTAAGTGATCACCACCGTCCATGAACACTAACAACACCAGAGGAGTCGCAAGTGCGTTGCCACCCTTTGAGAGGAAGGGGTTAGGGGAGGGAGAGGGAGAGGAGGAGAGGGGAGGGGAGGTGGGCCTCCGGCGCTCTCACTGACCGAACGAAACGCAACAATGCAAGCACTGTTACTTCACGTCGGTTTTCTATGAGAGGGTGGTACTACCCCGGGCAAGCCGATCCATTCAGAACCAGTAATAGTTTCAACGTGGCTCTACCACCATGTAAAATAAATATATGATATATAAAATATATGATTAAAACGGACGTTAATGTTAGTACAAAATTTGAAACGAACAAACAAATAACACAGACACACGTAACACGTCATGGATAATCATACTGATACTTACTGATACATACTTTCTGATATTTACGTGTCACTTATTTGAATATCAAACATGAAGGCACATTATTATAATATTATTTATTACATTATATTATTATAATCTGCAGATGTATTTTATTTAATAAAACCATGTCATTGTGGTCACAAAATAAAACCGAGAGTTACCGAGAAGGACTGAACTGTGAATGCCTATGTCAGCGAGGTTACTATGCCGTATAGCTTTGTCACGTGAGTTATACGAAAATTGCGATAATAGTAGGTAATTCAAAATATACAAAACTGTAACGTCTGTACAAAGCTTGATTTTTTCATAGAATTTAAATGTGTATAATTAATTATTAAATAAAATTCATTAGTAATTCGGATATAAAGTCGATAACAGTGAACTTACAAAGGGTCAATATAAAAGATAAAAGACACATATATACTTATGTACTTCCTTAGAATCGTAAAACTGGAATCAATCCCCTTACGGCACATTAAACGGCTTGAATTCGTTTTTGTGCCCTTTAAGCTTTGTTTATAGCGGTCCCTAATATAAATTAATTATGTAGGGCAGAGCGTGTGCCGGCCACGACCGCGCCTGCGCTGGGAACATATCGCCGCGTGAATGCGAATAGGCCCCGGGATAATTAGGGATAACGTTTAAAAGCCTTAAATAAAAGTAAATAAGAACTTTTCTGTAATTGGATATACGTGCGAATGAATGAAATTGGATGAATTATTTACGTTTCCATAAAGCATTGACGAAGGTCGGAGCTAAAATAGATTAGGAAAACGTGCCACGACGTTTCAGTTTATAAAAAAAGATCTGATATATATATTTAATTATTCTATTTGTCACATTATTATGAAATCGCTTTCCTGTATGTATTATTGTGTAGACTATTTTGATTGCATTTTAGCTAGCATTGATTAATTGACACAGATGAAGATTGAAAACCAAGAAGTTTTGCAGAGTTTTATATACATGGGACTGAAAAGCAGAACATCAATTTTGAAGATATACTTCATTTGGCGCGTTAGGGAAAAGTGATGAGAGTAAATTTTTACGATGCGCGCACACACTGTCACGCAAAACCGACACCCTGAAGTTAGCTATAGTTAACAATTTGTTTCTTTATATTTGATGTTTATATTTCTTTTTATTAAAACTTTCAATGTATTAAATACCTTTTTTAAATTGTTAGTGTCGTATTTTCTACAAACGTAGAATTTGGCGAAAGGTAAAAATTTTGAAAAGATTTTTATCTTGTTACGCCAAAGAAGTATAACCTCTAACGGGTGTACATAAGTACACACATACTTTTTTATTTTTGTTGTGTTGCATATATATAAGTAGACGCAGACGAAGCCGCGAACGTTTCCTAGTATATGTATTAGATTTGTGAAAGCAATACATTCTATTTAGTTCAAATAATCAAATTAAAAAAATAATAATAATACTTTCTATATAACTTGTTTATATAGAACTATATACTAACTATATACTTGTTTGTTAATCATTTATAAACAAGTTCTCATAACACACACACGGCACATTCCATATTTATAATACAAGTTAAATTCATACGATTTACTAAAGAATCATAACCAGAGAAAAAGAAAATTATTAACGCAAGGGAAATACCATTACGAAATATATTGAAATCCATCCTGAGCAGCCGGCGGAGGGATTAGAAGCATACTCGTGAACATTTTATTCAATAGATGAACAATTACAGAAGATCTTTCGGATTCAATAGATCCTAATAGACTGAGTACGGGTTTGTTACCCTTAATTTTATATTAAATACCACGTTCTATATCGAACGGATGGTTATTCCAACTGTAAAGATAAGCTATTACTGAGTAAATGTAAAGGACATGAGGCCTTAATAATGAGTTATATATTACATTAGACATGCTCAGGGATTTCAATTTTTATTAAAATATTTAAGAGAAATTTACAGTTGGGTTTGTCTCGTGAGTGTGCCAAGTGGATCAAAATCTAAAAAAAAATAATGAAATAATATCGCTTATTGTCTTGCATTTTTAAATTTGGACCGATAATTATTGTTTCAATAATGATGAATAACTAGTGTTTAATCGTATATAGAAATCAGAAGAGAAAATGAGATTTAAATTGATACTATTTTGAAATAGATTTTTCATGATGCATTTATGACTTACTTATTTTGAAAAAAGCTAAAAAGCATGATAACTGAAAAATGGTTTAGCTTTGCATAATGTATATGGGGGTTAAAATTATCACAAATAGTCACCTCTATGACCTCCTAACGGGAATACAACCCTGTATACATTTTACATGTATTATCTTCTGTTTTTAAGTTACTCTATATCCACACAAGGTCTGCCGCAGGCAAAAAGGTATGAACCAAAATAAAGTTTCTTTTCTATTATTTGACAAATTATTATTATTGTTAAGGTGTACTCTGTCGCCAAGTTAGCTTGAATAATGTGTAGGCAGGTCGAGTGAAGTCGTTGAACGGTGTCTTACAAAGCGCTTGCAAACTTTTCTCATTAGTGCCACATACGTACTGGGTACAACTAACTCGTCGCCTAAGGCTTATCACCGCTGCGCTTTTGATCTCGTCTACTTGGTATTAATTACCTTTAATGTTACACGAGTAACTGGATTTGACAAAATCAAATCTCCTCTATTCACTGTTTGTCTGTAGTTTCGCTTTTGATGAAAATTCACAAGGTAAATTTTAGATGCAATTTCAGTAACATTCAATTGGTAATTTAAAGTTAACATACATATTTGTGTAATTTAAATCTAGATAGAAAAAGGAATGTGGGTAGTCTATACAACAACTCGGATATTTAAGACCGATTTTACCAACTGAATAGATACATTTATTTTAGAAAACAATTTGTCGTTTTCTTTTGACTCAAAAATCATCATCATAAGTAGCGAATAGTTACGAATGGACGAAATGTGGATAATGCAACAGTGGAATGAATAACAAACTAACAATAATAAGGAGTAATACAATACTATAAACTTACAATGCCTTATCACATCGATACAACTCTTACCCTATTAATAATAATGAAAAATTAAATAGATGTAACAGCAAATATTGGGAAACATTTGTTGTTCACAAACTCACTCTAATTATACTCTTCACTGTAAACGGGTAGACAAAGAAAACACAATTTTTAACTCGTAACTCGGATCTTTAACTTTTTTTTTTTTTTTTTCGAAATGACTATGCTATTGACCAGGTAGGGTCTTTACAGCTTCACCGGACTACAATCGGATCTTTAACTGTTATTTAAAACGCCTATATGTAATGTACAAACACAATGATAGTGAGTACAGAATTGAGGAAGCGCCATCTCTGGGTGTAAATCTAAACTAACTACAATCAACATTTGTCAAAGAAAAATAATTGACATAAATGGACAAGTGAAAATTAATTCATTTATAAAAACTAAGATTAACATATAATTTATATATAATAATCTAAAATGAAATTATATTTACAGTTTGTCATCCATAATTAATTCTGATTTTCGCTAAACATGTCACTTCATTTAAAGTTTGTTAAATTAGAGTTTAATGAATTGGTCTCCTGTTAGCGTTAGAATTAGTCTTATCTTCGGATATATAATAAAGCGTTGCTATCTTTTTATTTGTAATAAAATTATAATGACAGTCTGTGAGAGCCTCACTGCTGGGTCGAAGCTTCTTGTCGAGGGAAAGTACAAGTGAGAAAGTACGATATACACTCATCAAAAAAGTCTAAGCAACATGTACTAATTTAAATTTTAGGATGGTTCTTCACATTATTTTATTGTATTTTATTTTTAAAATAATATCTTTAGGGTTCTATGATGTAAAAATAACAGCTGT
>MU159211.1:277338-292043 GCA_015888305.1 Antheraea pernyi
AAAAAAGTGTGTGTGTGTGTGTACTTATGTACACGCATTAGAAGTTATACTTCTTTGGCGTAACAAGTAAAAATCTTTTCAAAAATTTTATCTTGCGCCTTATTCTACGTTTGTAGAAAAAACGACACTAACAATAAAAAAAAGGTATTTAATACAATGAAAGTTATTATATAGAGAAATACAAACAACAAATACAAAGAAACAAAATGTTGACTATAGCTAACTTCAGGGTGTCGGTTTTTCGTGACGGTGTGTGCGCGCAACGTAAAAATTTACTCTCATCATTTTTCCCTAACGCGCCAAAAGAAATATAACTTCAATAAAATTACAGATATCTTAACATGGTTTGAACATACTTCTTTATTTACAAAAAATTGCATCGGGCACATTATTGTTAATATCAAAAATGTCTGGCAATAATAAATTCACGTTTTAGTAGCGTTTAAAAGTTAGTGAAAATCAAAACATTCTAAAATTATATAAAGTTCAATATGTTTGCCTGTAAAGGTTTACCGGCAGCCAATTCGCTGTCGAAACCGTTACCTAGCTCTTAGACAAATACTCACAGGTAAGTGACAGTTGACACGTTTTGCTCATATCTTTTTAATATTTATGTTTTTCTTTAATACAATGTAGTGTGAAAAAGTTTTAATACAAGTTGAAAATAGTCATGATGTCATTCAGTGTTTAATTTATCATTATTTATTTTATGAATATACTTTAACGTTTAAATTACAATTTAACTCTATCAACTTGATATTTTATAATGTAAACTATACTGAGCGTATAGTAAACGCCTACAAAAAAGGGAAAGGAACTACGTTCCAACTGGAGGTCCATGGACCTCTCAAGCTTTTTTTACATTACTGCCAATATACGTAGGTTAGTTTTTATTTTAATTGAACCCGGTAGATGATGTTACGAACGGGTTGTAGGCTTATTGGGACAGAAGTTACTGGGACAACGTACTGGGAAGACATTTATCGGCAATATATGTAGGTTATTTGTTATCTTAATTGGACCTGGTAGGTGATGCTGCGAACGGGTTCTAAGCTTATTTTAAAATATTTCTCACATACCAACTGGGTATATGTTTGAGTGAGTCCCTGGATAATTGGGATTCAAAATTTGAAACAGTAGGTATCGCTGCAATCGGGTTTTGAGATTTATTTAGATTTTTTACGTTTAAAAGTACAATCGAAACCGGTAATAACCGATTTGGTGCAGACGAAGTCGCACGGGTCAGCTAGTAAAAGATAAAACACCGTAGTGACTCATCGATGCATGTAACACGCAACATTGAAACATTATAAACAAACAAGTTCTAAAAATATCTTACTTCATTTGAACGTTTTCGTTATTATAAATCAAAATATAATAATACTAGCTTCTGCTCGCGGCTTCGTTTATGTAGCAGGTGAAAATATTATGTACGTTAAGCGAATATACACTAACAGATTTTTTTATGGTAAATTTTGTCATAAATACGAGTATTTTAGCAAGGAAGATTACAAAAGAATTAATAAACACTAAACGATATATTGGAATTCGTACGCAAGGCTTGTTGGACGATTACCACATAGTAATATGCTAGCCTTTTAGGATTCACAGCGTAATACAATTTTTTTGTTTTACTGTGTCATTCTGGAAATTGTTTCCTCATACAGAGGGAGTGCTTAATTCTCTTACGTGAAATATGAAAGTATAAAAAATGTTTTACGCTGAACATTTTTATATCACGTCCAAGATTTTGAAACATTCTTCATTGTGCTCCACTCTTATTGGTCTTAGTTATATATAGCCTATAACCTTCGTAGATAAATGAGCTATTTAACACTGAAAGAAATGTTTAAATCGGATTAGTAGTTCCTGAGATTAGCGCGTTCAAGCAAACAAACTCATCAGCGTTATAATATTAGTAAAGAATCTAGAGATTTCCATCGTATTTATTAGCTATATAACCTGGTGCAGCTAGGTCAGTTATATTTTACATATTATAGTATATTATAACATTGAAGCGAATCATACATACAGTGGTACAACAAAATAATCCCAAGGAAGGTTGATGTCAGTCAGGCGGCCGATCGTAAAAATTAAGCCAAATCTTATACCACAACATGAGAAACATGTTGTACCGACCCTACTTATGTGGGATAAGGGTAAGAAGAAGAAGAAGATAACATTGAAGCGAATATAAGATACGACAAAAGTGAGTCCCCTTTAGTCTTTGTTTGTAGGAATAAATTTATCTTGCTGAGCTTAGTACATATTTTGTAAAAATTTTATCATATATATTCATTTCAGGTTAACTTTTGTTGAAGAAAATCTTTATTGATAAGCTTTCCCTAATAACGTAATAATGAATAAACGTTACTTCAGAGAAAATGTATTAAATGAGAATCAAACCAAGCCGTGATTACGGTCAAGGATATTCTATAGCGGACAGATCCGGAGGTAAGGAATTTTCCGATTTGCTCTGATGAATATTAATAGCCGTGGAACAATCACAAGGCAACGGCTTCTACTACGAGTTTTCAAAATTATCTTTAATATTTATTGGATTAGTAAACATGCTTCTCCGTTGGATAGCTTTCTTTAAGGAAGGCACATCTATAAGCTAGCTATTATAGTTAATGTGACTTTCGGCCAAAAAAATATAGTCATCAACAAAGGAAAAGCCAAATGACAAACGACTATTGGCGGTCTTTACATGTTACTTAATTAGGCTCTCCATAGTCGATATATCATCGATGTGAAAGTATGACGTCACCCATAGTGACATCACGATTGAGATTTGATCGATTAATCCACTAAGACCAATCGAATAAGCGTAAGCAGATAAAGAAATGTCACACTGTAGTAACGACGAATTATCCGTAGATGTACTGTCTGAGCGAGAATGCCCAGTATCTAGTCATCAGTCACCTTTTAAGACATTTAGCCAAAGCTGATAGACAAAAATATTGATTATTATTGGTACATGAACAGCCGATACCTCCAACCAATGGTGTCTCAGAACGTGGTTAAAAATAACCAGTCATTACTACGGATCAACAGTAGTCAGTAGTACAGACACAGGTAAATAGTAACTCCGTCGATATATATAATCTCTAATTTATCCTTATATTCTCATACTACACCAACAATTTAATATAAAATATAGTTTCAATGCTAATTTTATACAATATACTAGCTGTTACCCGCGGCTCCGCACGCGCTTTTTAAAAATTTATTAAAGAAATGTAAAATTATGAGTGGGTGTGTACATTACAGAAACGCTTTTTCAAAAACATTTGTAACTACGATACGAACGCCATCTACTGTAACATGTAACGTGTACATTAGATATATGAATACTAATAGTATATCGAATGGGATGGGATTTATCATCAGCAACATACCTGGAACTTCAACCTACTATATACCAAACTCAGTGTTCACTAACACTATATAAGAAAGTAATGAAAATTATGAGCTATACATTATCGAACAATATATCTTAAATCTTTTATTTTACAGATAGATATAATATGTCCGTATTGTCGATATACTTAAGTTATTCTTATACTTTGCTATAATAACTAAGTTATGTAGAATCAAACGCGGTAAATAAAACAATATGGCCGCCAAATTGACCAAAAAGATGATATAATTCATATTACATACAAATATATGACTTTCAATTATGTATATTTATTCTTGGAGTCAGTAAGGCACACGTCTCACGTCATCAATTTCACACGGAGAAATACAAAGGTAGCAGTCAATCACTACATAGTGCACCAATTCAAATAAAAAGAGAATCATTAAAATCGGTTCATAATTAACTAAAATATCGATTAACATGCATGAAAAAAATATATACAACCGAACATAGTAACCTCCTCCTTTTTCGAAGTCGGTTAAAAAAAGTCCTCTGTCAGCTTATCTGTTCGCGATAAAGTCAAAAACTACCATTTTCATGCTGTTTTCACCAGTAGATAGAATGATAATTCATGGGGAAGGTTTAGGTATAATTTGTCAAAGTTTTCATTTTATTATCCGGGCGGGACAACGTCTTCCGAGCCCGCTAGTTATCTGCCCGTAAAAGCCCCGTGAAAGTCGGTCCAATCAATTAGGAGATAGTAGGATATTGCGGACAAAGTCTTGAGAAACAAAATAAAATAGTTACTTCTTATAAGGTGAGTTATCTTCCAGTGAAAGTCCCGTGAAAATCAGTTCAAGCATTACGGATATTCCACTGCGGCCGAAGGCGAATAAAAAACCTAAATTACTTTTTATAAGGTCTGCTATCTACCAGTAAATACCCCGTGAAAATCGGTCCAACCATTTTGGAAATAGCCATGCGGACGAAACCGCGGAAAAATAAAATAGAACATGTCAACCGCTATAATTTCGACTATCTGGCAGTAAAAAGTAAAATTCCCGTAAATATAGGTCCAGCCGTTTTGGAGATTACCCGCAACAAACAAACAAACAGAGAAATATACTAATATAAAAATATAGACAAAGTATAAAGAAATTTTTTTTTGTTCATTTGTAGCCTTAGCCATTCATCAAAAAGTTGTTATTTTAATTGTACATACATAAACTTTATTTTTATAATACGTAATAGAGAACAAATAAAAAATTAGAAATAAAAGTAGTATAAACTTTTTCCATAGGAAAACAAAATAAACTTCGAAAATGTTTGCGATAGAAACTTACCACGTTACCATGGCAACGTATATAATACTAACGCTAACGAAATCTTTATTTGAACAATTTTGTTTTATGATTATGAAGACTAAGAAAATAATAATGATGGTTAAAATAATGTACGACATATTATATAGAAGATTTGGCGCTTATGCCTTTATTGTAACTTAGACATGGAATAAAATTGATTAAAGGATATATAAGAAATACCTATATTGACAACTTCAGAATTGGCAGTATGGATTAATTCCTTCGCCTGTCCTATTGAACGAATATTATTACTACTACTAACGAAATCTCTCAAAAGGAAAAAAGTGCCCGATTTTGAAACGTTCTTCATTGGTGCTCTGCTTCTATTGGTCTTAGCGTGATGATATATAGCCTGTAGCCTTCCTCGATAAATGAGTTATTTAAAACCGAAGGATTTTCTCAAATCGGACTGGTAGTTCCTGAGATTATTAATTACTTTTTTAAGGTCTGTTATCTACCAGTAAATACCCCGTGAAAATCGGCCCAAAGTAATGCGGACGAAGCCGCGGACAAATAAAGTAGAATATGTCAACCGCTATAATTTCGGTTATCTGGCAGTAAAAAGTAAAATTCCCGTTAAAATAGGTCCAGTCGTTTTGGAAATTACCCAGGACAAACAAACAAACAGACAAAATATAATAATATAAAAATATAGACAAAGTATAAAAAAAGTTTTTTTTGGTCATTTGTAGCCATATCCATTCATCAAAAAGTTGTTATTTTAATTGTACATACACAAACTTTATTTTTATAATACGTAATATAGAACAAATAAAAAATTGGAAATAAAAGTAGTATAAAATTTTGAATACGAAAACAAAATAAACTTTGAAAATGTTAGCGTTGATACTTACCACATAACTTCAGAATTGGCAGTATGGATTAATTCCTTCGCCTATGAACTATTTGAATAGGAAAAAAAAACTTTGAAAATGTTAGCTTTGATACTTACTACATAACTTCAGAATTGGCAGTATGGATTAATTCCTTCGCCTGTCCTATTGGACGAATATTATTACTACTACTTACTACGTTACCATGGCAACGTATATAATAATAACGTAATCGCTCAAAAGCAAAAAAAGTGCCCGATTTTGAAACATTCTTCATTGGTGCTCTGCTTCTATTGATCTTAGCGTGATGATATATAGCCTATAGCCTTCCTCGATAAATGAACTATCTAAAACCGAAAGACTTTCTCAAATCAGACTGGTAGTTCCTGAGATCATAGCGTTCAACCAAACAAACAAACAAACAAACAAACAAACAAACAAACAAACTCTTCAGCTTTATATATTATTATAGATTGGTAAATTAATTAATACTTATACAAACTTAATAAGGCTCCGTTGTAATGAGTCCCGTGGTAGGGGTCGCATCCCTGTCGGTCCGCCGAGACACGATTTATATCAATTTATTACACGAACACATTAATTATATCTCCATGAAGCCGCACTCTATTATAAATTCATAACAAAATCATTTTATTTTCACCTGTTCGCGTCCCTTGAGGTATCATGATAAAATATTATCTTATGTAGTCTGGAAATAAAAAATATTGCTGTTTGACATTCAAAATACTAAAAGATAGTGTTGCTAATTAACAATTTTTAAATGTACTTAAACCAAAGAAAAAATATTCATAAATGCTGAAAGGCGAGCTAAACGTGCCTGTCCAAAAGGTAAATTTGGTCTAGTGAGCCTTTCAAATTACCATTATAACATTTATAAATTCGCAGAGGTATATGTTATTCAATTTTCTTATTTACATGCACGTATACAAGTCTTGGAAATTGTTAATAAGGCAGAATGTTTCCTTATCTTGCATATAGTTCTGCTGCTGCTCTAGTGGAAAACTGGGAAAATCTTAAACTGTTCGTACAAACTGCGCTTGAAAACTATCGAATCTCTTACCTTGTTAATGGACGTTAGTTGACGAGAATACGAGTATAGGAAAACAAATAAACAAGGTGGCTACTAATCTATTTCTTGAGTTCTATTAGCACTTGAATCAGAATCCTAGTTCCGAATCCAGCCAGTTGTTGCAATCATTGTGGCTACGTAGAATATATACTCTAACAAAGATATGTATATATCAAAAGAAAATTGTTTATTTATTTATATTGATTCTATAAAAGTATTAAATATAATAATTTAAACTTAACTTTACCATAGATGTAGACTACATACTACAAATGATATTGTTAATGGCAATCTAATATTCTTGTACTATATATGCAGCATAATAAACCTCAAATACCTTATGTGAGATAAATATATTTGATGCATCCGAACAATGTCGAGCAATTGTAATGTACTAAAAATGTTTAGTAAAATGTCATGCTTATTTAGTTTTCCTATTTTACTTTAATATAAACTAAAATTGAAGTAAAACATTCTGTAATTTGTAATTTAATGAAACAGAGGGTTCTCTCATATTGCTTATTAAAAAAAATAATCGAGATTGAAATGACAAGTCCTTGAATAATATAGAAATTCCACGTAAATAAAAAAGGTAACACCAAAACAAATATCCTGTCCCTACTGAATATAAAATGTGGAGCAATTTTATACGAAGTGGAAAATCTAAAGATTTGCATAATTTTGCGTCCAAACAACTGTTTACGAAGACGTTTTGTTTGAGGTCTCCAAATTATTTAGATCACCTTAATATTGTTATGCCTAAATTATACGTGTATTAGGGATAAAATCTACATACATACATTCCTACAAAAGTTTATTGCACGATTTATAGCATTGCATTAATTTTAATATTCAATCACTTTTGAATAATAAATGTGTTTAACTAAAATATATTAAATAATATAATAGAATACGAGATTAGTAGAGTAAAAGCGACGAGATAGTTTGAATGTACAGTACCTCTTCCTAAAATAGGATATCAAGGTCATCATGATAACTTTGAACCACGTTTATGGGTTTTATGATCGAGCCCGTGTAAGTAAATGTTAAGTCGTTTGTGCACCAATAGATGGCGCTGTACGATATCTTGTATAACGGTGATAGAGCTACGCTGAAGCTACTATTGGTTTCAGCATGAATGGGTCGGCTTGACCGGGGTAGTACCACCCTCTCACAGAAAACCGACGTGTAGTAACAGTGCTTGCAGCGCGAACAGCGTTCTGTGCTAAAAAGTCATGTTCAGAAAGCCGTACAGGTATCCAACTGTCAATCTCTATAGAGAAAGCAAAGTCCTCACCGTCTGACAGATTTTTATGCTCAAAGTATGTCTGACTAAACATAAAGAAATACTATGTCCAGGATATTCCCAGATGTTACACCGTCGTTTATTCAGTGTTTCGACACCCAAAGTTAATTCTGCTTTTGCTCAGGGATTAGGAACATTCATGGCTTCCCATGTCTATAATACAATCCTTAAACACTGCTCAATCCAGGAAGTTTCGGTCCATATGGTTAAGGGTCTAATTTCCAAGTGGTTGAGCACTCTTACCTATGACGAAACTGTGCAATTGCTAAAAGTAAAATCGTAACTGCATAAATATACTAATATATTGAGATATAGAATGTGTGTATAAAATGTGTATAGAGTGTGTATATAAACGTTTATATTTATGTGTAAATTACGTAGTTGGCCGTCCGTAGGAGGTTTTTAAAAGAAAGGCAATTTTTAGTCCTTTACAAAACTTATAATATAATTAATTGATTACAATATATAACTTAAACTAAGGTGTAAACCTCCAAGCTCAAGCGATAGAGCGAGATTGTTGTTTTGTCATCGCTTGATTGTCCCACGAAGTGTTCATTTGACATGGTCAGCGATTTCCGATAATTCACATGGGAACTTGCACTGTAATCTGAGACCGCGTTATCTGGTTCTAGGTAGTACGTTAGGTAGGTAGGCCAGTAGGTAACATGTATATGTTTAATAGTGATTATGTATAGACTTATTTGTCAAATCATATTACTATCAATTTTAGCTTGTAAGTTTGTATATGTACATATACGGCCTGCTAAGATGCTTCTTGTAAAACACGCTGTGTAATCGTTTTTTGGCTACCAAGATACAAGCTCTGCCTAGCTTGGTAGCCACTGTAAAAGCATTTGTAAAATGTACAATTTTTTTTAATAAATAGATTTGAATTGAATGTCGCCCTTGTAGTCCTTTTGTTAGTAGTGACGAGAGCTTACACAGGACTGAACAAAATGATCTGATGACGACCCATTTCAAAAAGTGTTATGGAACTCCTTGATGGATAGTGACAGATATGTATAGTTTGTACTCCTTTCGTTATGTAATAACGAAAGCTTACCGCAGGACTGAACAAAATTACCTCATAATGGACTCTTAGAAACGGCTAGGGAGCTCCTTCATAGGTAGAAATAGATATGTCGTATTCGCATTCTCTTTATTATATTTTATTATCTATTCATAATATGTACAATAATATCATAAATACGCTGCAGCATTTACAAACAAATGTAATCTTTAAAAAAAATCGAGTATAAGGCTTATTGTTTTTTGGATTGTACTGTGCTTACCATCAGGCACAGTGCAGTCATTTTGCCGAGCTACTATAAAAAAAAAAGAAGAACATGGTCTCTCAAATCATGTTATAATGAAACGAATCATTTGGTGAAAAGTGTATCAAAGCTAGAGATGCAAAGTTTGTCGGTGAAATTAGGGTTCGTTTTACACAATGATCATATGCTGCCCGTTGTGCTACAGCTATTACAACTTACAATTCTGGTTTTTTGTAGTATGTTGTTCGGCGCATAATCAATGTTTGTAGGTAATATCTATATGCACTAAAATTCAATTATCACGATATATTGATCTTTCTTAAATCCTCATGGACTAGGTGAGTAACTATATAGGTACTCACCTAGCCCATGAGGATTTAAACATTAATCAGACACTATGACACTTTTCAGCGTAAACTCTATATTTCTAGCTACTCTATACTATACAAGATTTTTGTTATCACGACAAAGATACGCATCTAGTCCATGAGAAATAAAACTTTCATCCGATACTTTCAGGCTAAACATCTGAACCCAAACCTGATGTTTGTAGCTGCTATAAATACTAAAGTTCAGTTATTATGATACTCATCTGATCCATAAAATAAAACGTTGATCAGCGCAAACTGCAGAGCGCAAACTGTTTCTAGCTATTATCAATATTAAATTTCTTTTATCACGAAATAGCTCTCACCTGATCCTTAAGATATGAAACATTTAGCTGACACTATGACACTAAGCCTTTGAGTGCAAACTCGATGTTTCTAACTATTATCTATACTAAGATTCAGTTATAATAAATACTGTCTTAATTAAACTTTAAAAAATTGCAACCTTGCTCCTACACTGGGAGACTAAACATCTATGCACAAACTTGATCCAGTTACCACAATACTACTCCTCATGAGTATGTTTAGAAATTATAGCTTGATTGGACACTAAGGGGCTAAATATTTGAGTACAAATTCGATGTTTCTGTCTATTACGTATACATATTTAGGTTTAGTATTTAGGTTTAGGTATACTATTCTTAACGTAGTATGACCTTAAGAAACTATAATTTATTTTGCTACCATAGCATCAAATATAACAAAAAGTAGAACATCAATAATAAGAAAATATTGTAATATTTTTTATAAAAGTATCAAAGTCGTTGTAAGTGCGCTATAATTCCCCGGATTATCAGTTGTCGTGTCTGCGTGCGTGAACTATGTGCGTCTAGTAGGATTCGATGCCAACATTGAACCCCAAAAAATTCAGAGCGCGTCCTTAAGTGAATTTATTACGAAAATATTTATGTTCTAATAATGCAGGTGATAATGGGAAATTTCTTTAAACGTCTCAGTTTTTACGAAAATAATGTGTCCACTCGAATGTAATCAATTCATAAATATAACCTTTTGCTCCCGTGTCCAATATATCTGTGAGACAGACCTCCGCTGCGCTGTATACTGCTCATATTTATTACCAACCCTTAGAAACTGTGGGTCAGCGACGCCGGTTATGAAACCTATAAATATCCTAACTCGTAGAGAAGTTCCAGCCTTAAGACATATTGTTCCACATAAATAATAAAGTGAAACAAAATATTAAAAATGAAAATTTATGAACATCATTAAATATTTTCTTGTATTGGTAATAGTCGGTAATAATACAAGAATAAGATAACACATCGCACGGATGTATAATTGACTATTTGAATACATACAATTGAAGCCGAGGATGGAAAATGATATTTTTATAGCAGAAATCTATTATTTTACAGATATTGCAACGAGGTTGAATGTTGAACTAAAGTTTATTGAAACAGTAACGACTCTTTTTAGCGGACTGGAATGATAAAAGTTTAAATTATATAAAGTAAATATCATTAAGGTAAGTTAACATCTCTCTTTCTGTTTATTTGTTAATTTCCTTTTAGGTGAAATTCACTAAACCGCTTTATATGATTATTTTTTAGATTATATGTTTATTCTGTGACCAGGTTTTATTATCTCCTTTGGTACATTAAGTAATATATGGAACAAGTCCTGTGGTTAATTTGAAAATAGGCAAACACAAAATTGTTGCCAGTGTATTCTGTAACAATATTTTACTTAAACCGTTTACTAACATAATAAATAAGATAATTGTTTGGATGACAAATTACTAAAAAATGCATCATAAATGTAACTATCATAGCCAATTCTTTTACGTGACAAAGCCAACTAAAAATATTGAACGTAAGAAGAAATAACATTAATCATAAAATAATATGTTATCTTATTCAATTATATGTATGTGAGGTTAGGAACGTGAAAGTTCGGGGTTGTAGGTATTATTTGACGGCAAATAAAAAATATACAAAATGGAAACTGTCAATAAAAATCTGGATATGGACACCCTAATCACCTAGAAATTTCCTCTATCTTTGGAAGCTGATACTCTTGCTGATTAACTACAACTCAGTAGTAGCAAAGGACTATTGTACGTCGATCAAGTGTTCTTTCTATCATTCCAACTTTTTTAATTATTGTTAAATCGATCATTCATTTGTAAAGTTAATTAAGTAGAATCGATGTAAAACGATTGCAGGAGTAATGTATCTGGCTACGCGGGTATCTCCGACGATAAACGTCGAAGCTCCTGCACTGATTTAGGAACACAACCCGGCGCTATTAGCGGAATTAGCCGGCTGAGTTATAGCCGATTTGCGAGAGGCATTCGCTATGTTCCTGCAAATCTGCTTTCTCCCCGTTTTCGTTTAACATATTGAATGTCTTATTCTACTTTGAGATAATGATATGTTCACCAAAGCATATCTCAATTAAGATATTAATTCCAATAAGGATTTTTCTATTACATGAATTAAATTACAATAAGAGTAGAGTATTAGGAAGCATTTAAGTCGTGCACAGGTTAGATTTTTTTATCTTCACATACGTTTATTCATCTTAATTGAATTAGTTTGTATGACTGTAGCATACAAGTGATATGGTCACTGTATGTGAGAAATAATACCCGCTAACTCTCTATTACCGATCACAAAAACTTTATATAAGCCATAATGTATAAAAGACCAACATGATTTTAATACTGGATATAAACAAAAATTAGGCGTCCTATTCCTACGTCCACTAAGATCAGTAAAAGGAATTAAGTAATATAGTATTAGGTTCTACAAGTAGGTCGTCAAACACATTACCGACATGCAACACAGGAAATTCGAACATTACGTCCACCAGATTGTTACATCCAAAGGCTTATTATAAGGTGAATCTTTAATCGAACGATTGTGCTATCCGGAAATGACTCGCTTCTCTGGAAATCCACTAAATATAACCGTGAATTCAACGAGATAGAGAATAGCAAATACAGCAATTGTGTATCTTTTTTTCTTTTTTTTGTTTGTTCGGACCCGTGATAGAGTTTGGTCGTATAGAAAAACTTGTTCAAAATATAAATTATTTTAAACGATTATTAACCTCGCGCACAGTTTGGAGATTTACAAAATGATGTTATTGTTTTTCAAGGAAAAGATCAGTGTTCCAGTGATAAGCTCAACACTGGGATATGAAAAATCATGATCAGAGTCATAAAATCCTTAACGAATTCTAAGATTTGGATTGAATTCTAGACGTGTCGACGAGTCCATATAAATATAATAAGATGGGAATCCCATCGGCTTCCCTTTAACAATTGGAATATAACGTAAGAACTTAATGACATATTTAGGCCAAAGGTAATTACGTATTTTCGATTGTTATGCATGCTACACACTGTGTTAGAAATTTATTTGACTCCTCATAATGTATAATAACATCAAGTCAAAATCAAAGAGTACGGCTTATTCCGTAGCGTCCTATTTCTTTCATTTGCCTTACAAGCGAGCAAAGTCTACGGGTGACCAATAAGCTACCAATTTAATCTGTCTCAGTAGCGAATACGAATTTGCACAATAATGACAACTCTGACAGGTAAATTTAATTTGGCGTTCATAACTCGCTGGCCGCTGTTAGAATATACGTAATTTAAAAGAGAAAGCAAGAAAGGACGACTTTTAAAATATAAATTCGATTTATAGCACTGTTTTAATAAGTACATACTACCTTTGGTTTTAACGTTCGTAATTGTATTTTGAAGGATGGTATGTTGTGATTGTTGGGTTAGTGAATAATAACTAATACTTAAGTGTAAATTAACGGTAATTTAGTTTCATATTTTTAAGTCAACATAAGAAATAGCATTAATTCACATAGATTGTTAATCTTTTGATTGTCGTCTTTAATCGCCAAAGAAACATCGATGATGGTGGTGGAGAGCTGATATTCTGTTTGTTTTTTAACATCCATATACGACTCACATCTGTAAAGTAAAATATCAATCATATAAACGGTACGGGGAACTTATGTCATTTATTATTCACGTGTCGTTCGCTCACACTTTTTCTCGTCTGTCAAGAAACATGCCTGATTATTTATTAAAATGGTGGCAAAATAATATTTTTGTATTCGCTTATTTTTCACTACTGTCAAGTCGTCTCTCCATTCCGTTAACTTATTGATATAGTGTGTTTTAGTTAACTTATTTAACCCCTCGGCTGATTTTATAAGACCCGGATCACAAAATGGCAGACCAAGTTTATACATATCTAGCCAATTAAAAAAAAAATTGTACATTACATAATTTGTTATTATTTCAAGTTTTTAAAATTTTGTAATAAACAACACGGTTTTTTGTAATAAAAAACACGGTTTTTTGTAAAACTTATACTTGCCAACAGTCTGTTGACCTGTGCGTGATAAGGTCTAGGCGTACCCAATGTCCCAGTAAGGGACTGTCCTACCTGTCTGCTACTAATAACAATAAAAGCGTTTACCTTAATCAGCAAGTACACTGATACACTATTGAATATAGATACGTATTATCTTCAGAGATGTGAACGGGCCGACGCTCGGTACGAGAATGAAGTTCGCTTTTTATTCGAACTGACGTACGCTATTTTTTTTTATTAACGTGGGGAAATCCATTATGGATGCGCCACCCTCCCAGGGGAGAGAGTGAGTTATGTCCGACTCGCACGGGCTAAAACCCCACGGTGTACCATCCGACCGTATTGTTGGGGCGGCTAGGGATTGATTGACGCTATTACCCTTGAATAGCCGCCCCAACGGTCCGCAAGGCGGAAGGTGGCCGCCGGGCTCCGTCCTAATAAGGAGACAGACTGGGTACACCCCAGCTGCCTCTCCTCGTCCACTGGACCTGTACAATGTACAGTGGCGGCAGGAAGCGGGTAAATCGCCGCTTCTTCCCTCCGGAGACCTGTTGGCGGAGAGGGCCGCTCAAAGGGTCCTCTTCACGACCCCTCTCCGTTGCTTCCTGCGTGATGACCTGCTCGCAGATGGGGGCCGTCACATTCCACACCAGTTCGCTGAAGAGTACGGTCTGTTATCCGTGAACTTAGATATCGGTTTAAAAAAAAAACACTTTTTAGA
>MU159212.1:23631-39606 GCA_015888305.1 Antheraea pernyi
TGTCTTGTCATTATTTATTAAAATTAACAAAATCAAACTTTAATCAGATTGTCTATATCTTAATCGATGTGTACCTAACTTTGCCTATATGTATATTTGTGGGAAACATACAATAACTCGGTCTGAACACAAATTAATTATTTTCTTCTTCGACTTACATTTTTTAATCGGTCTTTTGTTTATGCCACTATTTGTCACTGACAGCGCACGCTCTGTATCTACATGACATTGGCGAAATTGTGTATTGCTTGCACACAGCGCGGCGCCATAAATTAAAAAAGAAGAACATTTGATTTCATTTTCTACATTAGAACTTGCGTGGGAAGTATAAGACGAAGAATATTTATTTTAATTTTACACAGAATTGGTAACATAACTCATTTTTGTAGGTACAATTCGTCTTTATCATTAAAAGCGAATTAAGAGACGCGTAGTCCTCGTCCTTGTTTAGTTTCATGTTTGTTTTGTTTAAAAATCGTATAAGAAAGTTTTTTAAATATATCTAAGTAAAGGAAAATTAAATAGACTTTATATATTTTAATTTTGACCTTATTTTTTAAATATATCTGCCGATATATACTTTATTAAGAATGGTAAATTTTATAAAGATTTTGCTTGCGTAAATCAATTTAATTCATTTTGGTTCGGAAGGTGGGTTTGATAACACGCATTGTAGCTAGGACTATTTTTGAGGCAAGTTGTACGAAGCTGTAGGTTACAGTGATTAATTTACATTAGATTTATTAACATGATTGTATACCTGTTTGCTAGTTTATAGCCAAAAAAAGGTTATTAAATATTCCAAGAAAAGTTTGTTTGTTCGTAATTCTGTCAAGCTTTAACGCCTTATTTTACTCAACCGATTATCAGGAAATTTTGTATACACATTGTTAGGGGTTCCAAATAGGATATAGTCCACTATTCATTTACAAAAAAATACAAAGCATACATCAAATCTATAGTAACACGAGCGAAGCCACCGGCAAAAGCTAGTATATTATATAATCATTGCATAGTATAAAACAAAGTCCCCTACCGCGTCTGTCTGTCTGTCTGTTCGCGATAAACTAAAAAACTACTAAACGGATTTTCATGTGGTTTTCACCAATGGATAAAATGATTCATGAGGAACGTTTTTGTATATAATTTGTCAAGAATTATAATCAGGGCGAAATAACGTCGGCCGGAGCCGCTAGTATGAAATAAAATAAAAGATAATATTTATTTTTGAACAGTTTATTATCGCCGCAGTCTTATAAAAAAAATTTCGACTAATGACTATCTACATTAATTGTTAAATATCACATGAGAGGCAGTGGCTAGGCGCCTAGAATCTTTTGATTTAGTCTAGATTCAGAATAGGTGACCAAAAAGAAACTCTTTGACACATCTTTTCCTTCAAATTCTGAATATGATGTTATATAAAAGTAACTATTGCAAAGAGTGCCAAACTTTATCAAAAAAATTGTAAAGAGGTTTAACGCTTATAAGGATAATTAATTAATTATATCAAATAACGTATGCATGTACATAACTTATTTACGTAAAATAAAATATAATTTACGCTCATAAATTAAACACAAAATTATGACAGCATATGTATATGAATTATGGTCTTTAATATTTGCTTACTACATATTGTTTATAATTCTAACGCTTGTCTTTACTCTTTTTATAAAATACTTTTACAGGTTTTAGCGCTTAACCATGAGTCGAACTTAACTCGACCCCTGCAGTTGAGTAACTTAAAGAACACGACGACTCATATCGAAATAGTCGTCGATCATGTCAAAGGTCACACGTAAGATTTAAAACTATCGAACCTCCTTTCAGTTAACAAACGACTACTAAAACTAATTAATTCACATTTTAAATCGATAATCTCATCTGATATAAAATTACGATGTGGCCTAACATAGTATGCATGCCGAACCTAGAGGAAGACTGACCCATTAAGTGCAATTGTCAGAACCCACCAATAGTGCTTGGTGATGATTATCAAATTCAGGGTGGTAGAATGGTGGTCAGGTTAGGGTGGTCAGACGGACGAAAGTGGCCGTCTCCGCCAAAGGAGGACATGCAGGAGGAGAAGGCGCTTCGCCCAACTCCTCCTGCCACCGTAGCCGGACCTGAGGGGATGGGCCGGGGGGCCCATCTCCTCATTGCACAGGTCCGGCGGACGAGGGGGGGGCAGCCGGTGTGTACCCGGTCTGTCCCTCTATAGGTAGGAGCCCGGCGGTCACCTTCCGCCGGGCGGACCGTGGGGGCGGCTCTACAAGGTTGATTAGCTTGTACGATCCCTTGCCGCCCCCACAAAACGGTCTGTCGGTACACCGTGGGGTTTTAGTCCGTGCGACTCGGACATAACCCATCCTCTCCCCCGGGAGGGTGGCGTATCCATAAGGGATTTACCCACGATAAAAAAAAAAAAGGAAGTCAGACGGATTTAGAAAAAACCCTATGGCCTATGTGTCTATGGTCTATGGTCTCATCACGATGTATTCCTTTACTAAAAGTTTAGAATACGTAGCAAGAATTTGAATCTACCTCGGTTGATGCAATATCCGAACACGATATAAACTAAACCCTCACCGCTTCTCATTTTCTCGTAATCTTTTTTGATGTTAAGTAAGCAATCGAACAATTAAAACTGGTTCTCCATTGCAGCTGTCAGAGGACACCTAAAGGTTGCCTTGCGAAATATATTTAACTTGACTGTATTACATACGTCTGTCCGTCTTCATACTTCCAGTTATATGACTTTCATCGTTATCATTATCACCTTCTTACTCTTATTCCACCTAAGCAGGGTCGGCACAACGTGTTTGTTATGTTGTGAAGTATAACTTGGCTTAATTTTTACGAACGGCCGCCTCCCTTCATTAACCGTCCTTGGGATTATTTTGTTGTACCACTATATGTTTATAATTAATGTATATATTTTAGATTTACAATTCTTCTGTAGGGTTTAACTTTTGTAGGATACTTATTTACTTATTGAGGTAGACACCATATTTTTATTACAAAAACGGGCAGTTCGAGCAATATATAATATGGGACCTCGCGAATCATTAAAAACGAAGTTCCAGGAATTCGGTATCTTAACTCTACCCTCCCAATACATTCTTGATAATTTAATGTATGTCCGTAAAAACTTTGAAAATCTGCATTTTGTAAAAGACCGGCATGATCTAAATACTAGAAACTGTGACAAACTGGTCGTCCCATGTTTCAGACTTAGCAAAACCAGTAATAGTTTCTTAGGTAATAGTGTTAGGTTTTACAATAAAGTCCCAAAACATATTACCGATTTGCCGGACTGTAAATTTAAGCACCATGTCAAGCGGGTTTTAGTGTCGAAAGGCTACTATAGAGTGGATCAATACGTGAACGATGGTGACGTCTGGAATTGACTCCTCTCTGTGCATCCACTAAAAACGGTATTGTAACGTATAATGTATTTGAAATATATATTTATGTTAAAAAGATGGACCCAATCGAGTTTCTTGCCGGTTCTTCTCGGTGACTGGGTTGTTTTCCGAACCGGTGGTAGTTTTGACGTTCATAAGCGCCTTATTAGGGCCTAAACTGAATAAAGTATTTTTGATTTGATTTGATTTATAGTTTCTGTTGGAACGCCAATACCGTTCGGTTTAAAAACGAAATTGTTCATGATATATGTTTTGCTTGCTATATTGTCATTTCTAGGTAACAAAAAACTAGCCATTTTTAGAATGTTTCTGACGATTGCATTTTCGGTTTTTTTTTTCAGTATGGTTCCAGGGTATTCACAGTACTTCCTACCCATTCTAGTTTGCCACTGTTTTCGTACAATTTGTTCAGGTTACTACTACTCACTAGTTCTTATTCAACGTTTGCGACTGCTATAACAGAATTCGTTTGCGCGGCTTATGTACCAAGTTCTATTGTAAGTAAATGGATTAGGAATAAAATATTACCCATTGTGATCATCAGCGGTATAAGTGACCTTCCTGAATGAGCCATCGGGCTGGAGGAGAGAGTATTCGCCCTTCACGACGTCACCGTCGCGAGCCTCGTGCTGGGTCTTGTGGTCACCGGTGTGCGGGTCCGATACAGAATAAGAGTAGTCATATTTAGGATGTGCCTGGAAATAAAGTGTGCATAATAAGTACACAGATACATCTAAACATAAATGTACAGATAAATATTGTTATGCATTTGTATTGTCATTGTAAAATAACACTGAATAATTATTTATATTGATTGGCTGTATCTAAATATTAACTTACAATAGTTAACATTTCTAGTTAGGTAATTAGTTACGATTTAAAAAGAATTAATGCCAGCGATTAATGTTTTTGGGTGTACGAATACATTTTATAATTATACTAGGTAATTAACGGCTGTTAAATAATGGCTGTTAAATAAATGGCAAAACGCAGTATGAATTCAAAAAAGAGGTATCAATGTAATGTAAAATGGTGGAGCGTCATAAACATTTCTAAAAAAATTGTAACTGTAACAGTCACAAGCGATTGAAGTAAAACCTGTTGTTTATGTTTCGAATTCGCTGATAGATGGTACTACAGATAATGCAGCTTTGATTTAATTTGTTACTTACTTACATTGAAACCAGATGGCAGCACGGTCGCGCGCTCATATATACATAATTAATTCTATTGTATGATTTTTATTATTATTCATTTTAATATTTTTCATTTATTTGTTTGATTTATTTATAAACTATTTAGTGAAAAAATTAAATATGATTTAATTAGGTATTTAAAAACCGGATTGTACAGAGACGTGACGCCATATTGCCGTAACGGACTTCCGTTAAATTGTCGTCCAGTTACCTCCTAGTCACGCCTAGAGAAGTTTTATTTCAAAAATTCCGTAGGGAATAGTCACGGTCCTATGTCGATACGTTCAATAGTTTTGATGTGATTGAACCTCAAAAGTTATATATTTTCATTATATATACGTACTAATATATAGATGTGGCACTATCGGCAGCCCTTTAACTTCGTTCAGATTTTTTAAGTACAAAACTATATAATAACAAAATATAGCCTAAGCCACTTAAGGAGAACGCAGCTTTTCTATCATTGGGACAATTTTAAAAGTCGGAACAATGTTTCCTATAAACAAATGAACATTAATATCTTTATTATTTTGGTTTATATATAGATATATATGCATAAAATAAAAGTATGATCATGAAATAAGTTTATAGATATCTTTATTTTGTATAATTATGCATAATGCGAAGAAACGTTTAAAATTAATTACATTAAAGTGTTATAAAGTAAATGGCTACGGCGTTAGGCAATTATAATTTATTTGTGTACAATTAAAAAGCTAATATTAATTTATACTACTTTATAATACCTACTGTTTCATAAACATAATATGTATAGAATAGAAATTTTATTAGCACTTAAGCTATACTTATATAAACGTAAATATAAATGTAAATTTATCTAGATTCTGAAACCTCGTTACATTTACTTTTTCTAGGTTAATATTTGGCCATAATTTCGTTTCATGTTTAGGCCGTGGCCGAAGACATATATTTTACATGTTGCTTAGAAATGTAATCGGCTCATAAGTGCAAATCTCAGAACACCAATATTGCCGTCCAAAGATTGAAGGTCGCATCTGCCGTGTTCTTGGGATTTTGAGTTTTGTATGTTACATATTCGGAATCCAGAGAGAAGGCATATTTAAGCAGAGGTGTGTAAGGGGTGTCAAATAACATCTAAGACTTGAGACATCCAAGCCAACCTCACCTGCACGTGGCGCACCCTGCTGAATAACGAACAGGGCAATGGCGAAAGCGGGGTGGTAGGGTTTTTCAGCCTGACTGGGTCGCAACCCCCATGGATATAGCGAAAAAGCCCGTCATAGTGATTCGCTTTTGCGGGTCGCGTTTCGGGATCAGCCTGTGCATATCCAGCTTTTCGCAGGCCGGCATGACAGTGGCGACCAGCGATGGATAGTGTGTCTCTCGGTGGTCGCCATTGTTTTTGGATTGTACTGTGCTTACCATCAGGTATAGCACAGTAACTTTGCCGTGCTACAATAAAAAAAATCGAGAAAATAATTTCTCCAGTTTCGAAGATTGGTTTGAGCAAATAACATGCAATTTATCTAAGTTTACAATGTGACTAATAGTAATAATTATATTACATTAATCGAAACGCTTATTATGATACAGTATGCAAGTAACTTATTGAATATTAGCTGTACCCGCGACTTCGTCCGCGTGGAATAGTTACTTTGGGGTAAGTTCGCGTTATCCTTTTTCACAAGTCTAACCTCAACGTAACCAAAGCGAGACAAAAGAGCAAGATGGCGAACAATCAGCGACCGCGGTGCATTTCATATATTTCATATATTCAGACTTTTTTAAAGCCAGGGTTCAATATGTATTTAACTTTTTTGTAATAACACCGTCCCAGTTTATAATATTAGTATAGATTATTTAAAAAAGTGATATAAATGAAATAAGTTACATTGTTAATTTTAGGACGGCGTTTTAAATGGTAAAGTTGACCAATAATTAATAATTCATGAGGTTATAGAAAAATCGGTCGTGTTACAGTGTTTACGTACTGTACTAGATTCTCAGTAACTAATTATGCGTAAAGTATGCACGTAATCGTCCATGATCGACAGGACCAGTTACTAACACTATTGTTACACTAATAAATACCTTATGCAATAGTTTTTAGGTCACAATATTCAAATACTCCAGTAGTGTGTTCATAATTTATTCACCTCTGTCTACCTCGCGACTTGCGAGTTAAATACTGCAGATTTTAGGTTTCGGGTGAAAGAAAACATTGTGGGAAAATTATAGACATGATGGTAGAACTTGGCTTGGTAAATAAGATCTCAAGATGGAAATCTAACCTTAAGTAAATACACGTGTTTTGCCAGTCAGCCAGTCAGAATCAGTCCGACTAGGCTTAGCATGATACAATCTTTCGACTTTTTTTTTTTTTTATGTCATAGGTGGCAAACGAACATCTTAGTCCAAATGTAAAATATTGTAATATGTAAGCAAGATAACAGTCTATGGTAACATTTACACAGATAGCATGTTTACTGTGCAGTACCATATATATAAAAAAAAATGTATCGAGCATTACGATAACTTTTTTTGTTAAAACGATTCATCATTATCATTGGCCTGTAAAAAACTTACTGCGGGACCATGATAGGCCTCTTCCTGAAGGAAGGTATGGCTATAACCACCACGCCAGCTCAGGATGTAATGGCGATTTCAAAGTCCGAGAAATCCACAGTTCGATATTTTCCGATATACGATGGTACTACAAGAACATTTCTTAGGTTCAGGTTTCCTCATTATGTTTTCCTTCACTGTCAGCCGATAGTGTTACCAATTTAAATTAGTGAATGTACGCGAATTCCGAATAATTCGTTGATACATGCCGCCGGGTTCGAACCTACGGATGTCGAGCTACATTCCACTGATCAAATCACTTAACTATTATGACTTTTTGCACCGATAAAACCACTTAACGAACACATTTTTTTAAATTACTAATTAATTAATTAAGCGTAGGTATATCGTTAAAAAATCTGAGACTGCGATTTAATTCTAAAAATAGTCTATATACTTTACAAATCTGTTGTCAATACAAAGGGGAAACGTTCTTTATAAATGTAAAACCCGATAAAGAAAAGAAAGGTAACTAAATGTATCAACGAATACTATATCATTATATTGGTTTGAATAAGTTCTTTCAATATGTAAATATAGTGTCTTCATCGTATACGCGAACTTCTTTGCATCGAGGTTTCATAAACAACTATAAGTTATGACAAACTATAATTCTTCGATTATTATGGCTTAAGGGCCTGTTGCAAGTTCCTGGGAACCATTGCGCCAAAGGCCTTGTCACGACCGGGACTAACTCAAAGCTATTATGCAACATGATGAAGATTACGTGGATTACTTCGAGCCCTAGATTTATGACAGCATGGTACAGAATACTAGATTATGTAGAAATGGCTTATTTTTATTATAGTTAGTAGTTTCTCAAATTTTCACTTTAGTTTTTTAAATTTATTGAAAGATTACTCGAACTAGAATAGTGTCTAAATTCTATTCGATAGTTTGATTTTTTATTGAAAAGTGATTATAAGAAAGTTTTTTCAGGGCATAAAGTGTACTTACGTGATTTGAAAAAAAAAAGTAATGCAGTAAACGAAACTGCACGAATGTACGACCGTTTTTAAAATTTGTATCCTGAAGTATATTCGTTCCGCAAAGACATTTCTCTTACATATTAGCATAATTACGAAACTTAACGTCGTTCACTTAGAAATCTATATTGTATTTAAATACACCCGTTTAGTATGAATTTATCCGTAATGATGTAATACTGTTTAGATTGTGTTGATAGGTTTTATATCCCGGAAACGTCGACCGGCAACAACACGCGCAGTTTATGCAAGCTATCAATTAGCCACTTACTATTGTATTATGAAATAGTAACAGGCCTAGGGAAACAGTATCGGTATCTCATTGTTCCATTTAACATGAATTTATTACAGTCACACATAATGTGCACAGTATTGCTGCGTAAGATTTTTATAGGATTCAGGATAACATATAATCTATAGAAATCTCTATTCTTTCCGTAAACATTTTCGGTTATTCTATAGAATGCCAAAATAATATTGTAACGTTGACAAAAATTGCAATAAGTAAAACATCATATATCCTCTTGTTGTTACTTCTTTGCGGATTGTATCCTTGACCAATTTTTTGTTTACAAGTACTTATATATGATTGTTAGTAGTGCGACATGTAGTGTTGCAATCGGTACGAGATTTTAAAATTATTACATTGTTCAGACGCTTTTATTGCGACAAACAAAGTTCGTTAGTTGCACGACGTTTGTGCTTCAGAATTGATCACATAGTAACGGGTATCTAGAACTTTATTATCTTGATAATGTATTTATTCTCTCACGGGAATTATGTGTTTTGTTTGGATAAATTGTGTTGTGTTATTTAAACGTGTTGAAGTTTCAATTATATATTTGTAATTAGTACTTAACCTCTTTGGTTTAGATAATACTCTGAAAACTCTTCTATCTGATAATAAGGGTATTTATCAAATCAGTTCAGCCGATTCGGAGATAAACCTGAATAAATAATACATAAAGTGTCTAGTTCTGGCCTGATCTTACAAAGTTACCGTAAATATATCCAGTATAGTAAATAATTACGTTGTTGTGTGTCATGTAAAATTAATCAAATTATAATGTATATTTTTGTTCCTATTTCTTAACAATAAACATTAATTAACATATTTAAAAGTTGAAATAAACTATTGATGCTTTTGAGTTAATAGTCAATAGTTATTTATAAATCATGAGGTGGAAAGTTCCAGGGTTAAATCTAAAATGGAATGCCTAGCGAACAAAAATATATGTCGAGACCGGACGCCGGTGTTCCGTAAGGTTTCAGAATACGGATGGTATATGTGTAATTTTACGACAACATAATATGTCACAAGGCTCAATGTTTGAGCAATAAGCGTAATTTAAACGTTATTATTATTATAAATGTTTTCTTTTATATGCAAACATTTATAGAGATATATAAAGTTGCCATTCCACTTTCTAAACGACTTAATTTGATTGTTTGCTCTATTTATTCTATGCACGAGGATTTATAAAATTACGTGACGAAACTTCGCTTAGATTATATCCGTGGCTGGAGTGGAAACGTTATTATTTCGAGATATATGGAAAGAGATTTTTTATCTTATGTCAACACAAACGACGCAATTGTATATACCTTTTGGGTACTTTCTCGTAGAATATAGGAGCGTTTTAGGCAATTTAACTAAAGCATAGAAAAAATATTGCATCTTATATTGAACAATGCAAAGGAGGATTTTCTCTTTTAAAACGAAGAAAACTACATTATTTTTATTTATTGTTAAATTACTTTGTTATAGTATTTATAATGATTTCTTACGTGATAGTCAACATGTTCATCTTCGTGACCACCGTAGTGGGCTACTGGTGCCACGGCTGCGACCGGGGCATAAGCAATCGTCTCATGACCATGCTCCTCCCCGGCGTATCCATGTCCGGATAACGAGATAATACCAGCAGTTGCCACCGCCACTAGAGACAGGATCACTGCAGCCTGTAATCATAATTATTCATTACTTATATTTATACTAATATTATAAAGAGGTAAAGTTTGTGCATTTGTGAGATTATGACGCTTTGAGTTTGTGACGTGGTAGAGGGTACTCTCAGGAGCTACTGGTCCGATTTGAAAAATTCTTTCAGTGTTATATAGCTGATTTATCAAGGAAGGCTATATATCATCACGCTAAGAGTAATAGGAGTGGAACAGCAATGAATATTTCAAAATCGGGGTTATTTTTCCTTTTGAGAGCTTCCGCTGCGTATTAACGTTAGCCCAAAGTAGCTATTCCACGCGGACAAAGTCGCGGTCAGAAGCAATTTTTTTTTTCGAACTAACGAACTGCTATTAACCTAGCAATGTCTTAACAGCTTCACCGGACTACTAAGGCGAGCGTTTAAGGCACTCAGCCGATGTCACCACACAGACATTATGTCCAGCCGATGCTTAGTCATTGGATCTAAAGACCATGTATAAATAAATTCAAACAGGATTGCAATGTAACCCGAGGTCAGTGGCAAATATCCTGTCCGTCAAGATTCAAAAAACGCTTTGGTAAACGATCTGGTATCACATACACCCTCAGAAATATACTCAATAATTATATAGGATAACAGCAACGTGAGTACTATTACTTTGTTAAATAAATATAGTAAACATTTTAAATTTGTAAAAGTTCCACAGCTAAGTGAAATGCTATTAGGTCTTTAGGTCTTTATCTAGACAATAGATATAATGTTAATGAGATCACATCGAGAGTAAAATTAATTTTACGTCACGGATAACCTAAATATTAAAGATTTAATTAATTGATACTGATCTGTAGAGAATGCTAATACCGAGGAGAAAGGTAAAGTAGAAAGGGACAATGACTAACAAATATAAATTTAGTGGAAAAATAATAATGCAGATATTAAGAGTTTTACAATATAAAGCTATGTTATCGATCTATTCGCTGTGAATAATAGATTGTTAGATATTAAAAACTATTGTATTCAATACCTATGGTCCTTTTATTATATCATTTAGAGAAAGAACAAAAACAATTTCATAAAAAAAAATGAGGGCAAAAAAATAATATAAAACGCTTGGAAGTTTTTATAAGAATACAGAGGATATCGAGTTCATTGACCCTACTTAATTGCTATGTTGATATGATGAATAGCTCGTTAGTCCAGAACACATTTGGCGATTAACATATCGCTTCCCTCTCATCTAACAACAGGAATAACGGTACACAGGATACACTTACTTTAGCGATCATTTTGTTTGCTTAAAGATTTGCTTCGTCTGCGCGACCACACACAACTAATGCCGACGATTGCAGCCCACCGCCTTTTATATGTTATACTTGGTGAGATGCGACGTACGCCGGGGATCACGCAAAAACGGGAGCTTAATAATCGTATAGTAATTACGTAAATTACATAGAACGTGGTTCAAGGTGAGAAAACTATTTGTGTTGAGACAATTACTGTGAGGAAAGTGAATCATTTTTATTGTACACGTGAGATTGTGTCCATTAAAAATTTTTCGCACACCGTCGATACACGTTTTACGGCCCTTTCTGTTTTCAAGTTAGATGATGTGGTAAATACGTGACTACTATAGCTTGCCAAATTGCAATAAGGAACTAAATTATTTATGCGCGAATCCATTTATTATTTGTATAATAGGTACACAATTGTAATCTATAATGTTTGCGTTATAGAGTCAAATTCACATAGAATCTTGTTTATGTAATGTTTCAAACTTAACTAACTCCAATAACGCATTTTTCTTATAACATTTCTTTTAAATTATAATTGAACTCATAATATTTCCTTCTAATACTGCTATGGTATTGAAAAAAAGTGTTAATGTATACTTATTAATTGGTGAATGAACGACAAAATATCGGAACAAATTATGTAACTGATCATTCTTGATTTACACAACGCAGATATATGACAAGGTCTTTGTTTTTTTTTTTATATATCATGCTGTTACTTTAGTAAATTGGTCTTGAGATAAATTTATCTTGATTATTTTTTATATACTTTATTTATCTTTTGGTTGTAGCCATCGACTATCATTTGATATTAAGTGACGATGAAGTGATGATAAATACATTAAACTAGGAGGACTGGCTCTCAAATGTAGCTGGTGGAACACAATGACAGGTGCATGGTGGAAACATTTCAATTTGAGGGTTTTAGTTAACCGGACATACTTAGAAAAAACCTTCTTCACCGAAAGATCTGGTTCATTCGCACGGATTCGTACCTACGTCCATCGACGCAACAAGGAGATCACTGAGCTATCATCGATTGAACATCATATATATATTTAATAAGAACACAACAGATTTAGATCCTCTATATTTAGATAAAATTGACGGGACTGTTCTACATCTGATTTCCGAAGCAATTGAACCGATTGTGACGAGATTATTAATGACACGTAGATAACTTTTATTAGAGCGTATAGCAACGCATTTTTGTATAGGTTAAGCAGTAATAATAAAATTTAAGAGACGTAGCATAAATCGGTAAAAAGGCATAGTAGGATTAAGTTAAATTGCAATTTAAAAATTCAAGACAGCCGAATTAGCAGGTACTAGATAAATAAAAATTAATTTATCTTACAAAAATGTTATTATTGTTGAAATGCGTAATTTATTTTATTCCCTAGAGTTTATATTAACTATGACAATTGAACATTGGTTGTCGGTAAATTTCTCATAGCCTAAATTTCCGAAACTACGAGTATGTTGTGAAATAAGTAACTTCTGCGAAATATTAATGTGTATATTTTTAATATGTTTTTTATGAGGACATAATTTTACAAACGAACTTTTTATTCCAAACTAAGGAACACTAGTATGATAACTACAAATTTAATATTACATTATATGTATAAAATATACAATGAATATGCAGGCATAGAACTGGCAGTTAACACTCAGAAGCCAATAATATGTAGAGAACGAGTCCTCGACATTTTTGCTCACTATAAAGCTTAGTAACTGTTTACATTTTCAATAGTTTGATCCAGATGATTTAAAAGTGCATGTGTTGCCACGTCGTAATCACACGTTTCTTTTAGGATGCCACGGATATTTTTGTACAATTATAAAAAAATCTAGCGCTCCCGTCACCAATGACCATCGTGGTTGTTATAAGAGAAGCCACGGCTGATCATATACGACTAATGTGACAGCCAAAGTATTAACTGCTCAAGTTTACTTTATATCCCCCAGTAAAACCATAATTAGAATCGGTCGAGCCGTGGCTCCATCTATGGGATATATGTAACAGTCGGTGTTAGGTTTTTCTGTTAACTAATTATTTTAAAGCGCCACCTGTTCGAGACCGATGGTACTTACAATTAATAACAATAATCAACATTGACAATCTTTTAATTCGTAACTAAACGATATTGACGCCATTAATCGAAATCTCTACCAAATTATACATAAATGCTAACTTTTATCAAGATCAGTTGAGTAGTTTTGGAGTTCATCGTGGACAAACATTATGACACTGGATATTCATATATTTATATTGATGTATACTAATGACATGCCGGACCCTCGCATGGGTGTAATATGGCGTAGTCGTAATTTAACCAATTTAAAACAACGTTTTGGTGCTTTAATATTCATAGGTCATCAAAGTTACTTAAGAACCTTCAGCCAAATTAGTGTTTTTGTTGATGGTAATATTAAATCTGCGATATCTTCTAAAACATTATTTACAATTATATACTGTACAAGGCAGTTTTCACATACATTAAATGCCCGACGTTACTAAAATATCTAATTGAATAAGGGTCACTAATATGTTGGTAAAAATAGCGTTCCAAATAACCAATCGTTTTTTAATAATATGTAAAACTAGCGGGCCTGGTTGATGTTATCCCTCCCTGATAATAATAAAAAAAAACTTGACAAATTATGTACCTAAACCTTTCTAATAAATTACTTTATCTACTGATGAAAAACGTATGAAAATCCGTTCAGTGGTTTTTTAAATTTAGGCTTGAATAGGCTTATTCGAATTATCTCTAACTAGCGGGCCCTACAGTTGTTATTCTGCTCTGTTTATAAAAAAAAAATCTAGACAAATTAAATATCTTCCTCATAAATCACTTTGTCTACTGTTGAAAACAGTACGAAAATCCGTTTAGTAGTTTTAGAGTTTAACGCGAACAGACAGACAGACAGATGTGGCAGATGACATTATTTTATAATATGTAGCTATGATTGCTATGACTTAACCTTGGATAATAGACATTTTTTAAATTTTTTTTTAAGTCCCCTGGTCCTCAGACACAAATCCGAGATCTTTTTTGTCGGTAAATATTTTTTTTTATTGTCTTTATTTCTGTTATAGTATTCTTTTTTGCTTACTTATACTATCTTATTTCTATTTATTTCGTCCTATTTTCCATTTACAATATTAAAATTACGTCTTTGGTCGCTTCCTCTTCTGTGTCATTCATTAATGAATGAATCAAATGAATGAAATGAATCAATGAATGAATGAATGGATAATAGACATTAATACCACCTAGGATTTCTAGGAAGGCATTTTTCAAATGTTCAAGTCTCTAGTACGCTATTTTTACGTATCTTATAAGGTCTAGCCAGCATTTTCAACGTAAACGATCGAAAACTCCGTCTTACGACTTCATTATACGTATATAATACGTCGACTTTTATCCATTCTCTATAAATATAATATAAACAGTTATACACGTAAACATTTCGACAAATACTCTAAACGTAGTTTAAAAGTATCAAAATTCGTTGCACAGTTTAGAAGAATTTAGGGAACACACAGACAGACTCGAAAAATGGTTTGGCTTTATTATATTTAAGGTTTTCGTTAGAACGTTTTACTAAGTAACTCTTGTTGGAATAAATTAGTTCCCTTTTTAATTTCGTAATCAATAGTCTTGTAGCGACTTATTTAATAGCTCGGTGTTTATTTTAACTGCTTAATAAATGTTTGCAAAATTTTTCTCTTAGCGAGCCATCTCGTTAAGTCGTAATTGCATGTAAGCGTTAAGTAGAGCGTTGCCGTCGAGGCGTTAAGTAGAGCAATGCAATAGTGGAACTTCGAACATTTAAAAGACAACACACAAACTCACTATGATATATGTCATAGAACGGTTTGTATTTTTATCATGGATATATAATCAAAATTAATTTTAAACCAATAATAATATAAAAAGTTTGTGTAGTGAATTTAAAAACTTAATTGTTATACTAGAATTTGCTCGCGGGTTTATTAGCGTTAACGTACATTTTTTGTAGATGAAAGGTGCCTTAAGTACTTTTCTGTATGTAAAATTTCAAACAAATTCATCAGCAAACTCAGCCTGTCTCCCTATTAGGTAGGAGCCCGGTGGCCACCCTCCGCCGGGCGGACCGTTGGAGCGGCTATCCAAGGTTGAGTAACTGGAACGATGCCTTGCCGCCCCACCCAACAAATACGGTCTATCGGTACACCGTGGGGTTTTAGTCCGTGAGACTCGGACATATACCCACTCTCTCCCCCCGGGAGGGTGGGTATCCATAAAGGATATCCCCACGTTTAAAAAAAAGGATTAGCATATGCACTCATTTTATATATTCAGTACACTATTTATGTATTTCAGTGCTAATCTCAGTTTTCTTATTATCTATATATTAATACGTGAAGCCTAAACTTTGTATCCCTTTTTAACGGAATTGGGCGAACGGATGAACGTGAAATTTGGCATAGTTAAAGTTTATATGGAGGAGAAGTGCAGAAAGCT
>MU159212.1:41746-145452 GCA_015888305.1 Antheraea pernyi
TAAATAAAAAAGACATTTTGACATCTGTCAATAAAGAACTTCAAAAAAGGTTGTGAAGGAGGTTGCTATGCTCGACTGTATGTATTATTTTACCATTACGTTCCAATTACCCTTTTTCATTCTACATTCTAAAATGATATTATAACATAATAAATACCCTTTGACAAAAGAACCCTAATAAAATTCAAACTTTAAAAAATAAATGAAGTATGGTCGAATGTCGACCTCTGGGCGCCCACTAGTAATTTTTAATTTTCCTTTCAATCTATTCTTATACACTTAGACTATCTAAAATAACTTTAATTTTTCTCCAAAATACCGCTGGTGAGTGAGAAGAAAATGCCTTGTGACATTAAACTAATATACAACCTAAAAAGTCAAATTAATTCATTATTTTTTAACTTTATTTTTGGTAACCAATCTTTTAGATTATTACTGCCATTGTCGAATGGTTAATATTATTACAAGTTAGTGTCGTGCGATCGTTTCAATATTAATATTCCAACAAAATGGTGGCTCCCTTGTTACAACTTTCCAGAGAATTTTTGTGGCATCTCAGAATACATGCTCCATAGTATTATTCATTTACATCACGTATGCTTAATAAACAAACTATATTACATAAAACACCACCAATCTTATACAACATAGAGTCAAGTAACACAAGATTGTGAATAAAATATAAAATACGTGACACATTAAAATCCCGCCAAAAACTGTCATTTTGTTGTAGTAATTGTCATTTTATACGTTTTTATTAATTCTTGTTCTTTTTGTTTTTGGTACAAATTTGACTATTTATGTTTAAATACGATAAATATCTTATTTGTTTATATCTATAATAAATTTTACCAAGCCTCTCCATATTTGTTGATGGTTAATGTACTTTATGTTAGTCTGGTTGAATATGACTGCACCTCAAAAGGATTGATAAAGTTAATTAATTAGTTAATTAAATTTAATTAATTAGTTAATTAATTAATTATCATAGCAGGCATCGAAATCGAGAGCTGTTTTTAAACGCGACCAAAGTATCGTAATGGTGACTAACTAGGGCGTTACTTCTATATATCTATATATACTTAACTTTATGCCTCCCGTCCAGCTGATTTCTTTAAGGAGTGCATCAATAAACTGCCTTTGCTTTGGCAAAGATACATTGATTGCATGGGTGATTACTTCGATTAATACAAATAAAAAATACATGAAAAAAATTCGTTTCAATTTTTTCATACAAAACGGCAATTTCATAAGTAAAGACCTAATATAAAGGAGTAAACTAGATTGAAAACCTACAACGCTTTATCCCATCGATTCAACGTACACTATTAATAATAAAGAGAAATTTAAATTATATAATTAATATAAATTATTGATTAGTGAGCTGTTAATAATGCACTAACGTACATGTAGGTTCTACTGTTTAACCACAATTTCACCTTATAATAATGATGATTTGGCCTAAGGATCTTAAGCTTAATGGCAAATTGTTTGTCAATTGCAGCTTACGAAACACACCTAATGGTGGTTATCAATTGTAATGGGGGGGCTAGTGAAATGAACATTGAAAAAAGCTATTCCACTATGCTTATGACCTTATTACTGTGTTTTTGTTCACCGAAAGCTTCTGCACATTGCAAGATTCCTGCCTATATAGAGCAACACGTGGTCCGAATACGTCTTTGAGCCCTTTTCGCTTTAAAGTTGCTTAATGGTCGTCTGTGTAACAAAGCATGTGGAAAGATTATCTAGTCATATGCCATTTGTTTGTTTTCGGACGACGGAATAAAAATCTTGGACTAGCTGTAGTATACGGCTGAATTTTATCTAAATGTCAAGGAACAATGCAGTTAATTATCAGTTCATAAGAACGTGCTAATGTTTATAACAATAAAATGATGGGGGCCTGTCGTTGGGCGCTCCTCACGATAAACTATAAGATAGATTTTATTTTTATTATTATTAGATTTGGTTTTTAGACACTTGACTCTCATCTAAAGAGAAAAAATGAGGTGTTGCTGTGTCATGGACACGGCTGTTTGTTGTATGTGAATACGTCTCGTATAAGCTGATTACGATCCGCTCGGCAGCATTTACTTTATTACTTTGCCGGCACTGATTGACTCGGTTATATGGTGTTTTATTGATACCATTATATTGGTTTAGAGATGCTCTTTCCAACCTTATACAATTTCTGTATTTGGAGTTGGCTTTTCGACGCGTGTGGGCCGACATTATATATTTGTTGATATATATTTTTTACTTTAACACAGTCACAATTTTATACTAATGTTTTATATATAATCGATAGATTTTGACAAGTGCTGACGAATGAAACTTGAAGAAACGTTGTAGCTTCACCCAGTCAAAAGTTAAAAAAAAAGAAATCCTCAATAAGCACCGTAATGACCTCAAAATGGCGTAATAAATTCTTTGATCCCTTGATTATCCAGTGATATAATTTAATTTTGGATGTAGAGAATAGATTCGAAACTACATTGCCAAACTGTATCATTCGATTTTGTTATCATTAGGTTTTTTGGATTGCATCTGTATTCACGTCTAAAATTATCACGACATCTTCATTTGATATGAAGTTTTAAGATAATTATCAACACAGATGAAATACCAGGTATCAGGCAGTTAATACATTTTAATTTAACCTACTGTTCTAATTGGTTTCGTGCTTATTTGCAATTTCCATCCCAACTTTTATTCGGTATTTTTGTAAAATTCATCTGACAACCTTGGTTTTGACGTAGGTTATTATGTACAGTTATAAAATTAAATTACAGATTTATCTTTAAAGTTAATTTAATTAAACTAAACGATCATACTTGTAGAACATAAGTAGTTCCATATGCCTTCACATAGGCTGAACAAATCGATGGTTAACATTTGTAAAAAAATGGTTGTTTGTTGAAATTATCTGTTATAACGTAGTAAGCATTCATACAACACGTCAACCATTTAATTAGTTAAGCAACACCGTACATCACAGCTTTTTAAAATGAGAACGAGTCTTTCTAGTTATATTCCAAGGAGCATATACTATTTATTGATGGGCTTGTGTTAGTACTACTTTCTTTGTTTATATCTATAATAAATTTTACCAAGCCTCTCCATATTTGTTGATGGTTAATGTACTTTATGTTAGTCTGGTTGAATATGACTGCACCTCAAAAGGATTGATAAAGTTAATTAATTAGTTAATTAAATTTAATTAATTAGTTAATTAATTAATTATCATAGCAGGCATCGAAATCGAGAGCTGTTTTTAAACGCGACCAAAGTATCGTAATGGTGACTAACTAGGGCGTTACTTCTATATATCTATATATACTTAACTTTATTTAAGCTATTCACCTAGCAAGGTCTTAACAGCTTCACCGGACTACTAAGGCGAGCGCTTAAGGCACTCAGCCGATTTTATTTGACAACTAGCTCAAGGGTGCACGGCACGCCTTGGCTTGGGCTGTTGCCTGATACATGCAATGCAAACTTGGGAATTATTTTATACTAGTTGTTACCCGCGACTTCGACAGTGTGGCATATAGTAATAAGTGTTTTCCATGTAAACGAGTGCGTGCAGCGCTTTCGGTTCTGGACACTCTTTAACTTATTATATTTGCACGGTACATTTTTTTTCTAACATAAAATTAGTCGAAGTTACTCCTTATAACATGAGCTATTTACGTTGAAAGTCTTACCAAAATTAGTACAACCGTTTAGAAATTAACAAATAAACAGACAGATAGGAATTTTAAAAATTGTTTTATGTTATTAAGGCCGTATATACCGTCATATCCATTTAGTATAAATCTCTTATTTTGACATAACACACAGACAATTCAATTTTATTTATGTGAATCTATCTAGTGACAAGTAAAAAGAAATTCAATAGGTACTTAACAACCCATAGTAATCACCTTAGAAACACAAAGGCGTAAATCAGTATTAGTTTGTTGAGAGTTACGTCCTTCGGCTTCTGGAGTTAAGATATATAACCGTAACAGTAAATATGTATAACAGCGTTGCAATTTCGTTAAGAATATAGAGCGGACACGCATTTCCGTGACTAATTTTTACATATAAACATGAATTTCCATGTCATGATCATAACATCAAGATCTCGTAAACCATGAGTTACGTATTTTTTCTTTCGTACTACTTCCGTCATCTGATATTACGTGAACGTAATTTCTATGTGTTTTAACCAAGGTTGCCAGCTGTTCGGTCTTTAACGAAAATTCTTAGTTTTTCAATCAATTAATCAATATGAGAAATGTATCAAATTTTATTGAATGATCGAATGAGTGAGAGTTTGCACGCAAAGTATTATGCCATAGTAAAGCACAATGCAATCCAAAAACAACAGCGACCGCTTGAAAGCTTGAATGAGCTGGTATTATAGGAAGGAGGGAACTCATTGGCCGGGAGATTGTTCCACAACTTCACAGTATGGCAAATATAAGAAGTTATGTACTTTTAGTTCGTGTCCCGATAATACTTAATTAATCGTATTACTAGATTCAATTAAATATAATGACAGTAACTAAATCAGTTGATTAATTGAATAATTCATTTATTTACAAAAATGGATAATGCAATAGTCACCCAGTCGAAAGTTAAAAAAAAGAAATCCTCAATAAGCACCGTAATGACCTCAAAATGGCGTAATAAATTCTTTGATCCTTTAACTATCCAGTGGTACAATTTAATTTTGGATATAGAGAATAGATTCGAAACTACATTGCCAAACTGTGTCATTCGATTTTGTTATCATTAGGTTTTTTGGATTGCCTCTGTATGGTAACAAATTTAAAGACAGACGTATTCACGTCCAAAATTATCACGACATCTTCATATGATATGAAGTTTTAAGATAATTATCAACACAGATGAAATCTCATGTATCAGGCAGTTAATACATTTTAATTTAATCTACTGTTCTAATTGGTTTGGTGCTAATTTGCAATTTTCATCCCAACTTATATTCGGTATTTTTGTAAAATTCATCTGACAACCTTGGTTTTGACGTAGGTTATTATGTACAGTTATAAAATTAAATTACAGATTTATCTTTAAAGTTAATTTAATTAAACTAAACGATCATACTTGTAGAACATAAGTAGTTCCATATGCCTTCACATAGGCTGAACAAATCGATGGTTAACATTTGTAAAAAAATGGTTGTTTGTTGAAATTATCTGTTATAACGTAGTAAGCGGTCATACAACACGTGAACCATTTAATTAGTTAAGCAACACCGTACATCACAGCTTTTTAAAATGAGAACGAGTCTTTCTAGTTATATTCCAAGGAGCATATACTATTTATTGATGGGCTTGTGTTAGTACTACTTTCCTTTTTGTCTTTTATGAAGCTGATCATAAATATCTATTGGCTGCATAAATTAAATTAAATTTTGACATTGGAAATTTTTTCTATCATGTCAATATCACAACATTTTATTAAGTCCTCTGCTGCTATGTCTGTCTGTCTCTTTGTTCGTGATAAACTCAAAAACTATTAAACGGATTTTCGTGCAGTTTTCAACAGTAGATTTTTTTTTATGTCAAAAGCAGGCAAACGAACATGTGAGTCACCTGATGTTAAGTGATCACCACCGTCCATAGACACTAGCAACACCAGGGGAGTCGCAAGTGCGTTGCTAGCCTGTGTATGGGGGAGGGGTGGGGAAAGGGGAAAGAGGGAAAGGAGGTGGGCCTTCGGCACTCTCACTCACCGAACGGAACGCAACAATGCAAGCACTGTTACTTCACGTAGGCGTTCTGTGAGAGGGTGGTACTACCCGCGGCGAGCCGACCCATTTATGCTGAAACTACTAGATAAAGTAATTCATGAGGAAGATATATAATTTCTCAAGGTTTTTTTTTATTATCAGAGCAGGACAACGTCTGCCCGACCGCTAGTCAGAGATAATTTGAATTAAGCCTATACAATCGTAAAACAAAAATTGTAAAAATACCGGTGTAATATTGTTTTAAGTAAAAATTATGGAATTAATGTACAAATTTAAAACCGCAAAACAAATATCAGGAGGAAAATATTCATTATACATAATCGCATCATGTCACAGTATACATGAAGAAATAGCGTTATTGTCAATACGGTAATAGATTGTTAACTGATAAGTGAAGTGAAAGAAAATTCCCAGAGGTCGGTAGAGTGATCCTGTTTTTAACATGTTACGTATCGCTAGTATGAAGTTTGTAGGTAAATAGTAATTATCTGTTATTTCATAGGTTCGATGTAAGAGATTCCCACATACGCGTCTTTTGTCTTATTGTTCTCATGAGTTCTTACTGAATAAACAATTGACTGCATATTTCCACACATACAAGTGTGAGTAGTACAATTTTTAAGACCAGGGGGATAGGAAATGGATTATCGATTTTTTGAAGTTATACTACTTTTGACGCGTTAGGGAACAATGATGAGAGTTAATTTTTATGATGCGCGCGCACATCGTCACGAAAAACCGACACCCTGAAGTTATTACGATGCGCGCGCACACCGTCATGAAAAACCGACACTCTGAAGTTAGCTATAGTCAAGTTTTTCTATTGTTAGTCTAGTTTTTTCTACAAACGTAGAATAAGGCGAAAGATAAAATGTTTTGAAAGGTTGTAAGGGGTATCGAATAATATCATAAGACTTGAGACACCCAAACCAACCTCACCTGTACGTGGTGCGCCCTGCTGAATAACGAATTAGGCAATGGCGAAAGCGGGGTGGTAGGGTTTTACAGCCTGACTGGGTCGCAACCACAATGTATATGGCGAAAAACCCGTCATAGTTATTTGCTTCTGCGGGTCGCGTTTCGGGATCAGCCTGTGCATATCCCGCTTTTCGCAGGCCGTCATGACAGCGGCGGCCAGCGATGGATAGTGTGTCACTCGGTGGACGCCATTGTTTCTAGATTGTACTATGCCGGGAAACACCAGCAGTTGCTTGGCGATAGAATTTAACGGCGATAGCTAGCTTGGGAGACTTGGAAAAGACCCTACCACCATGATATGGTTTCAACATAACATTTCCTTCAGTAAAAGCTTCGACTTAGTTGCTAGGATTCAAGCTTACGTTTATCGACGCAGTGTCCAAACACACAATCAATTAAGCCGTCATCTCTCCACTCGCTTGGTTTGAGATTTGGCGTATACGAAATTTACTCCAAACTTTTTTATATTTGCATATTGTGAGAATAAGAAAGTGTTGTTTTCTTCGCTCGTATCTTAGAAATAGGTTTTTGTTCCTTATGACACTTTGGTGTTATCATTATTATCAACTTAGTAAGTTTTATGTACAATATGCCTCTGAAATTTTTTATTATAAATTTCTACTATTATTACGATGGAGAAAGGATTCTGATACGTCAATCTTTGATTAACTGTTATAATTTTGAGGTATTATAGTGAATGTCTGATAACTAGGTAAATAATTTGTATTCTAGAAGGTACATCATTTTCAATACATTTTTTATAATTTACATTTTTTTATTGTAGCTCGACAAAATGACTGGACTCTGCCTGATGGTAAGCACAGTACAGTCCAAAAACAATGGCGACCACCGAGTGACATAATATCTATCGCCGGTCGCCGCTGTCATGCCGGCCTGCGAAAAGCTGGATATGCACAAGCTGATCCCGAAATGCGACCCGCGGAAGCGAATCACTATGACGGGCTTTTTCGCCATATACATGGTGGTTGCGACCCAGTCAGGCTGTAAAACCCTACCACCCCGCTAAACCCTAATAGATTTATTGAATAATTCGTTTGTCTTCGTGATAAAAAAAATTAACTTAGATAAAACCATTAAATGTATCTTGATCATGAATAAAATGTCTAAGATAAATTTGTTCTCGTAGACTTTTTGGTTCTTGATTTCAATACATTTAAATGCAGAAAAATAAATTACTCTATTTGTACAATATGCACCTTGTTACTGTCTACTGCACGAATATTATTTAATTTATCTTTGGTTTATACCTTTCAAATTTCGAAGTATCAATCTCTAACGATTCTGAATGGACGTTGATAAATCAGGCACTAGATCATTCGAGACTACATTTTGTAGATAGACATTTTGCTATGTAAAGCATTTATAGTTTTTACAGGTTTAATAAAAACTCTATTTTCTTTAAATATTAATATTAAATTTATTGTTATTTAAAAATATGTCAATATAGCGACTTTAATATAATTAGTAGTTTAATGTTGGGTGGTGATGAAATGTGCAGGTGCTGCGTGGACTGCGTGGACAAGAGGTCCGGCGTGAACTACTGGAGTAGCATGAACCACTGGAGTAGCGTGGACGATAGGCGCAGTGTGAACCAGAGGTGCAGTGTGGACGACAGGGGATGTGTGGATTAGAGTAGGTGCAGCGTGGACTACAGGACCGGCGTGGAGTACAGGAGCGGAGTGGACAGAAGGAGTCGGTGAAGGAGGGGCAGCGTTAGGGTTAGGTTCAGAGTTGTGGACGACGGCGTTAAAACTGTTGAACATGGAACAAAATTACAATACAATTTTTACTTTTTTACCAAATAAATTACATGTGGATATAAGTATAAATGCTAGTAATATGAATACGTGAGATCGTGACGACCATGTTTATTTTATTCAAAGTTCCAAGAATATTTATTTTAGGCAACATATTTCGTAATCAGATTTACCAATTACTCATTTTAAGCCATGCTTATAGACGTAGCCGAAAGTTTTTTTCTCTCTAAACAATTATCCGAATATCCTTCACATACAACTGAGCGTTAAATATTTTGTAATTACAGAGTTGAATATATATGAATACAATTCGATTCAACACATCGTGTCGGTTTTAAAATGTTTAATGAATCGACATTAAATACTCATATTTCTTCTTAAACGAGCTGTTGTAACTGTGTATTATAACTTGTAATTACGTTGTCGGCGAGTAATCGTTTTTTACGTATATCATTGTGTATGTAAATGCACCAAACGGAACTAGTGGCCATCAAAATTGCACCATTTTACGAGTGTTGTTAAATGATGTTATCTGTGTTATCGACCGAAACAACAAATATATTAAGATTAAAATGCTTGTAAATGGCTTTGGTGTATGTAAAGAAAAAACGATTAGTTTCGCCAGCTTACATTCGTTAGTAAATTGTATGCTAGGTATCCTCAATATACTGATAAGTATTATGTAAGGTATAAGATAAAGAAAATTTGACATGAATGGATTTTGTACATTTACTTTCTTTATCAATATTTAGTCAGTTATTTTACATATTTAAATTAGTTATTATAATGTTAAAGTAAACATGTTAAGCCGAATAAACCGTGAACATCATTAATACTTTAAGATGAATTTTGTATTTAAAATGTCGATAGTAAACTTAATTATTGTTTAAAATATTTACTATATTCATTATTATTATTTCTTAATCTGTCTATAGAAACGATTAACGGAATATAAATTACTACCTGAGCCGTGCCCACTTCGTTGGGCGGTAAACATTTTTACTTGTGATGCAATTATATGATTATATAATTGTTGTTGATAATATGACCAATAAACATCACTTAACGATTAAAATATTTTTTTTTCAACTAAAAAAAAACTGTTTGGGACTTCAATACAAAAGTTTGAAATTTTTTTTTCGAACTGACTACGCTATTGACCAAGCAAGGTCTTAACAGCTTCACCGGAATACTAAGGCGAGCGCTTAAGGCACTCAGCCGATTTTATTTTAACCACTAGCTCAAGGGTGCGCGGTACACCTCGGCTTTAGCTGTTGCCTGATACATGCAAAAGTTTGACATATGCTGTCGTTTTTTTGTGGGCATTATCAAGCTCTACAAATTTTCTCTAAAACTCAATCATATATCATCGTTAAGGCAGCGTTCGTAAGAAACGTTTTCATCGAACGTCCGGTGAAGCTGTTAAGACCTTGGTAGGCCAATAGCGTAATCAGTTCGAGCAAAAAAAATAATTCTTCGTTCGACCGTTTTTTCTCCGACTTATTTTGCAAATCCGATTACCACATAAAAGTCTCCTCATTTTTCGGTTTAATATAGCGTATGGCACTCATAGATAACGTGGCTTTCTATTGGTAAATTAATTTTCAAAATCAGCTTAGTAGTTCCTGAGATTATCCCCTAAAACTTCACAAACTTTACCTCTTTATAATATTCACTATAGATAAAGAATGCTCTAATGAATATCTTATTGAACTTCTCGTGAAACTTTTTCAGCATGTATTGCAGCATATGCAAACGTGAAAGTCAATGTGTATTCATTTAGTTATTCTTTGTGCCTAAATCCTACGAATTTGTTTTATTAAAGACTTGAATAATATAACTTACCCATTGTGATTGTCCGCTGTGTATTCTACAGTGCGGACAGAGCCGTCGGGTTGCAGTAGCGAATATCCTCCCTTTACGACGTCACCATCACGGCTTTCGTGCTGAGATTTATGATCTCCTGTATGAGGGTCTTCCACTGAATATGAAAATTCATATTTTGCGGGAGCCTGTAAAGTGATTATCAATTATTTTAAACAATAAATTAATATGAGGAGTAGTATGTCCATTATTTATGAAGTTGGCTTTTTTTACTTGGGTATCGTTCAAATTGTCACTTGATAGCCTAAAAACCTTTAAGAAAAAAATGTCCGAGATCATTTCACAGAGTCTAAATGACAATAGTTTAGCCATTCATTAAAAATGTTTTTTTATATCACTTTTTAAAAAATAATTTTAGTTTTGCTTGTTTTATTGAATAAATTACTAAATCTATATATAAATAAACTGTTTGAAAATAGTTAATATCTTACTCCTCTGTTTCTCAACCGATTCTTCTTATGTCTGTGAAATTGGCATACAAAGATACCGGAATCGTGAAACAAAAATGAGTTACGATATTCAAATTATACATATGATAGACATATAATTCTTCATTCTTTATTCCTTCTTTGTTTAGTAGTTATTCGCGAGTTTTAATGTTATCAATTTTTTTTGTTGTGGTAGAATTTCGGCCACTGCATGACCACTCGTACTTTTAATTCTCTATCTACTATGATCCCTTGTAATGGAGATATTTTGATATGGGCGTTAAAAATTTAATTTGTATATTATGATAGGGCCAAATTAGATTTTTTTTTAGAAAATATGGTAACTAAACCCTATGTTAAATGAATGGGAAAAGTATCATCATTTAGGCGCGGTTAAACGACATCGGTTTGTTTTTATTTTTAGGCTATAATGAAATAATATGAATGATACCCAAGTTAAAAAAGCCAACTTGGTAAATAACGAACACCCTAATGAGGAGACCACTTCACTGAGGACCATTTATTTTCAAACTAAGTACAACTTGCAGTATGATAACTAAACAACTGATATACATATATATATATCGATATTGAACTCCTTAGACATGTGCTCCTCACATAATAATGAGATATGTGCACGGATCGATTTCGTGAATAATAGCTCAGTAATAGGGCTTAATATACCATGAGAAATGTCTCATTAGCTACTAATGAATTCCATTTATCTTTAAAGTATAAGTACTTTTGTTGTGAGGATGTTAAATAGCGGTATCTAAGAAGTGCATTAAAAAGGCCTTGACATATTTTCTGCATACAATAATAAATTGTTAATCAACAAATTTATTTCACATAGAATATTATCTCATACGTAGCTTCGATCAGCACGTTATTATAATATTATAACAAGTGTATAATAAATGTATACTGAATAAAAAATAATTGCAACGAATTGTGCTATTGTAAGAAAACGCTTAGTACATAAACTCGACTAATGGTGTATTTGATAAATCGATCTAATTCATATATCAGCATGATGAATTATTACCCATATAAGTTACAAAAGCATCCAGAGTATTATAATAACAAGGAGCTTGCACAATAAATATCTAATTGGGTTTTATTAATTGATCACATTTTTAATCATAATAGTGGCCAGTTCGCCTTTCACTTGCTTTGTGCTCGTAAATGTAGGTGCGTAACATAAAGCATTATACTCTACTGAAATGGTTTCTGCATGTCTGCATAACATATGCAGAAATAAACGATTTCTTATTATTTAATAAGTCCTTTCACATTATATTTAAAATTAATGAGATATATAATTATAAATATTTTCATACAAATAATGTTAATGGACTTTACGGATAGAGCGTAGTTACTTGAATTAGGTGTTAAAATAATCAGTTAAGTATTCATAAGGAATTGACCAATTTATTTATCAATCAATAGTATTTTCCCGCGACTATGCCTTTATGTTTTTGAAGTGAAAGTTCTAATGCGACTTCCAACAAGGTTGCGTTAAACGTTTAACGTTACCATGGAGGGCGTATGAAAGCACTGTTGCGTTAAACGTTCAACGCTCCTGGCGAGGGGGAATAGAAAGAGACAGAGTGAGAAAAATACATAAATAAAAATACATATTATACATAAATACATATACAACAATACATTCGTATCTTACTTTAGTTATCATAATCCCATTGTAAATGTTATAGATTTGGATATTTCTCCACTCGAAAATAATAATTAAAAGATGCGATCAATTGTGAATTGTAAGCAATATTAATAAAGTTTGTCTTAAAGAAACAATATGATTTCACTAAAAATCAATTTCTATCCCTTCCTATTTTCATTTCCACATTACGAAGTTTCACTTCTTCCGCGCGGAGGGATTCCACGCGATATTTATTTTTTTAGTACATTCGTGGTAAAAGTAACTTAATTTCTTACATTTCGTCAAATTTACGCATAAAATAACTTCGTAATATTGGAATATTGGAAGTTTTAAATGTACATAGAAATTGGTTTTATTATATTATATAAGTTATATAAGTTTTTTATATAATATAAGTTTATTATATAATAAGTATATTATATAAGTTTTAATTATATAAGTTAGACAACTTATCTAATCGCCATTGTGGGATTAGCGTGTGGTTACTTCGTTCACAAATAAACCTGACATAAAACACCGCAGTGGTTATATACTGAAGGTGGTAGAGCCACGCTGTAGCTATTACTAGTTTCAGCATGAATGGGTCGGCTCGTCCGGGGTAGTACTACCCTTTCACAGAACACCGACGTGAAGTAACTATGCTTGCATTGTTGCGTTTCGTTCGGTCAGTGAGAGCACCGGAGGACCACCTCCTTTCCCCCTTTCCCTTCCCCTTTCTCCTTTCCCTACCCCTCCCCCGTACACAGGCTGGCAACACACTTGCGACTCCCCTGGTGTTGTTAGTGTCTATGGACGGTGGTGATCACTGAACATCAGGTGACCCACCTGTTCGTTTGCCGCCTTTTGACATAAAAAAAACTAGCCAATAATTCCTTAAAGAAAACGACGCGGCTTGATTAACTTAGAATATACTATAACTCTCAGAAGTGTCGTGTATTAGTAAACATTGAAAAAATCGAGTAAAGGTGCTTTCTTTTTTTTCTGGGTTTAGTGTTTGACAACAGTCTCATCAGATAACATAAACATAGAAGTGGACTTGGCGATAGATTATTGTTCTGAGCGTATAAACATTCAGGTATGGGTTTTAGATAAAACCTAACTACTATATTAAGGTTTTATCGTGATGTTATCCTTCACCGAAAGCTGGAACTGGAGTTCTGGTGTTCGTTGCATGGATTCTAACCTACATCAACGGATGTGGTGTTCCAATACGCTACCATTGACTACTAAAATATATGCTTACAGTACTTACTTGGTCTTCAATATGGTCGGCTTGATTCACGGAAAGAGATGAGACAACTGGACCATGATGAATAGCAGGAGCGACGTGTTGAACGAAAGGTGTAGCGTGAACATAGGATGTTTGCTCCAAAATCGGACCAGAGTGAACAATAGGAGCGTGATCAATTAACGCCGCTGGGTGTTGTAAAATGGGAGCGAAGTGAGCTATATTTTGTTGTGCGTGTGCGGATTCATCGTGACGTACTATGTTCTGGGAAGATACGGCGTGAGATTGGCCCTCGTCGATCAAGCCTGCTTGACAGAAAGCCACTAGGGCTGTGATGACTGCGATCTGTAACAGTAAATGTAAAAGTTAGATATCTAGAAGTGTCATCTCAATGAATATGAAAACTGTGAATAGGAAAACTTTGTGGCTATGACAAATATCGAAGAAGTGCTTGAAAATAATTAGACGCTACAAATTTTATAGCATATGAAACGTATGGATTTTTTACTAATATATACCCTTACTTGGGTGAGATAGAATGATAACAAAAATTAATAAAGATTATGATTTGGTGTTTTGGATTTATTTTTGAATAAACTAAGATCTAATTTAATTATAGTGGCAATTTTGAAGGTGGTAAATGCGTTTGATAACTTAATAAAGGAAAATATTTCTAGTGACAGTAAAAGCTTTTTGTTTAATGTTATGTAAATCTTAGCTCATAATGTAATGGGATACTATAAGTGTTTAAATCTAAAAAAAATCTTTTCAATCTTACTTTAAAATACATATTGATGTTCTTTATCGAAACTGTTGACTTCGTATGATAATTCCCAATCGAGGTGGTAGTTTTTATACTTGCGAGGAAGTCGCGACTGTTCTCGCCACTTGATACTGGAAAACCGGCCCGACACATGACACTACCCCACACGATCACCTTTACACTTTTACGTCATTGTAACGACATTTGTCTTTATGATGAAGGTTATGTTAAAGCTCTTTCCACACATTTCAATAAGGAATAATTATTGATATATTGTCAAATGTGTGTCAAAGTTTTCGATGTAATGTGTTTTATATTTTTGATACTTGTCAAGACGTTTGTGATAAAAATTTTGATACATTTTATTAATATTATCGTATAAGTAAGAGAGGTAGATAGATGTTTGTTACCCTTTCAAGCAAAAACCAGTGAACGATTCTTAATTAATTTTGCAGTAATATAGTTTTTCATCAAAATTAATGTTTTTTTTTTTTTTTTAGAATCTCCCAACTGCGATGTATGCAGAAAAATTGAGGATGTGCATCACTTGATGATGGAGTGTGCCAAGAACAACATCGAAAGAGAGTCGTTGATGAGTAGTATAAAAAGTAGTTGCCAGAACATAGGTATTTGTCACAGCATCTTGGCTGAACCCTGTTCGGATGAAGCCAAGATGCTGTATGACCTGGTTATGATACCTCATCAGCGACTCTCATGATAGAGCTAAAAAGAGTGGGGAACAATGGGGCTGATATGTTCAGTGGAATAAAAGCCCCTATAAACAACCTAAAAAAAAAAAAAAAACATTAATTTTGATGAAAAACTATATTACTGCAAAATTAATTAAGAATCGTTCACTGGTTTTTGCTTGAAAGGGTAACAAACATCTATCTACCTCTCTTACTTATACGATAATATTAATAAAATGTATCAAAATTTTTATCACAAACGTCTTGACAAGTATCAAAAATATAAAACACATTACATCGAAAACTTTGACACACATTTGACAATATATCAATAATTATTCCTTATTGAAATGTGTGGAAAGAGCTTTAACATAACCTTCATCATAAAGACAAATGTCGTTACAATGACGTAAAAGTGTAAAGGTGATCGTGTGGGGTAGTGTCATGTGTCGGGCCGGTTTTCCAGTATCAAGTGGCGAGAACAGTCGCGACTTCCTCGCAAGTATAAAAACTACCACCTCGATTGGGAATTATCATACGAAGTCAACAGTTTCGATAAAGAACATCAATATGTATTTTAAAGTAAGATTGAAAAGATTTTTTTTAGATTTAAACACTTATAGTATCCCATTACATTATGAGCTAAGATTTACATAACATTAAACAAAAAGCTTTTACTGTCACTAGAAATATTTTCCTTTATTAAGTTATCAAACGCATTTACCACCTTCAAAATTGCCACTATAATTAAATTAGATCTTAGTTTATTCAAAAATAAATCCAAAACACCAAATCATAATCTTTATTAATTTTTGTTATCATTCTATCTCACCCAAGTAAGGGTATATATTAGTAAAAAATCCATACGTTTCATATGCTATAAAATTTGTAGCGTCTAATTATTTTCAAGCACTTCTTCGATATTTGTCATAGCCACAAAGTTTTCCTATTCACAGTTTTCATATTCATTGAGATGACACTTCTAGATATCTAACTTTTACATTTACTGTTACAGATCGCAGTCATCACAGCCCTAGTGGCTTTCTGTCAAGCAGGCTTGATCGACGAGGGCCAATCTCACGCCGTATCTTCCCAGAACATAGTACGTCACGATGAATCCGCACACGCACAACAAAATATAGCTCACTTCGCTCCCATTTTACAACACCCAGCGGCGTTAATTGATCACGCTCCTATTGTTCACTCTGGTCCGATTTTGGAGCAAACATCCTATGTTCACGCTACACCTTTCGTTCAACACGTCGCTCCTGCTATTCATCATGGTCCAGTTGTCTCATCTCTTTCCGTGAATCAAGCCGACCATATTGAAGACCAAGTAAGTACTGTAAGCATATATTTTAGTAGTCAATGGTAGCGTATTGGAACACCACATCCGTTGATGTAGGTTAGAATCCATGCAACGAACACCAGAACTCCAGTTCCAGCTTTCGGTGAAGGATAACATCACGATAAAACCTTAATATAGTAGTTAGGTTTTATCTAAAACCCATACCTGAATGTTTATACGCTCAGAACAATAATCTATCGCCAAGTCCACTTCTATGTTTATGTTATCTGATGAGACTGTTGTCAAACACTAAACCCAGAAAAAAAAGAAAGCACCTTTACTCGATTTTTTCAATGTTTACTAATACACGACACTTCTGAGAGTTATAGTATATTCTAAGTTAATCAAGCCGCGTCGTTTTCTTTAAGGAATTATTGGCTAGTTTTTTTTATGTCAAAAGGCGGCAAACGAACAGGTGGGTCACCTGATGTTCAGTGATCACCACCGTCCATAGACACTAACAACACCTGCATGCTTTTTATGTGAAGGGGTAGTTGACACTACATAGCTATATGTTCTTATAGTATTATCGGAATTTTGGGGAACATCTCTTACATACATACTTGTTGTATTTATCTCACCTTTCTCATTATTTTTATTTTCATCTGATATCTTCGCGAAATAGACCTGAAGGGCTTCTCGGTAGGTGATATTATATTTTGTCATAATATTGCGAATACTCTTTTCTTTTACAAAATGCGGGCATTCTTTATTTAGGGCCATATGGGAACCTTTACAGTTAACACATTTAAATTCTTTTATTTTACAGTTATCATGCTTTCCTCCGCATTTTGGGCATATTGTATCTTTACTAGAACAATACTTTATGAAGTGTCCAAACTTCCAGCATCTAGAGCACTGAGTGACAGGAAAGTTATAAGGTTCCACTCCGAACCGTATTCCATAGGCATATATATATTTGGGCATTACTTTACCTTCAAACCGTACGCGAATAGATTCACTGTTAATCCATCTACCATCATCATTCAATCTTTTCAATCTTTTTAATTCTAAGATTTTTTCTGAGCATTTAATATTTTCTGAAATCTCTTCGTCACTTATATCTAGATCAACACCTTTAATCATTCCGTACGACATATTATTGTCATATGCCAGTTGACATTTATACCCCAATTCTTTAAACTTTCTGCAGTTCATTAATTTATCAGCATCTTCTTTTTTGTCAAACTTTATAAGTACTTTAAACGGGGTTTTGTATTTAAGTCTTACAATATTGTTATGGTTTTCTCCTTGTAAGAGTTTCGCCATAGACATTTGTTTTGGGAGACTCTTCTCAGATGTTACACAAACTTCATAGTTAGAATCAGTCATAGTTGTTAGTGCTTTAGCCCGGTCTATATTAAAATTATTCTCATGTGTAGATTTATTTATTACCATAACTTTAGGCCGTCTTCTTAACACAGTTGTAAATCCTTCATCGTTTGTGATCTCATCGCTTTCTATAATTTTTCTTTTTTCACATCTTTTACTATTATTTTGTGGTTCAACACTGTCACTCTGTATGTCTTGTAGATCTATCTCACTATTTTGTATTATATCATCCGCCGCACTTACAAGTTTATCATTAAGCGATTCACAATCATCATCATTATCTGTTTTATCTAAATCGCTCAACATCTATCGCTATATTTTAATCATTAGAAATAATACATTCAGTCGCAGCCCAGGTGGCATTAATAATAGACGTGCGTGTCTGCTTTATTCGCGATACCCCATGTATTATTTCTAATGATTAAAATATAGCGATAGATGTTGAGCGATTTAGATAAAATTTTACCACCCGAGAGCCAGGTGGCTGATAGCGGACAGTATTTGCAGCAAAATGATGACAAGGCAGTTACGTACTGTAAAATAGTACCATCCGTTCTGAAATCACTCCATTTGTTCAAGGGGAACGGCGGGAAACACGGTCTCCTGTATATTTTTGAAGTTATACTTCTTTTGGCGCGTTAGGGAAAAATGATGAGAGTAAATTTTTACGATGCGCGCGCATATCGTCACGAAAAACCGACATCCTGAAGTTAGCTATAGTCAACGTTTTGTTTCTTTGTATTAAAACTTTCAATGTATTAAATACCTTATGTAAAAATATAAAATACCTTTTGTAGTGAAAATTCTTTAGAATCGTTGTGATTTCAAACCGGATGCAACGGAAAAACGACAGGTAAGAGACACAAATACAAAAATTAGTGAACCAGAGCGAGAGAACAAATGTCGGTGTGCATGTATATTGCCCACTGTTTAATAATTGCTTGTATTTGAGCATTTAACGTGTGAAAAGTACGTGAGCTAATACTACAGTACACTGTAACATGTGTTAAATACAATATAAAATATCTTTTAAAATTAATCAAAATACTCTCATTTTTAAACAAATAAACTTTGTAATTATCCTACCCTTGTTATATTTATTCATCTCATTCTTCTATCGTGTGTGAATCGCACACTATATCTCTCTATCTATCTATCTATATATCTACATCTATACTAATATTATAAAGAGGTAAAGTTTATGAGGTTGTAAGGAGTAATATCTGGGGAGTCGGAGAAAATATGGTCGAACGACAAAGTTTCTTACGAACGCTGCCTTAACGTTGAGAGATATATGATTGAGTTCTAGAGAAAAATAATAGCTTGATAATGCCTATTACTACACAACGAAGTGCACACGGCTCAGCTAGTAGTATAATAAAATCATGTAAGAGCAAAACAAAATATGTGTAAAAGTTATTCATATTTAAAAAAATTCAAAGACAGTTTTTGGACATCGTAAATATTAAAAAGAGATCATTATGACTTTTATATTTCATAGACTGCAGTGTGTGAGTAAGCCCTTATAGTATCAGACGGTAAGAAAGTAACGTAATAAGTCGGCATCGCGTGCTCCAGTAAGCCATTGCACAAATGTAGGTTGATATTACACCAAGAGCAGCTTAATATAATTATTTTACGATAAAATTACTTAGACTATGATTATATTTTTCTTAGTAAGTAATCTGAAGCTAAGAACAATTAAATAAATAAAAGAAATCTCTATATATTACAGTTAACTATTTAACAAATATTTCATAGAATGAAGATCGCGTAAGTTAAATACTGAATTATACGAAAGAAACGCTTTTGAATTCTTGAATATTAAAAAGCTGTTATTTTATTAAAATAGAATGAGAAATATTCACATGATATTTTGATCACTATAAAACCTATGTTAACGATTTATCCTCTCCAAACAAGACTGATTTGTTTGTATCATGAAACTTAAACTGGAATGTATCCAACCAAAATAAAGACAAATCATATGCCGAAAGCCGGATATATTCAGAATAACATTCCGGGTAAGCCATGGCTTTATACAGCTTGCTACGTCTATTATTTGTAGACTGACGATCTATTTGTAGAGTTATGCTCTCCAGTCCATCTTACAGAGCTCAGAATCAGGAACAACTCTATATGTGAATGTGCCTTGGATGAAGGCACTGTAGAACATATTTTTCTCAATTTGCCCCAATTTAGTATTGTATTGTATAATATTTTACTTAACAATATACTACAACCGTCTGATTTTAACAAACGCACAAAGATGTATATTTTCTCCTTTTGTCAATGCTCTGGCTAATTTTATATGTTTTAACAAAATTAAAATTTAATATAACATAATAACTAACAGTAATTATTATATAAATTATTTAAAGCATGATGTCTGTGAGTCTTGTGTTTGTCCTTGTGTATATCAGTGGCCTAATCTAGAAGAACTAAAAAAAACATTTAATACTACCCATAAAGTGGCTTTCCCATGACTGATTTGACACTGGTAGAATTCGTATCTATGAATCTCCAATATTTGAACAAAATTTGTGTTTGGATTGTGTTTGGATGTTCGGCGTAATCTCTAATCTACTGATCCGATTTTGAAAATTATTTCACTGTTAGAATGGTATACAGTAGAACCTCGATACTACAAACCTCTATAAGGTAAAAATCTCTATAATTAAAAAAAAATCTGTTGCCTTCCCCCTCGGAGTCTACAGTCTCTATTATTTAAAATACGCACCTTCTGTAATTTAAACTAATAATTCCAGTATTAGCCCTCATTTACTTAAAGAATGTTTTTGATGACCTTGTAACATAAACTGTCTGCCAATGAGTAATTTCGATTGAATGTACAAAAGAAGATGTTTCTCGAAATTTATGGTTGCATGTGTTTACAACTTAAATTATTACAAGTTAAACAGTGTCCAAACCAAAACATCAATGTTACAAACCCATATTGACAAAAAATAGCTGAAGAGTTCGACAATTCGCTGAAAAATCATAATTTTAAAGCTAGCAATGGCTGATTAGAAAACTTTGAGATACGGTATGATTTGGCCTTCAAGAAAGCGTGCGGCGAAAGTACGAGTGTAACATAAACCCTTGATAAGTTAAAAACTCTATAACTTAAAATATTTTGCGTTTTCCTTGGAATTTAACTTATCGAGGTTCTACTGTATTAGATTACTCTTTATTTAGGAAAATATATTATATATTAAATGGGGTGTGGAGGTGAGGGTCAGAGGAGCAACCCAGGGGATACCGGGAATACATTTCTTGCCAATAAGTGCATGCAAATGCAAATGGATAGTTTGGAGTCACAGTTTTACCCGATAAGTATCGCTGCAATCGGTTTCTACTTTTTTTTTTAATTTTCGCGTTTAGAAATAAAATTGGAACCGGTAATAACCTATTTGGTACAGACGAAGTTGCACGGGTCAGTTGATAGTGGTTGATAGTAAATATAAGAATAGTAACAATTTTGTAATTAAATTTAAATCTAGTAATATTTATAGACAACCATGGTATGCTCTAACAGTAAGTTAAATTTCAATAAACAAAATATTAAACGATTTTACAGTTTCAAAATTTAACATAAATAATGTTAAAACTAACAATCTACAACAAAAAGTGAAAGAAAATACTAAAACCAAGTTATAAACTAAGTATATTTTTGTTATAATTATTTTTTATCCATATTCTTTGAATTCCTTGTTCATTAAACAATATAATCCATGCCACATGTTTATATTTATTTAATTCTGATATAATAAACTTCACTTTCAAGTTTACTGTACTCGTTGTGTCCACAACATGTACCTCGTCCCGTCTGCAGTTCACAAACCGCTTGCGCTCTGCATGTTTTCCCCATGCAGCCGGTCACTCGGTCGCGGTTTCAACGAAGCTTTCTGCCAAGGTCACCCATGTGGATGTTGACCAACTTTAACGAGTTTTTTCATGGGCCGACATTTCTTATTCAAGACGTTTTCGGGTATTCATTCGACTGTGAAGACATCGAAGTGAAATTAATGAGAGAGACTACGCATTCAGCAGTGATGCAACTCTTGAGTAATATGATAAATATTCGATTTACGCATCACCCAAATATTGCCCAATTATGGGCATAAAGAGATTATGTACACAATAATTGGTTTATTGAAATTGATTCTTGATACTATACACTTCACATGTACCTTTCTTCTCATATGGATGAAGGACATTTATTTCAGTAGCTGATTGATAAAGTTTTATTTATAGTTTTCATTTTATCAAGGTTAGAGCCTGTATACATTTGTTCGGTTCATATTTCTACTTGATCAATTGTTTTTCCACAAAACATAACTATATGTCAAAACAGACGATATGATAGAAGGGTTATTTAGATTTAGAATAATATTAATTTTGGTGAAAATTATATGTAATTTTTGTTCATCATTAAGCGTTTGTTTCAATTTTACTAAAAAAGATTAAGTTTATTATATATAAGTAAATATATATATAAATAAAATGGTAATAATAATAACATGTCGTCTAGGTTGACAAGTATATAATAATGAATATATATATATATATATATATATATTATATATATACTTTAATGTTTAGTACAACATATAAATTGATTGTATACGACTTTTGTAGACATATAATAATAATAATAAGCCTTATTTATTTCCATGACATGACATGACAAAAAGTATTTACAAAAATTTAAAAAATATATAAAAACGATTATACAAAGAGAAAAAAAAAAGTATGTAATGTATTTAAGATATGCATTTGACATCGATGTATATGTCATGGCCCCTTCCGGGTATAGGCCTCCTCCATTTGCCTCCATTTTTCCCTGTCGTTGGCTGTTTTTATCCAATCACTTCCTGCCAATTGATGTATGTCATCTATCCATCGGGCGTTTGGTCTGCCCCTTTGTCTTTTACCTTCCGGACCTGTCCATTTTGTTACCCGTTTTGGCCATCTTTCTTCAGAGGAACGTGCTATGTGTCCTGCCCATTTCCACTTCAAACGCTGTGCGTGTTGTAATGCGTAAATGTATATATATATATATTCCACAGAATGTATTAATTTCTTTTCACAATAAATATAATTATATATACTAAAGTTATTTACTCCAATTACTTTTAAATATTACTTTTATTTTTGTTACTATGATTTATTACGAATTATTTACCAATGCCTAGTAGGTACTGGTATAATCTATACATATAATAAAAATGTAAATGTAACGTGTCTGTACTTATTTGATTTTCGTAAAAAAAATTGTTGCAGGTGTCTAGGATTAAGTAATAGAATACATTTCAATCATTATATTAAGGTCAGTCCACTCTATCAAAAGTTATTGTAATTTGAATGCCGGCCCTAGGTAAGTACGAGAATAAGAAGAGAAGAAGAGTAGTAATCTATACTAATATTATAAAGCTTATTTGTTTGGTTGAACCCGATAATCTCAGGAACTATTGGTCCGATTTGAAAAATTATTTCAGTGTTAGATAGGTACATCATTTATCGAGAAAGACTGTAGGCTACATATCATCATGCTGAGAACCATAGGAGCGGAGCACCAATGAAGAAAGTTTCAAAATCGGTTTTTTATTTCGTTTTAAGAGCTTCCGCTGCGTGTTAATTATTCCACGCGGATGAAGTCGCGGGCAGAAGTTGGTATATAATAAAACTCATTGTGTTCCTGTAATAATTAATGGGCCAATCTATTAAATTTTATGTAAGTAGTCATTACCCATAGAGTACGCGGTGTACTTAACACCATTGCTTTAGTTTACTCCTTATAACATCAGCTATTTGCCAGTAAAAGTACTGTCAAAATCGGATAAAGATTTTAAAAATTGCTCTCTTTTGTTATAAGTACCATATACACTTTATTTTTTTAGTAAAAAGCTGTTATACTGACATTACAGACAAACACTTCAATTTTATTGATGTATATAAATGTGTTTCACAATCAAATAAATTAAAACTTTTTTTTTATGTCAAAAGGCGGCAAACGAACGGGTGGGTCACCTGATGTTAAGTGATCACCACCGTCCATAGACACTAGCAACACCAGGGGAGTCGCAAGCGCGTTGCCAGCCTGTGTATGGGGAAGGGGTAGTGAAAGGGAAAGGGGGAAAGGAGGTGGGCCTGCGGCGCTCTCACTGACCGAACGAAACGCAACAATGCAAGCATAGTTACTTTACGGCGGTGTTCTGTGAGAGGGTGGTACTACCCCGGACGAGCCGACCCATTCGTGCTGGAACTAGTAATAGCTACAACATGGCTCTACCACCTTCAACTTAAAGGAAATGTTCGTTGAATAAAATAATGAAACAATAAATATGTGTTTCTTTATTTACACCATGCAGCCCCTCAGTAAAACATAAATAAATAAAAAGATCGCTGGCTCTATGATGGGTATAATAACCTTGGAGATAGATGCATTACGAATTATATTGATATTATAAAAGCTTCGCGTGTTAATACCTCACGCAACTACATTGAGCCGGACTTCAATGTCACCGTTTTTATTATTATGCTTTTTAATTGCACGCATATATTATGCATATTTCGGTAAATCAAGATATATAATTATATGGTGTTACCGTGAGCAGGCAGTTCGTGATCAATTTTATCGATTCTTGTAATTTATGTTATCCCTGTATGGCGTTGGCAGATCGTTTAATTTCGAAATAGTTGCAAGTTCGTCTGAGAAACGGCCACGATACGTGTATTAATCAAAAATGGTATTAAAGTCGTCGAATAAATACTATAGAAAATAATTGATTTGTTGTTCATACAGCAGTGATAAAAAATTTATAATGATTGTTTTCTTGATTGTCTTATTTCATAATCAAGAACTATTTTTTTTTACGTGGGGAAATCCTTTATGGATACGCCACCCTCTATGGGGGAGAGAGTGGGTTATGTCCGACTCGTACGGACTAAAACCCCACGGTGTACCGTCCGCTGCATGGTAGGGGCGGTCAGGGATCGAACCTGCTGTCTTCCTGAGAAACCGGCCCTACGGTAACCTGGCGAGTGAACGCCAGGCTTCGTCCTACTATAGAGAGATTACTGGGTACACAACCAGTCGTCTCCCCTGGTCAGCCTCACCTGTGCAATGAGGAGATGGGTCCCCCGACCCATCCCCTTGTTGCCTATACCAACTTTATAAGACCATAGTTCAACATGTATAAAGGCTTAATTTTGTATAGAATCGTGACAGTACATGCTAATCTTCACGAATATTATAAATGTTAAGATATTGTTTGTTTGTTTGTACGCGCTGCTCTGTGAAATTACCAGGCAGATTATATTTTTTACATTTTGTATTCTATCTATCAAGAAAGATTATAGGCTACCTAACATCACGCTATAACTCTTATGAACAGAACAAAAATCACATAAAGTGTAGTTCAAAAATTATGCTAGGCGGGAACGAGGCAATAATAGGGGTGAAAGGGCGGGATAAATTAAAAATACTGCCTCTGTTATGAAATGGTAAATGTTTATATTGATTTTGTTTTTTTTTTACCAACTTCGAAAAAGGAGGAGGTTACTACGTTCGGCTGTATGTATTTTTTTTAAATATGTATGTTAATCGATATCTCCGTCAATTATGAACCGATTTTAATGATTCTTTTTTTTATTTGAATCGGTTATATTCAGAGATTGTCCCATTGAAAATATTCAACCCCTAAAGAGGTGAAAAATCGTTTATTTGATTTTCACCCACTTTGTCTTTACGTATTTTCTTGAAACCGTTTTATTATACCCATTAGAAACCAGATATATTTAATGTACACTAAAAATGGAAAAATATTTTTTTTTTATTATTGATATCCTGTACTGTATATAATGGATATAATTAAAATATTCCAAGATCATGTATTTGAGATATTTATTGACTAAATTGATGCAAAAATGTAACCTTATATCTCGTTGATTACACGTTCTTATGAAGTCTAAAGTCAGACTGATTGCAATTCAACATATAGGGTGTCACTGTTACACAAGTCAGGTCTTTCACGGTACAGTGAGAACAGTATCTTTACTTTCATACCTTATTTAGACTTGGACATTGTTTGGAAATTGCTATATGCAATTTTGATGAGATTCAATTTTTCTCACGCTCCGTCGGACTTTTAGTGCAATTAACACTTACCTTAATACACGCCGTGTTGCGACATTTCGCTTGTTTCATTGTTTACGGTTGGGATCATAAGATTTAATTTGTATTTCTTAAATTCCGTTGATGATTGTTGCAAAAAAAAATAGCACTGTGCGATAAATGAGTTTTTTTTAATAGTCTATACATATAAATAAAATTGAAGTGTCGGTTTCTTAGGCAGATTTAATCTTCAAACTAATTTTGAACAAACTTTTTTTAAGATGCAAACGAACAGGTGGGTCACCTGATGTTAAGTGATCACCACCGTCCATAGACACTTGCAACACCAGAAGAGTCGCAAATGCGTTGCCGTTCTGTGAGAGGGTGGTACTACCACGAGTGAGCCGACCCATTAATGCTGAAACCAGTAGTAGCTTCAGCGTGGCTCTACCATCTACAGGAAATTGCAAGATAAACGATTCCTTAGCGTTTATGTCTTATATAATAATGATTTTGAAATAATCACGACTCTCTGTCTTGTATGTATATCAGGACTAACAAATCTTGGTGACTTAATATTATGTTCATGCATTACGTCAAAGGAGTGAGTACTGAATCGTATTATATTGCGTTCACCCTTCTCTTCCTTTATATTACCAATTCCAAATGATGTATTTGCGTAAACAACAAGTTTGGTAAAAGAAATCATAATGATTTTCCTTAGGTACTTAATACTTGTGATAAAATTTTACAGAGATAACTTTAAACGTGTTAATGGTTGTAGGCGTTAAGGAGTTATGACAAAATCATAATTACATGTAAACTCGTATATCGACACTTAAATCTGCATTTTATGTCATTATTGAGAATCGTCGTTAAAAAAAGAGAAAAAAAATTAATATTATTGTAAGATAATCCAACCAAAAGTAATTTCTACGTTTTTGGGAAAATGTGTGGCGTTAAAAGGAGGTTGCTTTCTATCTATATACAAATAGGCGAAGATAATAAATACTGTTCAGTACCTTTTACTCTTTTGTTCGTGAATCTATATTTCCGTGTTTAATATTATTAACGCTTTAAGAGCTTATAAAAAATTGAAACAGTACCATTCTTTTCTATACCTTCGACGAGTCAAAGACTTTATTTCTAAGTCTCTATTCGCCACACCCAACGTTAATAAAGTTTATATACCATTTAGAAAAAATGAACAAAAATATGTACAAACTAGCGGGCCGGGCGGACATAATCCTGCCTTGATAGTAAAAAAAATCTAAAATTCAACCGCAGCGCCACCTACCGGGTCCAATTGGATCAAAACCATTCTTGTATCCACTGGAACATGCACACAACATTTCATCGAATTCGGTCCAGCAGCTTAAGAGGAGCTCAGTGACATACATACAGAAGAAATTTATAAATAAAGATAACAATATCTATATAATTATCATTCGTAGAAACAACTTTATACCCCTTGTTATAGTCAAATTTAGACCATTGGATTACCATTAGTAAAAATACGTTGTTTGTATGAAACACTAACAGCATTTCTATAAAAATGAATCCTCGAATTCAATAATAGAGATAGATTATTTATTAAATAATTCAATTTATTATATAAATCACAAAGAAGCTCATCTATGTACAATCAATACGCCCAAAACCACTAGAAACTGACATATCTAACGCTACCTTATTATATAAAAATAAAATACAAAAAAGTAAATATTTTACGCAGGTACATGTGTTTTACATAGATCTTCGACGCATCCTTACAAAGTTTTATGATTGTATAATCTACACAAGCGAACATATGAGACCAAAACTGTAGGAATTGGTTACCTACTTTATATATTGGAATGATTTATTACTAAATATCACAGACTGGTTCAGGATGTCCTCTTAATGGTGGTGGATAACCGGCGGTGTGTTGTGTACGACCGCGTTGAAGCTGTTGGAAATGCAAGCAATATTTATATTACACGTTTTTGAATCTCTTTTAGATATCTCTGATTAGATAATTATACTATGTTTTATTTTAATAAGAACAGTATATAAAATCTCTCTTTCTACAGTACATAATAACATATAAGTATCTTGCTTGCCTTGAATAATCTCTGAAACGGCTTAAAATACTTTGACGACACTTTTACTAGCAGGTGGAGCTAGCTATCATTTTTTTTAATTTGCAAAAGGATTATTAAGTAATCCTTATAAAATTTTGGAGAAATACCTTATAGTACATAAAATGGCTGTAGGAATAAGCAGTGATGTCAAAAGGATAATTAAAAAAAAAGCGCATGATGAAACCAAATAAATTAAATAGTTCACATGAAACTCATGAAGATCATTATCGAGATTCAACTATTAATTTATAAGATTATGCAGAAAGGAAATTTACTGACCTAATTAAAATTATGTTGTAGGTGGATCTCATGAGGAATTTTATAAATAATATTTATGATTAGACACGTCCGATTAGCATATTTACTTACCCGTTGTGGTGATCAGCTGTGTATGTTACTTTGCGGAAGGAGCCATCAGGTTGGAGCAGGGAGTATTCACCCTTGACCACGTCACCATCACGGGTCTCATGCTGGGATTTATGGTCACCAGTGTGGGGATCCTCCACCGAGTAGGAGTAGCCGTATTTAGGATGAGCCTGTAATTTCAATAGTACATAAATTTTGCTAATGAGAATTTAGCGCCATTTTTGTTATAGTTTATAGGTTATTTAACATTTATCCACATTCTCACTTGAGATTACATGACGATGTAGGTCTAAAATGATAATACGCTAAACCTATGGTTATGCGTATGGTATGGTCAGTTCTCAAATGCAATTTTCGGAACGAATGACTGTTTGGCAGCAGATTTTTAACTCGGGCAAAATTTTCTACCATCATTCTATGATTTTATCCCATTGTTTATATTTACCACATAACACTACTAAACATTTCGTTTTAAAAATGGTATATATTATTTAATGTACTTACTTACATAAACAAACAATATTACTAGAACTCTTTATTCTACTGAATTATATATTACTCATTAATATTTCAAACAGATCAGAAAATTAAAAAAGGCACTTACATATTCGTCAATAATGTGCTCTTCGTGACCACCATGAACAGGGCTGACATGAATGGCAGAAATGGCAGGACCAGCATGGGCAGCAGGCGCAGCGTGTATGGCTGGAGCAGCATGATAAACTGGTGCTGTGTTGTAAGCAGGTGCATCATGGTATGCAGGTCCCGAGTGGTAAGTTGGTGTCGCATGAACAATAGAGCCACCATGTGCAGCAGATCCAGCATGTCCGAGAGATCCAGAATGATAACTCGAGCCAGCTTGTATAGATGATTCAGCGTGGTAGCCAGAGCCAGCATGTACAGAAGGTGCAGTTTCAATACTGTAAATAGCTGGAGCAGCGTGATTTTCGGCAATAGCGTGACCTAAAGAAGCCGCTGCTTGGCCTGCTCCGTCACCATGACCGCCGGTATAGTGGATCGGGATCTCATGGTGGATGGTCTGTTCGTGATGGACGATATTTTGTGATGATACTGCTGGTGCGTGATGAAGAAAACCAGCCTGTGCAGCGGCCACAATGGCGCACACCAACACGACCTGAAGAAAATAAAAAAAATTAATTGTCCCAGTTGATTAAACGAGGGATTTATTTAAAATGTCTGCATTATTTAAATATTTTGTAGTGTTACTCGATATTTTCAAAACTCAATTTTAAATTTAGTATATTAAGAACTATAATATTGGATATACTAAAAACAGTCGATTCAAATGCGCTCTAGTTTCCATAAAATATATGCCTTATATTACGCAAGGTTTGTTACAATTTTGAAAGGATTACAGCTTACTTTAGAGAACATTTTGCTTTAGACACAAATACCTTGACTGGTATTACTTTGATAGTGCCACCTTTTTATATAACAAACAAAACTTAACAAAGAACCATGGAGGGGGTCTATTCCTGACGATATCCGATCGGATCACAGTAATTGCCGCATTGGCAATCTGCTCACTTTATCTGATGTCGCAATAATCGATATGGACAGAAATGCAGGGAAAATGGTAGCGAAGTGAGAGGTTGATATTGTTAATTTTTTTTAGAGATTGTTGGATCTGACCAAACCTATATGAAGAGTACCGAGGTAACAATTGGTATTCGTGAGAATGTAACTATAGAATGTTGAATTAAATTAACGATGAGTACACAATGTTTTCAAGACTGATACTATGTTTCATTCTGTATCAATTTTAATTACGCGGTAGTTAATTTCAATGGATCCATAAAATTAGGTTAAGTTTAATTTGCAAATATAAGACAGTATCTATATGTATTTTTTTTATTTATAAGTTTTAGTCTTTGATATTTTCCTGCACCGAAAGCTCAGGCGAGTCCTATTCTATTCTACGTCAATCGACGCGCTTCCACTGGCCATTATTACTTCTTTGTTCTTACTTTTTTTTCTATATCATTCACCATTTCTATTTTGTTTGGCTTTTATATTTGATAGAAGCGAATTAAGATTTATTACATATCTGTGTATTGAAAATTATGCTATACTTTGTTTATTTACTATTTTATATTTAACTTTTCTATAATTTGTATTTTATATTTAGGACAAAATTAACAATATATTTTATATATATAATAGGAATGTAAATGTAACGTATCTGTAATTGTAATGTGAAAAAATTGTTGCAGATGTCTTGAAATAAGTAATACAATATTTTCTAGTCATTTTTAGAAATGTCTGTTTATCTGTTTCTCTGTCTGTCTGTTTGTTTGAACAAGTATCACAGCTACAGTACTGCTTTCACGATAAAACATCACCAAGAAGCTCATAAAGCATATCCTCGAGTAACATTTGGTCTTAGTTTCATTAAAATCGATTCACACTAACAAAAGATATTGTAATTTTAACAACGACGCGACTTAAGTACGAGACATAGACATTTTTTTTTCTCGAACGGACTATGCTATTATATTAGCCTTGCCGCCTTTACATTTTTTTTTTTCGAACTGACTACGCTATTGACCAAGCAAGGTCTTAACAGCTTCACCGGACTACTAAAGCTTAAGGCACTCAGCCGATTTTATTTTGACAACTAGCTCAAGGGTGCGCGGCACACCTCGGGTTTGGCTGTTGCCTGATACATGCAATTCGCGACCTATGTAAGCTAACCTAACTATTCATACATATATGAGTTGTTGAAACATATATGTGTACCAAGCATACATAACTCAACAACCCTTACATATATTTCGTATCTGATATACGATAGCCGCCTTTACAGCTTCACCGAACTATTGGACTTAATATATTCAGATAATTTTATAAGTCACTGTTTTTTTACATTAGGTGTCACGCGGACGGAGTCGTAGGCATAGCTAGTTTATTAATAAAATGGTATAAGTCTAATTTAGTTTTTCCTTATTTTTCTAATTTTAACGGTAACACTTTCGATGTTGATGAATGAATTTTTTTTCGTACACTACAATCAATTTTACTGCAAGTAATATGATAACTCGTTTTTTTATTAAAGCAACGAAGTGTTCAATGATGGTAATATAAGTACATCGAGGTCAATACTTTTTAAACCGGTATCAGAATTCATTAACATAAAATTTTAAATACTTTATTTTATATCGAGAAGGTCTATTGTTACCGCTAATACAAATCCTTTTATGAAACTAGACCATTTGACACAAAATACATCGGAAACTAATAACAATCGTAAACCGGTTTACTTAGTATACCAGTTATATAAAACGTTGTACTTAATTTGTTACTTTAAGATCGAAAACCGCGAAGGATTAGTTCATTTTCTTGTCACGTGTCATATTAATTTTCACGTTAATTATTTAGAGATCAACTGTTAGATATGCTAATAAATATGGATTCCTATAATCGAGTTATTACATAAGTTACGCGGTCATTTAGTACTTATGAAAATTAGGAATTATTCAGTCCAGTACACTTCCTGAATGAATGTAGGGCATTGGCTTGTAAATAACGTGTGGGTACGTAGTTTTATTATTAAGTAATGGTCAGACGGCACTATGCAATGGTTATAGCATACCTTTCTTAGTTTAAATGGACTAAGTTATAGAAGTATTATTTAATTAAATTATTATACAATTATAAAAGTTAATGAAGTAAGTGTATCATAAATATATTTATTATTTTCTATTTGAATTAGTTTCATTTACGTTTCTTTTAAGGTTGCTTTGTAAAAGCCATTGTTTCCTCATTTTACTGTTCGGTTTCGAACCATAAGATAGTTTTTTAAGAAATTAATAAGTATTTAAGCATGTAATACAAACTTGCCACAAGCGAACGTACTCCTATCTCAAGGGCCGGGAATGCATCTATGATTCCCCTCGTATCACAGATGTCCATGGGCCGCCGCATGTTGGTTTGCCGATATCATACAAATACAAACAGATAGGTCGAAATTATTACTCGTTTAATTATATCCTGTTCTATATATTACTGAAGTTGATAAATATACATTTTCCTATTACTAGTGGGCGCCCACTGGTCGACATTCGACCATAGTTCATTGATTTTTTTAAGTTTGAACTTTATTAGGGTTCTTTTGTCAACTTACTTCTATAATCAAAGGTTTTTATCATGGTTACTCAGTTATTATAATAATAGTTATATGTTATAATATCATTGTTGAATGTAGAATTAAAAAGGGTAATTGGAACGTAAGAGTAATACAAATACATACAGTCGAGCATAGCAACCTCCTTCGCAACCTTTTTTGAAGTTCGTTATTGACGAATGTCAAAATGTCTTTTGTATTTACATGTGTGAATATGTTGTGTAAAATTTGAGTAGTAGTGTGAGTAATGTATATTTTACTTAATTTAATATACTTGTAATGCATTTTATTTAAAAAAAAATGCTTTCTGCACTTCTCCTCCATATAAACTTTAACTATGCCAAATTTCACGTTCATCCGTTCGCGCATTTCTCTCAAAAAGGGATAGAAAGTTTAGGCTTCACGTATTAATATATATGATTAATAGTCAGTTGGTAAATATGTTTTCTGTTGAACAATATAAATTTTTGGGATTAACAAAAAACTAAAAAATGTATTTGTTAGACGAATTAAATTATAGAATCTTAAAAATAAATCCTATTGATATAAAATAAAACGTACACAATCTGTCCGCAAGGTTCTCACGCGCTATAATTTCTTGTTTCATTTTAAAAGATCTATACGAAGTCGGACAAGTTTCTTGTCTTCGAGATACTCACGGCGCATGCGAAATTTAATTTTCTGTTTTCGTTGTGATGGAGATCACGATTGTATCGAAGTTATTATTAATTAAAATTGACATTAACATTTTTTAATAACGCTGTAAATGAAAAGTTTTTGATAAAACTTCTGATCATATACACTCATCAAAAAAGTCTAAGCAACATGTACTAATTTAAATTTTAGGGTGGTTGTTCACATTATAACGTTGTATTTTATTTTTAAAATAATATCTTTAGGATTCTATGATGTAAAAATAACAGCTGTTATCGTTATAAGTTCTTTTAATAACAGAAATGAACAATATTTCAATATACTGTAGAAACTAAGATACATAGGAAACTAAACTTTTTTCTTACAAAAAAAAATTCTAAAGAAAATGTATTTATTGTGAAAGAATAGAATAATTTACTACAAAGAATGGTCTCCTCTGCTATTCAGAACTTGTCGGCAACCATTATTCATTGAATTAATGAGACTGTTTATGTCATCTTGCGGTATTCGCTCCCAATAGAATTGTAGCAAATCCTTCAGCTGTTGGGTTGTTGTCGCTCCGTCCAAGTCCTTCAAAACACGTCTCTGGAGCATGTCCCATGCGTGATCGATGGGGTTGAGATCTGGCGATTGTGCAGGCCAGGGCAATACCCGGATGTTCTCCGTTGCAAAGTATTCACTGGTTCGCCAAACTGTATGTGAACGCGCATTGTCATGCATTAACCTAAAATCGGAGCCAAAGGTTTGTGCAAATGGGTAGACATAAGGTCTGAGAATATCCTCAATGTAATTTTCAGCATTCATGTTTCCATTTACAAAAACGAGCTCAGTTCGCCTGTTCTTCATAATACCCGCCCATAACATAACTGTTGAGCCGCTGTATGGATGAACTTCCTGAACGCACCTGAGCCTTTCAGTATTTCCGGGCCGACGATACACTCGCACCCTTCTTGTATCAGGCTTAAACCCGAATCGCGACTCATCGGAAAACATAATTTTATCCCATTGTTCCTGGGTCCATGTTATGCGTTCTCTACACCATTCATATCGACGAGCGCGATTCCCGTGACGTATCGGTGGGCACCTGATTGGGCGTCGAGCTCGTAGGCCGTACTCATGCAGTCGATTTCGCACAGTTTGAGGACTTACATCAACACCACTTGAAATTTGTAGCCTCAAACTTATCTCTCGAGCGGTTAACATCGGCTGGCGTCTTGCAGTCAGTTGTATGTACCGGTCTTGCCGAGTGGTTGTACTCCTTTTACGGCCTGGATGCTGTTCAGCGGGTTCTCCTGTATTATTGTAGCGCTGCCAAAGACGACAAATAACACTTCTATGAATGCCAAAATGTCAAGATACCTGAGATTGATTACTTCCCGCTTGCAACATCCCTACAGATCTTTGCATTTCATCTGCCATCAAATGACGTCGCTTCATGACGTAAAGAATATCTAACAATTCAATTTTGTCGCTAACTTTATTTAAATGGTTGGTAAAATTATAAAATCAAGACCAAACGTAGCAATTAAAACGCACTTAAATTCAAACAAATTCGCAGTCATTTGAATTTTATGAAAAAACAAAACATAATCAATCTTTTTTTTTTACAACCAGCCAGTATATCATCAATAACAAAAAAGTTTACTTACCTACGCACTTTGTTTGGGTAAATACTTAGAAATTAATTAATATAAATGGTAAAATTTGTAATATCACGCATGTTGCTTAGACTTTTTTGATGTGTGTATTTAACGCAGTCTTTAACGATGTAGGCAGCGGTTATTCTATGTAGGTAACGTGACGCAATAAAAATTCGTTTGGATATAAATTCGTTACGTTATCTTGTTATGGCATTATGGTACGGTATATTTTGGTCTGTTTGGAGCAGAGGTACGAAAATAGGAGGTCTGTTAAATGTTGACGTTGAAGAGTTCCTACGGTGTATCGTAGCTTTGTTTTTTGTTTTTAGCAATTCCAGACTGCATATTTTCGTAATTACTGTCCTCATAAACATTTTGATCTATTTTCATGTTTTTTGTTTATATGTAGTTATGAAATCATCTAGACGGTTCTTAGATTTATTCGGTACAGGTAGGCGGTGCAGTTGTCAAAACAGTTCTTCTGTACAGATTCCGACAGGAAAAATAATTAATATATTGCATATTTCGACATTTTTAAAAGAGAAAATAACTGCCATTAGATATTTTTTTAAAGCATACTTAAGTCCAGAATGGAACTAATTAAAATCGCTAAAGATAGACATTCATTTATTATTGTATCTCCTGGTAGGATTTATGATAATAGTAAAACCTCTCGAATTAATTAAAGTTCTTAATTACAATACATAGTAGAAGATTACGCGTAATACATTTCTAAAAAGACTTCTAAAAAGATTTCTATAGATATGAGATAACGATGTAATGTCGAAACTCATATTAATTAATCTAAGTAACATTCATATACTCAGTGGAAACGTTCGATATATAAATTGTTAAATTTTGTGACTCATTTGTTAGGGGTGTAAGGGGTGTCGAATAACATCGAAGACTTGAGACATCCAAGCCAACATCACCTGCACGTGGTGCACGCTGCTGAATAACGAACGAGGCAATGGCAATAGCGGGATGGTAGGGTTTTACAGCCCGACTGGGTCGCAACCGACATATTATATGGCGACAAAACCCGTCATAGTGATTCGTTTCTGAGGGTCGCGTTTTGGGATCAGCCTATGCATATCCAGCCTTTCGCAGGCCGGCATGACAGCGGCGACCGGCGATGGATACTGTGTCACTCGGTGGTCGCCATTGTTTTTGGATTGTACTGTGCTTCCCATCAGGCACAGCGCAGTCATTTTACCGTGCTACAATAAAAGAAATAAAAAAAATACTTACCTACTTTTCTTTCGTAGTACTTACGCCGCGTCGTCATTAAAATTACAATAACTTTTGATAGAGTTTACCAATTTTAATGAAACAAAGACTAAGTTACTCCCGAAGATATGCTTTATGATTTGTTTTATGGTGTGGTTTTGTTGTGAACCCAGTGCTTTAGTAGTGATGCGTGTTCATACAAATAGACATACAGACATTTCTATAAATTATTGAAATTAATTCTATTGCATATTCCTAGACATCTGCAACATTTTTTTTCACGAAAATCGAAAATGTACAGACGCTTTTTTTTTTCTCGAACTGACTACGCTATTGACCTAGCAAGGTCTTAACAGCTTCACCGGACTACTGTACAGACGCGCTACATTTACATTGTTATTAACGCGAGACACTATCTTATTTAGTTACTTCTATCAGTGCTTATATGAATAAACATGTGGAATGCTTAGAAGTTATGAACAGTTTTACTCAATAATTACTCAATAATTTAGAATAATCCACATTAAAATAATTAAATGGAAGTGCATTAACAACACATTGCCTATATTGATTGACATAGAAAATAATAGATGGCGTTGTTATCAAACACCTACGATAATTCGAATCTTTGTAGGATTCTGTAATAAAAATATGCGTTACTATTGATGTGTTAATTTGCACTGCTGAATGATCCGACTGTTGGATGCTTCCACTATGGCATATTATATATATATATATATATATATAAGTATGTAGTTTGCTTAAATTATTTGTATAATGTACTGAATTTATTCCAAAAACGATTTTATTTGATTTATACATTTGAATTATGTTTCTGGTTATAATAAATATGATATATTATACAATATCGTTATGGGTAATAAACGATGCATTAAATTTATCGTTGTTTATTTTGATGTAGTCTATTACCTAATGTACTTTGTCAGTGTTATCGAATCAGTCAGTGTTATAATATTAAGTACATAGTTATGTATACTATATAATATAGCCTGTATGTACGAATACAAATCGTTACATAACACGCAATAAAGTAAGCTATTAGAAGTAAATCTTATATGATATTAGAAACAACAGAAAATAATAAAATTTGTTGTCTAAATTATTCTTATAGCTTAAAAATATTTTTTTGTTACAATGGCTGACTGTTTTAAATTAAAGCCATTGTCAACAGCGTGTGGGAGCGCGCTGTACTGATAACTCTCGCCTCTCAGTGATAAAATTCCGTCAAATGAAAAAAAAACATTATTTGCATGAAAACTCGCATAAATTTGTAAATATCATTACGATATCTCAAAGAGTTTGTTGAAATACATTTTTTTTATTAAAAACTTTAAAATTGTTTTTGTAAAATCGATAATTAAAAAAAACTATTTCAGGGTTTAATTATTGATATCACTTTACTACTACTACATTATAAAATAATCATATACTCATGTATTCCGTTTGACGTGACCTTAATAAAATTTTACTGCTAACTAGCTGTGCCCGCGACTTCATCCGCGTGGACCCATATATAAAAAAACAGTGATTAACAAAGTCATCTGAATGTATTAAGTCCATTAACTTATCTACTTGTCTCTCGTACTTACGCCGCGTCGTCATTAAAATTACAATAACTTTTAATAGACTGGCCGATTTTAATGAAATAAACACTAAGTTACTCCCGAGGATATGCTTTATGATTTACTTGCTGACGGTTTATTCTGAACCCAGTATTTTAGCAGTGATGCGTGTTCATACAAACGAACAGACAGACATTTCCAAAAATGATTGAAATGTATTCTATTGCTTATTCCTAGACACCTGCAACAATATGAGGTATGTATGCTTTGTACACATATATGTTTCAACAACTCATATATGTATGAATAGTTAGCTTAACTTAGGTTAGCTCACATAGGTCGCGAATTGCATGTATCAGGCACATAGAGTAACAAACCCGCGCGTAGTGTAAGCGGTTTCATAATTCTATGATCAGGCAACAGCCAAAGCCGAGATGTGCCGCGCACCCTTGAGCTAGTTGTCAAAATAAAATCGGCTGAGTGCCTCAAGCGCTCGCCTTAGTAGTCCGGTGAAGCTGTTAAGACCTTGCTTGGTCAATAGCGTAGTCAGTTCGAAAAAAAACCTGCAGCTTTTTTTTCACAATAATCGAAAAAACAGACACGTTAGATTTACATTCTTGTTATATGTATCTATAGATTATTGGTTTATATTTCAGTTATGCCAGTAATCAATTAAACGTGAAAGGGATCTTTATAGTTTTTATGTAATGTTTAGAAACTTCCCGTGACTATGTTCGTGTTAAATAATAACATAAAACGTAACAATAGATAAAATATAGCCTAGCGAGACGTAGTCGATAAATTCTATGTTTATGTTATTAGGATTTTAAAATGGCCAATTCAGTTTAATTACACAATGAAATATAATTTATAGTTGGTTATATTAAAATAGACTACATTCCAAAAAAGAGTGAAGCGCTATTATTTAACTTTGTCAATTACGAAAATTTTAAAATGATTCATTTTTTTAAGTATATTTGGAAAGAACACTTCTTTAAGATTAAAAGAATTTCTCATTTAAATTATCGTGCGTTTTTAGTGCATGCGTAATATAATTAAATAATCACAATTTAAGAAAGTCATTATAACATTTACGAAACACAAACCATTGTGAGACACGTGCATAAGTAGATAGTATGTGCAGAATGTCTTACATAAGTCTTCCAAAAGTGTGAAATTCACTCATTGTCCATAACATTAATATAAATTTATTATTATAACTCATTTCAGAGAATTTTAATATTTAATTTATTATCTTATTAATCGAATTATTAAGCATTACCTTTTTAATACAGCAATACATTTAGTACAATAAACATTTTGATTCACTTATAATATTTCAAATTTAATTTCAAGATATGTTCTATTAAATCCTAATATCTGATCGTAATTCAGAGATTATGAAGTTAAAAAAGCATGTGCTTTTATGTATTTGTTCACTAGACATTTTTGCAAATAAACGTAATAACGCCATCTATTGGATATTGCTAACACTTTTGTTCAAAAAACTCTGTCGTTCAATTACTTTTAGCTTAAGTAGCCCGGTCAATTGTAGGTGGTGTTTTTGTAAGAAAATTATATATTCATGTTGTAGATATTTATTTATTTACTTCGTGGAGTTTTCTTAATGTCTAAAATCTAAATTAATCTAAATAAATATATTGCTTTCGAATGACTAAAAAGCGTAATAAAATCTTGAATGGGAATAAGATGAAGCTGTTTCAGAATCTTGAAAAGAATCTTCCGTTTTTGTTTTTTGATCTTCATTTGGTTGCGTTTGAACTGGTGTGGATGATTCCTCAGTCAATTTATCGTCTGGTACAACAACGTTAGTGTCCTTTGTAGCATCTTCGTTTCCCATCACTGTAACAACGGCAGGCACAACATTGACAGCCGCGTCTTTTGTAAGCTCTACGTTGACAACCGGTGTTTCTAATTCATCTACGGTTCGCTCCACGTTTTGTGGTTCACTCTGCACTACTTTATTTTCCGTTTCAATTACAATTGTTTTTGATTCATTGTCTGCATCATTCTTTACTTCGACTTCTTGTTGAATTTCCTGTACAGGTTTACCTCCTTTTTGGATGATTTCTTCGTTTACTTTTTCTGAGTAATTATGATAATAATTTTTCCCAGGGAAGAAATGATTGATCTTTACGCCATGACCGACTGGATAGAAATGTCTTGTATGCCCGAAGACAGACACAGCGTGGGCTCCGTGCTTGTTAATACTTTTGCTGACTACCGCTTTGAATCTAAAATAATATAAATGATCTTATAATGCGGATATATTTAATTTAGTTTTAAGAATGAAAGCTTTATTTAAGGGGAAACGCGGGTGGCGTTTTGTTCATACAAACGCGTTCTTTTGTTTTTCCTTGCATGCTGAAACTAGACCAAATATTCTGTACCATCTATTTTCTAGACATATAACAAGAATGTGAATCTAACGTATCTGTACTTTTTAGATTTTTGTGAAAAAATTGTTGCAGGTGTCTGGGAATAAGTAATAAAATAAATTTAAATAATTTTCAGAAATGTCTGTCTGTCTGTTTGTTTGGTTGAACACGCATCACTGCTAAAGTACTGTGTTCACGATAAAACTCCACCAAGAAAATCATAAAACATATCCTTGAGTAACATTTAATCTTAGTATCATTAAACATTCACTCTATCAAAAGTTATTGTAAGTTGAATGACGATGCGATTTAAGTTCGAGAGAAAAGTAAATAAATAAATGGACTTAATATATTCAAATGATTTTATTAGAGACTTCTTTTTTTTTCTCGAACTGACTTCGGTATTGACCTAGCAAGGTCTTAACAGTTTCACCGGACTACTAAAGGGAGCTCTTAAGGCACTTAGCCGATTATTACTTACTATTTTTTATATTAGGTTCCATGCATGTGGAGTTGCATGCACTATCTATATATCTAGTATCTATCTATCACACTCATGTCCATGTAATTATAGTTCTTTCATAAATTAATTTTAATAAAAGCTAAGATGCTTTTTTTATAAATTAAATGTAATAAAAGCTAAGATACTTTAAGTTTTAAAAAACTTCACGATTTCGAGTTGAATATTGATTTAATTACCCGTTGTGATCGTCTGCGTTATATTCCACCTTCCTTAAAGAACCGTCGGGCTCAACGAGGCTGTATTCACCACGGACACGGTCGCCATCACGGGTTTCGTGTTGATGTTTGTGGTCGCCGGTGATTTTGTCCGACACAGCGTACTCGAATTCGTATTTCGGATAAACCTGTTTAAGGATAATATAATTAATATACGATTGAAAGATATTTAAAAGTTGGAAAAATTAAATTACGTTATACATTTTTGTTCATTTCGATCATATTCATGTCCATGAACGATCAACATTTTGGAAAACTGACGAAGTTGGGTTTTACAACAGGATTATCACTTGGAAACAAAACAAAAACATTTGTAAGTAAATGGGGAACGGCGATTCGTTGCTTCGATCGTTAGAATATAAGCGCATAATATTTAGAAAAAAATTAGGAGCCAGCTATTTTCATCATTTAAAAAAACTAGGTCATACCCACCGGCTCCGCTGGGTTTTAAATAAACTTTTAATTTAAAGAAAAGTACAAAAGGTCACTATGGAATCCATAACATAACTAGAAATAGAATACTTTTATTTGATCAACATACATGCAGTACACATGTAATCGAACTGATATAAAGATGTCACTACAGCCTATAGTTATGTGTAACCCATCTCAATAGGACCATACAACCATTTAGACCATACAAAGGTTGCTTCTCCAGATAACGCCTCATATTCTCCACTGTATATTACCAACCACAGTTTTTCAAACGGAACAAAGTTGCACGAGTACTGCTGGCTTATGTTAGAAATAAGGTTGATGACGCTTCCGCGATGGAGCATTGTAATTTGCAAAATGTAATTACTCACATGTTCTTCGATTTTGTACTGTGAAGAAGGAGGATGATACGTTTTAACCACTTTCCAGCCATCACTGTAGTTTTCATCAGAAAGGGACGAAGTCCTATAATCATTATGCGGGTCGACGAATACAGCTCGGCTAACACCCACGAAGTAAATAAATAATAATATCTGAAAAGACAAAATATTTACATGAAGAATGTACTGATCACGGAGCTTTATTTTTAATTCTCCACAAAACATTAAAGAACATCGATTCTTACAATAAAGCTGTAATAGTTTAGTCTCTATATTGTGTCTTTGTAAGGCATTGTTAATGAATCTTACATTACTGCAACGACATTACACATATCACCTCCACACACGTGCACGCACACACGTTTACTCAGGAGAGTGGAAGGGTTTTATTATTATTATCCCTTATCAGACTGACATAGTTAAGAAAAATTATCCGACACAAAATGCATATAAGTGTCATTAAGGTATGTATGCTCGATACATGTATATATTTTAATAACTCATATAAGTATGAATACGTAGCTTAGCTTAGGTCAGCTCAGTTTCTCTCCACGTTAAAAAAAAAAGGTGAGCTCAGTTAGGTCGCGAATTGCATGAATCTGGCAACAACCCAAACCGAGGTGTGCCGTGCACCCTTGAACTAGTTGTCAAAATAAAATCGACTGAGTGCCTTAAGCCGTAGTAGTCGGTGAAGCTGTTGAGGCCCTAACAGGCAAATAACGTAGTCAGTTCGAAAAAAAAGTAATTTTAATGAAAGTGAAAAGATGGTATATTACTCGTATTTTTGCAGAAACCGAAGGGATATGAGACATAGTACGCATAATTTATGTAATCAGTACAAAATGTTGTTGATTTGATTACACATTTAATTGCAATAAATAATTTATAATGTTTATACCACTACACATAACAAAAAGTTAAACTAAAAAAATCGCGAAAGTTACTTATTGGATTTTGGAAATTCTTACACTAGTAGGAAGCTATATTTATGTTAATGTTATTAATAACTAACATGAACGAATTCTAGTTTTACTGCCAAGATATCGTTGTAATGAAGTATGTCAAAAAATATTCTAATAAAATATGGCAGTATTAATTTTTGCAAATGTCTAGAAATAAGTTATAAACTACATTTCAATCATTTTTAGAATGTCTGTCTGTGTATCTGTCCGTCTGTCTGTTTGTATGAACACGCATCGTGAAGCATATTCTCAAGAATAATTTAGTCTATGTTTCGTTAAAATCGGTCCATTCTATCAAAATTTATTGTAATTTGAATGACAGCTCGAGATAAGTACTGGAGGAAAGTAATTAGGTAAATGGACTTAATACATTTAGATGAATTTTTTAGGCACTGTTTTTTATACATTAGGTTCCACGCGGACGGAGTCGCGGGCACAGCTATACAAATAAGTAACTGATGAAATTGCTCATGATTAAATATAAATTTTGAGTATTAAATATTGTAATAAAATTATATACCTTAGTAGACATAGTGAAGCACATAGGATGAACTACCACGAACAGTATGCACTGAGAGACTGTTGTTTAACTGGAATATCATAAACCATTTTATACTATTCCAATGATGGTTATATAAATTTTTGATAAAACCACTATTGTAGCAAGTGCTATTGTAACGATAAAAATGAAAGAATAAAGAAGACTATCTTTCTGTTAATCGTAATTGTATTTTTGCAAAAGCCCTCCGGCACAACCGATTAGATGTGATTTATTTTATGATATAATTTTACCCATCTATTTGGTTGAATAATAGTGTAATTGAGATTAGAAATCACCAAATACTACGGACACCTTGGTAATAATATTAAGGTACTCAATTCAAACCAACTCTTACCTTCAATAATATTGGAAATGTTTTTATTCATTTATAATTGTTATTTATTCTTGGACAGAATTAATTTTTGCTTTAAAGAGTTCTAATGTTATTCACAAGTATTTAAAATATGGTACACACTTAATAAATTACAACATACAAATTATAGATATATGACGATGTATCTCCTTTTATTAAAGTCCTATCCTTACCATGTTATAATGATCATACGATACATATAGCCACGAGTATATTTTATAGTTATATCCATACTAAGGAATCGTTATTAAAATATTTTGCCATATCATCACAATCTAATAATTAAAGAGACGTTTCTCATGAGTAGGTTATTTCAAAGGAGATGCGGTTTTTTGTAACTTACTAAATTTTATTTCGTTTATAAGTGTGTTGTTGTCTATTATTTTGACTGTATCTTAATTGAAGAATTATGATATTTTTTTTTTAGATAATTATCAAGCATCTAAGAAATAAAATTAACAACAAATGTCGAAATCAATCGAGCAGTTTTTTACAATTATATTTATTTGTAAAATTACATGGAGAGTAACTCGTTTTTTTTTATATTTTTGTGCGAGAAGAAACGTAGTAATAATTAATATTTTAAGACATGAGTGAACGATTATGCATAAGTAAAAAGTGTAATGAATTAGTTTATTTAATAAAATATTTTTAAGTTAATGTCTTCCTTAAAATGTAATTGATATTGGTATTGCAGTATTTAAATATAATACAGTAATAAAAACTCATTATAGTTTGACCAGCGATATGCGTGAGTGAAATAGTTGATTCTATTCATAATCCTAATATATATATTTTATTGTTTTTATTGTAGCACGGCAAAGTGACGGCACTATGCCTGATGGTAAGCACAGTACAGTCCAAAAACAATGGCGACCGCCGAGTGACACACTATTCATCGCCGGTCGCCGCTGTCATGCCAGCCTGCGAATAGCTGGATATGCACAGGCTGATCCCGAAACGCGATCCGCAGAAGCAAATCACTATGACAGGCTTTTTCGCCATATACATGGTGGTGGCGACCCAGTCAGGCTGTAATACCCAGGGGTGTCTCAAGTCTTATGATGTTATTCGACACCCCTTACACCCCTCATACAAATTACAAATATTTTTATTGTTTTGCCCTAATTAACAACTTGATATAGTAGATTTCGTTAAAATCGCTTGTCTGTTAGTTGCTTATCACAAAATCATTTAATGATGGGTCAACTTCCCTTTTTCTTTTAATGAACTTCATTTAAGAGTAAGACAACTCTGATCTTAAATCGTTCATTTTCGATAAATTAATAGACTGAATTAAGAGTGTATTAATACAAAAAAAAAGATATGGATTAAATTCCCCAGTTTCCTTTAATACTACAATTCATAAAAGAGAGTGGATTCATTTATCGCAAAAGGCATCGACGTAGCACAATAGAAATAACAGATTAACTAAAAAATGTCTACATTTCTGTTTCTATTTATCAGATTACAAATTTTGTGGTTGAATTAATGTAAATAATATATCAACCAGGATAAGTTAATTTTAAATACTTAAACATAATAAGTATTTTCTAATGTATAATGTAATTAAAAAGTTAAGAGACGAAATCTGTACATTAAATACAGTTATGCAAATAATCTGGAGCTATAGAATCAAGGAAAGAACACGTTTCTGTGGTTTTTATCTATCTGTCTTTATCTTTATCTATCTTTGTCTATCTGTCTGTTGTGTGTACGGGCATCACGCAAAAACTACTGGACGTATTTTGGTGAAATGTAATTTGGTAATAGTTTATTCACCGGAATAACACGTAGGATATATTTTATTGATATTTAGATACACATCCATATATGTGTATATATATTACTTATCTGCTTAAATTAAAAATAATAAAGAAACGAAATTAGCACATTAAAGACATTTGAAAAAAAATCTGGAGCTTTGGAATCAATCGCAGAACACATTTTCATGGTGTTTAAAATTTGTCCGTTTGTCGGTTTTTTTGTACGCGTAACACATAAAAATTACTTAACCAATTTGGATAAAATCTGGTATGGTTTATACACTGTTGTAACATATATGATGTCTTGCGATGAAATATGATGTATATGTTATGGACAGCATTCGTTTTAGTAGCCTGGTGAAGCTGTGAAGGCCCGTCATTACTATTTGGTATAGTAATAAATGTACTAATATTTCTGAGGTGAGATTAATTAATTTACTGAAAGATGCGGAAGACGGTTAGGTGGAACTTTTTACCATATAAGACCGTTACAATAATTTATCGTCTTTTAAAATTAGATAGCAAACGACTCATTTATTAGGTCAAATATGAAATTGAAACCATGAGGCTTTCTACGAGCTGAAGGTCTATCACATAGAATTAAGGAAAAGTAATTGTTTTTCTTGAGTACCACGGCGTGTACCGACATTCAGATATATTACTGGTGGTAGAGCGTCGCTGAAACTATTACTGGTTTTAGCATGAATGGGTCGGCTCGTCCGGGGGAGTACCACCCTCTCATAGAAAATTGACGTGAAGTAACAGTGCTTGCATTGTTGCGTTACGTTCGGTCAGTGAGAGCGCCAGAGGCCCACCTCCCCTCCCTCTCCTCTCCCACTCCTTCCCCTAAGCCTTCCCCCCAAAGGGTGGCAACGCACTTGCGACTCCTCTGGTGTTGTTAGTGTCCATGGACGGTGGTGATCACTTAACATCAGGTGACCCACCAGTTCGTTTGCCACCTATGACATAAAAAAATAAAATAAATAATAATATATCAGAGTGTGAGCAACAATTGGATGATGTAGTAGCACGCTGCGTCTCGAGAATAAGAATCGTTCACACCGGCTGAAGCCATACTAAATAGGCGATGTTGAATTTTAGTACACAAGCCTGACTATGATGTTATGTATCACTGTTTTTGTAAATGGAATTTCACGCAAATGTAGTAGTTTTTTTTATGTCAAAAGGCGGTAAACGAACAGGTGGGTTCCTGATGTTAAGTGATCACCACCGTCCATAGACACTAGCAACACCAGGGGAGTCGGAAGTGCGTTGCCAGTCTGTGTATGGGGAAGGGGTAGGAAAAGAAGAAAGGGGGAAAGGAGGTGGGCCTCCGGCGCTCTCACTGACCGAACGAAACGCAACAATGCAAGCATAGTTACTTCACGTCGATGTTCTGTGAGAGGGTGGTACTACCCCGGACGAGCAGACCCATTCATGCTGAAACTAGTAATAGCTACAGCGTGGCTCTACCACCTTCAAAAGTAGTGGACACAAATAGTGTTACTATATACTTAATGCCTGTCTTAAAAATAATAATGTTTATGGGACGTTGTTAAAAGTAATTTTAAGTAGTTAAAATGCATTTTTATAGAACTTATTTGTATATTTCTATAAATAAATTAATCAATAACCATTTTACTGCAACAATCTCATTTAATTAAACAACGATTAATGGTGATAATATTGGAGAGCGGGAACGGCCTTGATGAGTGCGGGGGCGGCTTTAACGTAGGTGGCGGCGACCTTGGGGGCAGAGTTGTGTACAATGGCATTGAAACCGTTGTGGTCATCGGCGGTGTATTCTACGGTCCTTATGGAACCGTCAGCCTCATGGAGTGAGTAGGATCCCTTAACTACATCACCGTCACGGACCTCTTGCTGAGACTTGTTGTCGCCGGTTTGACCGTCAGCAACGGAGTATGTGAACTCGTATTTGGGGTAAGCCTGGATAGATATTGAATTTATATTAGGTAGATTACATACAAGTTTGACCATAGAGAAAAAAAAACATTCTGATTTTTTTTGTTGATAACACTAAAGTTCGTCAATAGCTCCAATACAAAAAAAATGAAGAAATCGGCTGAGAAACAGAGGAGAGAGATGTTCTTAACCCTTTCCCCACCGACTATTTATATATATATATATATGTATATATTATAATGAAAACTTACGATTTCCTCGGCTTGGTGTGCGACAACTTTAGCGACCGGAGCGGAGTAACGGAGTACAGGGGCGGCCTGGTAAGCGACGGGAGCGGCAACAGCCACCTTGGCGATAGGTGCTGAGTATTGAATAGCTTGAGGTTGATCGTGACGGATGATGTTCTGTGATGAGACAGACTCAGCAGAAGAGTAACGTACGGCGGCGGGAGCTGCGTGGTAAGCGACGGGAGCTGCGTGGTAAGCGACGGGGGCGGCGTGGTAAGCGACGGGAGCAGAGTGGTAAGCAACTGGGGCGGCTACACCCAGTCTGGCGGACTCATCGTGTCGCACAATGCTTTGAGAGGACACGGCATTGGCAGCAGAGTAGTGGACAGGTGCAGCCAGGAGGCCAGCCTGCGACACCGCAACCAACGCGCACAGAACTATAATCTGAAAATAGTATAAGTTTATAATATCATTTTTTTTTAAATAATCAGTACCGAATATAGTCAATATCCAAGTATCTTACTTTGGAGTACATATTGATTGTTGCGTTCAAATGATATGATGCATGTTGAGATGTAGATCTAGTTTATATACTCACACGTCGTTGTAAGATTTACTGTCAATTTTGGTAGGTAGTGGAAGTTGTCAAGCGAGCTTATGGTGACCTTACTCCATGTCGCATAATCCATTCACTAAACTCTTTCATAATTGTAATATGTAGCTGTAAGATATAATAAAAATGTTAAAACTATCTACTCATATATAGGAGTTTATAATTTATTGAATTTTCTTAACGTTGCTATAATAATAAACGTGTATATTGATTTAAAAAAAAACATTACGGTAACTTTAAAATATTATTTATTTGAAAAATATAATATATTACATTCAAAGCTTCAATATACCTAATGATTAGTATATACATAATTTCTTTCACTTTTATTTTACGCGCTAGTGACCTCGTCGTCCACATTTTTAATTGACATATGCATATTATGTCTGTTGTTGAGCTAATGTATTGATAATTTATTTAAAACATGTAATGATTTTCTAATATTAATTCTCACGTGTTGTATGTATAAATTTGTTTATATAAATATATAGTTATTAGAGCTACTTAAAGAATGTTTATATATAATAGGTTTTCTGATACTTTACTCCGGTAGTATCTACAGCCTGAATACTCATTATAAATGAGAGATTATATAAATTATAACTCTTGAATAAAAATAGAATAAAAGAAATTTACATCTCTCGTTATTCCGATAAATCGGTAAACGCCGGCATAATACGAATATAAATTTACAAGCTTGAGCATATTTTTATAAGCATAAAAGCGGTAGTTGGTGATTTAAAACAACTTATTATTTTAAAAACGATGGTTCGATCTTTCGAAACGTATTTTGTTCTTTATTTAGTAACTCTTGCTCCAATCGCCTAATTCTTGACTCATTTGTGCGATGCAGAGTAAAATTATTTTTGTCATTTGGGATTACATTTATTATCAACACTATTTTGTTCTCTATATATTAAATAAAACGAAATATAAATTGCACTACAAATTTCATGGTTTTATAATTTACAATCATTAACATTACATAGTATAAAACAAAGTCCTCTACTGCGTCTGTCTGTCTGTCTGTTTGCGATAAACTCAAAAACTACTGAACGGATTTTTATGCGGTTTTCACCAGTGGATAAAGTGATTCATGAGGAACGTTTAAGTGTATAATTTGTCAAATATTTTTTATAATCAGGGCGGAAAGACGTCTGCTGAGCCCGCTAGTTTACATAATAAAATTATAGATAAATAAACATAAAACTGCAATGAAATATAATTTATATACATATAATAATATAACTGCTGTATATTCAGTAACATAAGTGGATAGTAATTAAAATTAGTTTGATTATAAGAATAATTATTGTTTTTCATACGTATTTTTACTACACTTCATACATAATCACTTACTGCATATTTTATCTAGAACCCTAATATGATTGTATATGTTCCTCGTAACTGATTCGTGCCTTCATAATAACTCACTTTCCTTAAAGTCCTAACTAATATTATAAATGCGAAAGTGATTATGTTTGTTTATTGAAGTGAAAACTTCTTTAGACACGTTGAGTGGTATTTTTTTTGACTGGAGATAAGTTATGATTTCGCATCATGGCATGCTAGTAAGGGTGACCGACCGTAATGCGCTTGCGCGGTTTGCGTCAGACTTGCGAATGTACATCTAATATTTATCCAATCATATGTTAATTCATAAACTGTATATGATTATTATTCGCAGTGCTAATAGATGTTAAATCAGACTGTTAACAATTATTTAAATTACAAATTATGTAATTTAAATAATACAGACTATAATTTTTAAAAAAATTAAAAGAGAAAACAGTTATTTAATTGTTTTAATTTTTCACTTCTGTCGGCAGTCCTTATGACGGCCTCGACTTTTTTTTTGTTACGCTTTCACGCCTGAATTACTAAACCGACAAATCATTAAATTTTGCATACACATCGACGTCACGGAAAAGGATATAAGATCCCTTTATCTAGAAGAAAGATGCTGTTCTCGAGCGATACGTAAGACTACATTAATTCGAACGATACGACGAGCAAAAGCTAGTTATATTTATTCATGTTGGTAACACTTCGAAAGTGAGTTCAGTTATCAACAATATCTATTCCATTTTTGGTGTAGGAAGGTAAACTTGGCAATGGCCTATGGTCGAAAATAAAGAATGCAACCTGACGCAAAATTACAGTATAATCGATACCTCACTGACCTTAAAGTACTGTTTATGCATGTTACGAAAAAAAACGTACCGATCAAATTGATAAAGACATGAAGCAATGAATAAATTTTTGAATTTGCATACATCAAGATATAGGACAAATTGAAAGTGATTATCAGTTAAAGATCAAGTTATATTGTCAGTGTAATATGTTACTAAACAATAATTCGTTTGAAGTTTGTTGTTATATGTAAATGACATAATTATATAATACTAGCTGTGCACGCGACTACGTCTGCGTTGAAGCTTATGAAATAAACAGTGAATAATAAAGTCACCTGAATATATTAAGTCTATTTACTTGTCTACATTTCTCTCGTACTTACACCGCGTCGTCATTAAAACTATAATAACTTTTCATAGAGTGGACCGATTTTAATGAAACAAACACTAAGTTACACCCGAGGATATGCTTTACGATTATTTTAATGTCATAAGTGGCAAACGAACTGGTGGGTCACCTGCTGTTAAGTGATCACCACCGTCCATGGACACTAACAACACCAGAGGAGTCGCAAGTGCGTTGCCATCTTTTGGAGGGAAGGGTTAGGGGAGGGAAGGGAGAGGAAAGAGGAGAGGAGGGTGGGAAGTGGGTCTCCGGCGCTCTCACTGACCGAACGAAACGCAACAATGCAAGCACTGTTACTTCACGTCGGTGTTTCTATGAGAGGGTGGTACTACCCCGGGCGAGCCGACCCATTAATGCTGATTAATGATGCTTTACGATTTACTGTACTTTAACACTTTTACAGTACTTTAACAGTGATGCGTGTTCATACAGATCATGTAATGAATTAAAATAGCTGAATTTCAATTCTGTCAATATTTTGAAGAATTCCCTATACTGTCTTTTGTGTCTCTGGCGCCTTCACTTTTTATATAGACATTTTTATCCCACATTATCCACCTTCGTATACGATTTTTGACGTGATAACGTCTTATAAATCGATGAACGCCGCTGCACGTATGAAAAAACATGACTCATTGTCACGTTCCGGCCTGAGCCGAGCGTGCAAGCGAGAGTACCGCAAGTAGATGTTTAAATCATTGGCATATAATTTTACTTTATAAAAATATTATAAAGGCCATATTAAATCATTTATATTAATTACAAAAAAACAATTTATAAAAAAAAATAAGCCGCCTTTGATGTGAAAAACTAATAAGGTACTAAAAAGCGAAAAATAACTGAATTATTAAATTAACCAAATTAAATAAAAAATATTGATATTCACGCTACCTAATAATATATTTCAAGTCAATGCCAATTTCTAATGGGTATAATAAATCGGTTCCAATTTCACGAAAATACGTAGAGACGAAGTGGGTGAAAATCAAATAAACGATATTTCACCACCTTAGGGGTTGAATATTTTCTTCAAATTTATATGGGACCATCTCAGAATATAACCAATTACAATAAAAAAAGAATCATTAAAATCGGTTCATAATTGACGGAGATATCGATTAACATACATAAAAAGAAATACATACAACCGAACGTAGTAACCTCCTCCTTTTTCGAAGTCGGTTAATGAATATAACCAATTTAAATAAAAAAAGAATAATTAAAATCGGTTCATAATTGACGGAGATATCGGTTAATATACATAAAAAAAATACATACAACCGAACGTAGTAACCTCCTCTTTTTTCGAAGTCGGATAATGAATATAACCAATTTAAATAAAAAAAGAATAATTAAAATCGGTTCTTAATTGACGGAGATATCGATTAACATACATAAAGAAATACATACAACCGAACGTATAATGGTAACCTCCTCCTTTTTCGAAATCGGTTAATGAATATAACCAACATAAATAAAAAAAGAATCATTAAAATCGGTTCATAATTGACGGAGATATCGATTAACATACATAAAAAAAATACATACAACCGAACGTAGTAACCTCTTTCTTTTCCGAAGTCGGTTAAAAATAGAAATCATTACAATAGGAACATTGTTTTTCGAAGTGGATGGGTCTTCCAATAATGAATACTAACAATAACAAATATCAACAGTAAATAGAGAAAATAACGAAAATAAAAATACCCAGAATAAAATGAATGAAAATAGCAATAACCTGCAACTGAAAACGAAGTCATTCTGAATGCGAGTGTACTGCAATTATCACTGGCACTGACACAAGTGTCAGCGTGCGGGCAATAGGGTCGAGGTACCAGCGCGGGTGAGCCTGCTCCACCTTCATCACTTTCGCATCCCTCTGATACCAAAGTTTGTGTTCTCTGCATCTACAGCGGTCAAAAAGGTTGATGCGGTCTATAGCTAATATACATCTGCAGTTCTTTCCGTATAATTATTATTTATTTTCAAACGGATATGGCATTGAGAATATTTATGTCTGCCTGTTTCGACGTCCTGATTTAAAAACAAAAAGGGCTTGATCGAATTTAAAATGTTTTATTTGTCAATAATACGGCTCACTGAATTTAGCCCTACTCTTTTTGATTTTTGGATTTTTTTATGACGAGAATTACATATAATCTGTGGTAAGGATTTCGTAAACATTGCAAATTGGTTTCACTGAATTTGGCCCTACTGAACATTTGTTTAATTAATTATAAATAAATAAAAGACCAACAAAGAATTTTTATATTCGAACATTAACGAACAAACGACGAACAAATAATAAAAAATAAAAAAAATCAAAAAGAGTGGGGCCAAATTCATTGAAACCAATAATACTTGTAGAAATTGTAAAAAACTTATTTAAAAAAATTGAAATGTCATTCTCAAGTGATTATAATTGATATCTGTAGACGAGGAGTGTCAAGTATTACAAAATTGACTGCCTATTGAAATTATCAATAATATTATTAAGAATCATAAAATATACGCATATATTAATAACATAATGAATCGAGAATAATAAAAAAATACACCGCAGACTGTTGCTAGTATAGATATAATTACTAATTATTATAAATTTACTATGGTTAATTGGGCATGACAGTTATAAATTGTCTGTAGATCTATGATTAAAGCTCAGTGATTATGAAATGATAACGTCTCTCCTGTAAGTTATTTAAAAATAGATTTCATCTAGTGTTATGTTGATTGGAGCCTGAAATGCTAACATGGTTTTTTTTAATTGTATCACGGCAAAATTACTGCACTTTGCCTGATAGTAAGCACAGTACAATCCAAAAACAATGGCGACCACCGAGTGACACAGTATCCATAGCCGGTCGCCGCTGTCATGCCGGCCTATGAAAGGCTGGAGATGCACAGGCTGATCCCGAAAGGAGACTCGCAGAAACGAATCACTATGACGGGCTTTTTTGCCATATACATGGTGGTTGCGACCCAGTCAGGCTGTAAAACCATACCGCCATTTCCTCGCCATTCTTTCGCCATTGCCTTGTTCGTTATTCAGCAGGGTGCACCACGTGCAGGTGAGGTCTTGGATGTCATAAGTCTTCGATGTTATTCAACACCCCTTACACCCCATAAAACTATAGGGGGACAAATTCAGATATGCAGCTGTAAAACCTTGGCCACAAATGTTTAATTCAGTCGCAACTAGCCAGACTAGCTTTAAAAAAGGCTTTGGCTTCCTCATAATATTTTCCTTGACTCAGGCTTAGGGTTAAAATCTATATTCATAGACGCAGTGTCGCACTAAATCACTATTGATTCCAATTACACTTAATATTGATAACGATATCTTCGTATGGGTTTATTCGTAATCGATTGTAGTGAGTGTTATATAGTGAATCTCCTTAATATTAGTTGTGGACTATCATTTAATCTAACCTTATCTACAGTTTTGGTATTTTTTAAAGTAAGAGTAATAGACTAAAGTAAATCAGTTCCGTACCTCTTTCTCCTGTTTCTTACTGATTTTCTTTACATACTTTTTAGCTATTGACGGGGTTTAGTATTATCAATAAAATATAAGTGAGATCCGTTATTTCTTTTGTCGTATCATCATAGTTTCGAAGTCTTCATTCATATGTCTCTATCTATCATACTTAATGATCTTTACGTCAACTGATCTACAATATTTATACACATTCATCAATAATGTTTAAAGTTTAACAAATAGTGATTGAAGAAATTGAAATATGACTAAATTTTCATTATTGGAGCAACACTAGATTTCTTAAGTTCATAAAAATATATCATTTTTACAAGTTCAATTACTGTCAATGAGAATAAATAAAGGTTTATTTTCTTTAATTGCTATAATACATTGTTCTCTTCTTTCTATTTCGTATGTGATTTTACTTTTACCAAAGACTGAAAGAGCTGAGTGATTGCAGTGAGTGCATATAACGCCAACACGTGTAGATTTTTATAACAATTTAGGTTATTATGTCTGTTGTTTTTTTATTCTTCCTAATAATCTTAATAGAAACTATAAAGAGAAAGAAATGATTAAATAATTATTTATTTACGATAAATAAATGACTTAGGAAATACACAAAAATAATTGTTTGACATTTTTAGTGATAGTACTGGAGAACAGGAGCAGCTTTGACAAGAGTGGGTACACCTTTAGTGGCAGTGTTGTGAACTACTGCGTTAAAGCCGTTGTGGTCATCAGCGGTGTACTCTACAGTTCTGATGGATCCATCGGCCTCGTGGAAGGAGTAAGAACCCTTAACTACGTCTCCATCGCGAGATTCTTGTTGAGACTTGTTATCCCCGGAGTGTCCATCGGCAACGGAATAATTGAATTCATATTTGGGATAAGCCTACAAAATAAGATATATTTTAATAATGCACCTAATGAAATAAATTCGTTATTGAAATATATCGCAGTTACTTACAATCTCTTGATCTTCACGAGCCAACACTTTAGCAATGGGTGCATGGTAAATGGATGGTGCTGGGGCAGTGCGGTAGGCGATGGGTGCTACAACATTTGAAGGTTGATCGTGACGTACGATGCTTTGAGATGACACAGCATCAGCGGAAGAGTATTGCACAGGTGCAGCTAGAAGTCCCGCTTGAGACACCGCCACAAACGCGCACAAGACAACAACCTGAAAAATCCTTTTATGTACTATCAAATTTTAAAGGAGTCCTAAAGAAGCAATTATTTAGTTTACGCAACTTACTTTGCTGTACATTTTGTTTTCCTGTTACAATCACACTAAATCAGTAAATGGTAACTATGCAGTCGTAGACTGAGCTTATATACTAACGATATTCGTGTTAAGTGAACACGCGCGGAGGAGGTCGTCTAACAAGCTTACGGCGACCTTGTGCCGTCGTCTGTTGCAATTGCAAACTGTAAATTGCAACCCCGTGAAACAAAGTAAAAATATTTTTAACTAGTAACTGTTTCGTTCGCAGGTGTTTTTTCTGCAGTAATTATATTCGATTTGTCATTTTGCTTCATGTTATTAGAAATATGAGTATTTTTTATAATTTCTAAAATTCTTACTGATGATTTGTATAGGCTATTTATTTTGGAAGTAGAATAAAGAAGAAAATTTATTTACGAGTTTTATAAGCAATCTGCTATCATATGCAAGTGATATATAATTTTAGTGTACAAAATGTCATGAGAATCAATTCAGGTTGCATTATTTTTTTGAATTAATATTTTGCGACTTCTAAAGGTGTATTTCATCCTATGCTATGATTATGTAGATGGTTAATAATGCAGAAAAAAATATTTTGTAAATGTATGTTTCCTATGTTAAAAATAATTTTAACAATTGCTTGAACGATGACATGATTATCCCGTGCACAAAGTCCTTCTTGAGTTAAACGAACAGACAGACACAGGAAGCTTTTCCAATGTCGTATTCGTGATCAATGGATTCTATATTAACATATGTCACAAAATTTTGCAATGCCATTAGTAACAAAGAAAAAAAAATTCTTTTCTGACATTCACTGAATGGATAGTATTGCAATTCCCTGTTTAATTATGCTATTGTATTGATTAATGTACTTTATCAAATAGTGTATGACAGTACTATACGTTGGTCAATTTTACATGCAAAGACCTTTGATCTATATATAAACAAAGTATGAGATATATTCTATAAATAATACATTAGTTAATTTTATTCAATCAAAACATAATTTCATTAAAATCAGATTAGTGCATTCGATTCGATTCGCTAGGTGCAAAAGAAAATGGACCGTATTACTCGGTAATATTTCTTTTTTTACTGTAAATATATTGTAGCTGTAGAATAATTAAATGTAGAGTGTGTAAAGCTTTGGATGGTTCTTAGTGAAAAATGACTGTTATGGTAAACGAAAAAAGAATTTTTATAGTATTTTCCGATATCCACACTTGCGATTCAGTTTCCCTTATAAGCTCTGGTTATTACAATGCTTTGTGAAATCGTCTGTTAAGATCAGGCGAGACTGTGGTCAAACTCTTACGTATAAATCGGTGGAGATCAAAACAACAGAGATTAGAGTTTGATAGTAAGCGTAATGTGCTGGAATCCAGACCACCTGCGGTCATCAATTACAACTATTGCATTGGTATGCTGACTTGGCAGTGTTATTGTTTGTTTACTGTAGGGTACGCCTAACTATGATTTATTTACTTAATGAGTTTTTTAGCAGATTGAGAAAAAAATCGTTTATGTTTTTTTAGTACTGACAGATTGTAAACTAATACAGGGTGTAATGGCAGCTAAGCATTTGGTAGATAAGGAGTTTCTGTGATTATCTAATAAAAAATGTATTTATTCCTTTACTTATAAATGCCTAAACTTATCAAGTTCAGCAAATTAAAGCATTACAGATCTTGACTTTGTGAGAGGTAATTAAAAAATCAAACCCATTCTATGCCAGTTGCTGAATTTTATTGAAGCTTTATTAGCATTAAAAATTTTGAAGCAGTCATAAGGACAGCCGGCAGTAGTGAAAACAATAGAATAACTGGAACTGGAATAAGTGTTCTATTTTGAAATTTGGAATCAATTACAGTCTGAATTATTTAAAACTAGCGGGACCAGCCGACGTTGTCCCGCCCTTATAATAAAACAGTATACATATCGCTCATGGGAAACATGAGGTGACGATGACTAGAATTCCGTGATTTTTGTTCACCTGTAGGAGCTTCGGGCTCACTACTATAAGATTCTAGACTGACACGGACAGCGTAATAATAATACTCGGAGTGCGTAAAATAGACTGTTTATTAATATAACAATATAAGGTATTTATAGAGACGCGATCGTTCATTTGTTTGAACGACGTTCTATTTAAAATATATACAAAAGTTTCAGCCAGCCTTCCAAAGAGGTTGACATTCTCGGTAGCCAAACATCCAAAAGTGCCCAACGCGCCTAAAAAAATTTTTACTTTAAAAACTCTGTTATTTATGTTTAGATTTATTTGGCGAGGACAGTAAATATAATATTATGATGTCCTGGATTTCCAACTTTGAACAAGTAACAATATAAAATTATGTTGCAATTTATTATTATTATTATTTATTTATTCATAAGACAACAAGGGTCCACAAAAACAAAAACAAATTATATACTAATACATAAAATGGTAGTAAATTTAAAAATAAAATTAAAAATAAGTAACTATATTAATATGTTTTATACAAATGAATATGAAATTGGATGAAAAGATGAATTTTACACTATTATATTACAACAGATATCCAGTGCTTCATGAAAGGACTATCGTACATGTCTACCATTGTTCTCATTAAATTATTGGAACTATCGCGAAGTCTACCCAGGATGGATGCTATTTTCTTACGGATTATAGCGTAAAAATCATCAACCCTAGCATTTGCAAACATCCCAGAAGCGCTACAAAATCGTGGTAATCCCAATAACATTCTAAAAATATTATTATATTGGACACGCAAAGCGTTCATAGTCCTCTTACTGAAGCTGATCCATAGGCTGCTCGTATAAAAACATTGACAAAAATTTAGGACCGCTGACATTATAAATTCGGCTTGAATGTCGCATTTACGCTTACGTCGCCTTATGTTTTCACCTCGAGTCATAAAAAGGACAATGACCAGTACGGGATGATATTTACTTTAAAAACTTCAACATCAGATGGTCAGAACACATGTGGTTGAGAATAATGTTAAACAGTTTATGTGAAACGGCTTTATTGATCTATTATTATACTTGAAAATCCTTATTAATAAGTCCTTCCAGATCCTTGTAGGTGGTAGAGCCACGCTGAATCTATTATTGGTTTCAACATGAATGGGTCGGCTCATCCGGGTTTTTACCACCTTCTCACAGAAAACCGACGTGTTTTAACAGTGCTTTGCATTGTTGCGTTTCGTTCGGCCAGTGAGAGCGTCGAAGAACCACCTCTCCTGCCCTTCTCCCCTTTCCTTCCTTTCTTTCCCCAAACACAAGATGGCAACGCACTTGCGACTCCCCTGGTATTGCAAGTGTCTATGGACGGTGGTAATTGCTTAAAATTAGGTGATTCTGTTCCTTTGCATCCTATGATATATATATTTAAAAAAAGTATGTTTGTAATATATAAAATTTCAAAATAATGTAAGTAGTTTAAATTGTCTAAGTTGTCAGAGATTCTATGTAATTGCCTATCTTTTATCTATAATATAATGAAAATACAGTTATTTTAAGTCTCAATCATGTCAAAAGTGGGGCATTTCACTTGAAGCGGACAACGAAAAAAAGGTGATGTTCTGAAATTCGTCTGAAAATAACTACCCTACATCATTTTTAGAGCTTCAATGAGCAGATAAAAGATGCTATATATTAATATAAAATCTTTTAAGTGCGTTATCTTCCAAAAAAATCTACCTAACAAAGCGCCGACCTCGTCCTGTGTATGACATGCATGTACATTAATCGATCTCTCTCCTTAACCAATTCTGTGCCAACTTTAAAAGTCATAGTATATTTTAAGCTACGTTTTGATGTAAAAAGAAAAGAAAAATAAAATGGCCAAGTTATTAAAATTTTGTTTCGAAAAATTTACTTTCGGTTTTCAACATAAAGAAAAAAGTTTTTATCGACTTTTATTTTATTTTCAAAAAGAGCAATTATTCTTCTATACAAATCGATGCGTTTAATATTTTATTGTAAATATGTTCAATTTGAAGAAACCTACTTCACAAAATCTGAATTTCATATGTGACTATTCTTTAGAGGCCCATAACTTGACAAATAAACGTGATAGAAAAAAAAATTATGCATTCACATTCATTCATACCTAGTAGAAGTCCAATTAGGCTGAATATGAACGAATTTCAGAACCTCACCTTTTTTTCATTGTCCGCTTCACGTGAAATGCCCGAAGTTTTTTTTTTTTTTTTTTTTTTTTTTTTGTATGTCATAGGTGGCAAACGAACAGGTGGGTCACCTGCTGTTAAGTGATCACCACCATCCATGCACACTAACAACCCCAGAGGAGTCGTAAGTGCGTTGCCATCTTTCGGAGGGAAGGGTTAGGGGAGGGAAAAGGAGAGGAGAGAGGAGACGGGAGGGGAGTACTAAAAGTATTGGTAAATGGCTTTTTCTGGATTTGAATGATCCTTTGCTATTTTTAATGTTCAACCAAGCGGGTGGAATGCTGCTAGTTTTATATTACAAAACAAAAATACATATTATTCAGAGGTATAACGCAGCGTTTAGTAAGCTATTATAACCAACAAAGCAATAAAAAATATTAAATTTCATCTCGAGTAGAGAAATCGCACTTTCGATTTTCTAAAAGTCTAAATTGTACGATGAACATGATTATTATTTCGCTACCTTAGTGTTTATATTAATATTAATTTTAATTAACATGGTGAGAGTTGGCTTTTTTTATTAATGTACCTATACTCAATGGAAGGGTTCATCTTTGCTAATTATTAAATACTATCTCTGTTTATCTATAGCATTCACAATAGAACTACGATAGTATAATTAACGTATCACTAGGAGCAATGTTTTTTTTTTTATGTCATTGGTGTCAAACGAACAGGTGGGTCACCTGCTGTTAAGTGATCACCACCGTCCATGGACACTAACAACACCAGAGGAGTTGCAAGTGCGTTGCCATCTTTTGGAGGGAAGGGTTAGAGGAGGGAAAGGGAGAGTAGAGGTGGGTCTCCGGCGCTCTCACTGACCCAACGAAACGCAACAATGCAAGCACTGTTACTTCACATCGGTTTTCTATGAGAGGGTGGTACTACCCCGGGCGAGCCGACCCATTCATGCTGAAACCAATAAAAATTCTCAAACAAACAATTAAAGTTCTCACAACAAAAAAGTTTAAAAATATAGAAGAAACTTTTTAGACTTTTTTTTTTAGGTTTGTTTTGACTTTCTAAGCCTTAATACTTATAATTAATAATAGAAACTACGGGTTCTATTATGAACTTAACAAGAGAGTAATAAGCAAGAAATATCCTTTAGGACGTAGATGCTTAGACTTCGATGGCTACCAGGTATGACAATAAAAAAAAATTCAACTTCGTTCCATACTTCAACCAAACTTGTGAGCACTGCTTTAGAAGTATTTATTTTATTTAATGTTATTTACTGAAGTATATTTAGCTGTAATGGTTTTACTGAAGTTTATCTGATCTCATTAGAATTTTAAAAATACCCCATTCTATTTGCTTAAGAATAAGAATTTTTCAATTTCTTTTTGTGTTTATCTATTACTAGGAACTTCCAGCAGCTTTATGTCCGTTCTTTATGCCATAATAATTTTATTTTCGTTATAATAAATTAAAATAAAATATTTCGTTAAAAAAAATCTACGTTTGTTTTATCGTTGAAGTTTGTATCTAATGGTCTATACATTATAAAATGTCGTACTTCCCGTGTACAAAATTTCATGACAATTGGAGGAGGAAAAAATAATGGATATTAAAAGTCCTTGTACTTTATAATTTGGGTGACTTCTGCTCATCGTAAATAAAATTTTAGAGATTATTTCTTTACGTGCTTAATATCTAATTTTCATAATCGATCAATTTCAGTATGACATCTACTTCTCGCATACAAAATCTCATCACGATCAATTGGCAACAAAAATGTTTTCTTTTTCAGTTTCTTTTTGTATTCAAATTGAAAAATTATAAATTTTTCTCCACCGCCTTTCAAAAGAATAAATGAAGTAATTATTGAGTTAAATTCGAGTATAGACTTTCAGAAAAAAAATCTTCATAATATACGATTACCACTAAAAGGTTGAAATTGAAATTGAATATACGGCTACTAATTTATTGATATCTATTTTATTATACCACTAGCTTCTGCCCGCGACTTCATCTGCGAGGAATTGTTACTTTGAGCTTACACTAACACGCAGCGGAAGCTCTCGAAAAAAAAAACGATTTTGTTACATTCCTCATTGGTGCTCCGCTCTTATTGGTGTTAGCGTGATGATATATAGCCTATAATCTTCCTCGATAAATTAGCTACCTAACACTGAAAAAGTTATTAAAATCGAACCAGTAATTCCTGAGATCAGCGCGTTCAAGCAAACAAACTCTACAGCCTTATAATATTAAGTATAGATAGATATAGAGTAAGGTCTCATTGTCACCAAATGACTTAGAAAAAAATAACGATTTTATTTCAAATGTATTTATTTAGACTATTATAAAAAATGAATAAATTAAAACAATAACATTTTCGCGAATACGAGATTGGTAGGTACTTAAGTAGGTAGATAATTAATGGTTGTAGTACTGAAGGGTGGGTACGGTTTTGATGATCGCAGGAGCAACTTTAGCAGCAGTGTTGTGTACCACCGCATTGAAGCCGTTGTGGTCATCAGCTGTGTATTCTACGGTCCTGATGGAGCCGTCGGCCTCGTGTAGAGAGTAAGATCCTTTTACTACATCACCGTCGCGGGATTCTTGCTGGGACTTGTTGTCACCAGACTGACCGTCAGCCACGGAGTACGTGAAATCATATTTCGGGTAAGCCTGCCAAAGTGTAAATCTATATTAATATATTATATTAATATGCTATTCTACTATACTATGCTAAGTCTCAGCCAGTATAAACAAACTTATTTAAGTAACTTAAAATAAAAATAAAATTGGAATGTATGGTTAGTGTTTTTACTTTTTCTTTTTTTGTTGTATTTGTTTTAGCTTTCTCATTTACTTAAGTTATTTGCTGTAGAATATAATAAATACGTCGTAAACACCTATAATTAAGATTGCACTTATATAAAGTCATTAAAAATGCATGTTATGTACTATTCTAGTGTAAATCTTGTTGGTGTTTCTAAATAAATAAATTATGTTTAACATGCCACGCAAGATTCTTGTCTTATTGTTTCTTGAACGATTGCTTCTGAAGTTATAACGGTTATAGTGCGTCCATACGTAACGTAGAATTACTACAACTATACTATACTATACACAACACAACTAACACAACTAACTATACTATACAATCCTATACTGTTTAGAAGATATAGTATTCATAATAGTGAAGCAGTAATAATAAAATATTATAGATATAACTTAAAATCGGTAACTTATACAGGTTAAATAGTAATGCCAAAATCACAATAAAAAACTTATAAAAGCAGATAATGAACTCGAATAATACAACTGTAGTGAGTACCAGTTACTTAAATATAGATTTAGTATTACATTTTCAAGATATCCAGTGGAAAAGTTGTTTGTTACGAAAACAAATGGCTACACGACAAAATCTGTAGGTATCGCAGTGTCTCGATAATGTCGTGGGTAATAACTTAATTTGACTGCATAATAATGACGGCCTCAATGTGAGAACTAGAGAACTGTCAATAGATAACATTTAATTAAAGGGTTATAGGAATTCCTACATAGTCTACATATGTATTATGTATGAAAATCAAAGAAGTTATCGTTATTGTATTATAGAGAGATATTCAAGTGGCGAAATGATGCCGAAGATCGGGCAAAGAGGAGGAAGTTTAGTAAGAAAGCGGACCCTGGTACCAGACCGGGAAAACGCTAGGAAGAAGAAGATTCAATTGGAGAATTGTTACCTTCCTTCGATTTTAGACCGCGCTAAGAGCTTGGTGTATTACTACTATATAACGTTTATAATCAGGACACTACGGTCAAACACTGAATTATAACACTTATATTTTACTTACAATTTCTTGGTCCTCGCGTGATAGAATCTTAGCGATGGGAGCTTGGTAGGCGATAGGAGCTGGAGCGGCGCGATAAGCGATGGGAGCGGCGAGGGATAATCTGGCGTTGGTGGACTGTTCGTGACGAACGATGCTTTGAGAGGAAACAGCCTCAGCCGGAGAGTAGCTCGCCGGCGCGGCCAAAAACCCGGCATGAGATGCCGCCACGAATGCGCACAATACGAAAATCTAAATAATAATAAACATAAAATAAGTTAATTAATAAATTAATTTAATATATATATTTTTGTTAATAAATTGTTATATAAAAATACCTTGGAGAACATGTTTATTGATTCTTGTGATTAATCAAATAATTGAATGATAAAAATCAGCCTACAATTTCAGCTTTTATACTTGCGAATATTAGCACGATTACATGAACGTTAGTGGTTGTAGTTGTCAAACAAGCTTTAAGCGACCTTGTAATGTGCTAAGCATGTAAAAATGTATTTGTTACTATGCATTTGGGTAATATTGCATAATTAAAATTGCAATGTTTAATAAATTGACTTACTGTATTCAGAATGATACTTTCATATTAATATAATAATTATTACTGAACAATCTGATTATTCTGTAAATATCTAGAGAAGAGCTACATTATTCTGTTAAAGTTACTAAGTAACAAATAAGTTAAGTCCAAGAGGATTCTTCTTAGATTGTTGTATTAATGTACTATTTCTTGCAAGCGGCTTCATCCATGTTGTGTCAATACCATCACGAATATTAAGTACGTCATCGCTCACTGCTGAACATAGACCTCTCTTTTTGTTTTTTTTTATATTATAGAAGGCAAACAAACAGGCGGGTTACGTGATGGTAAGTGATCACCGCCGTCCATAGACACTAGCAACATCAGGGGAGTCGCAAGTGTATTGCTAACCTGTTTTTTGGGGAAGGAGGGTCACTTACTGACCGAACGAAACGCAACAATACAAGCACTGTTACTTCACGTCGGTTTTCTGTGAACGGATGGTAGTACCTCGGACGAGCCGACCCATTCATGCTGAAACCAGTAATAGTCTCAGTGTGGCTCCACCAAAGAATGTTACTCATCCCAATTTTGAACTAAAATAATTCAGATCTAACAGACAAATTTACTAAAATCGTCAATCCTAAGAGATGGTGTACGTTCAATACCTCGTTTATTTACCTATAGTGCATATGCCATAAATGCTTCCGATTTTAAATAGCCGCCCAACCGAGTACATATATCATTTTTGTGTGTTACTGTCATAAGCTATAATGCGTAGGCGACATATCTTCGAATCTTCATTTTTACCTAGACTGTTCTAAAATTTTACTAGTGGGCCCAGTGGTCGACATTCGACCATAATTCAATGATTTTTTTAAGTTTGAATTTTATTAGGTTTAATATCATTGTTGAATGTAGAATGAAAAAGGGTAATTGGAACGTAAGAGTACAATAATACACACAGTCGAGCATAGCAACCTCCTTCACAATCTTTTTTGAACTCCTTAATTGACAAATATCAAAATGTCTTTTTTATTTACATGTGTGTATATGTTGTATAAAATTGAAGCAGTAGTGTGAGTAATGCGTATTTTAATGAATTTAATGTACTTGTAATGCATTTTATATAGAATAAATAGCCTTCTGCACTTCTCCTCCATATAAACTTTAACTATGCCAAATTTCACGTTCATCCGATCGCCTAATTCCGTTAAAAAGGGATACAAAGTTTAGGCTTCACGTATTAGTATATATGATTAGGGTAAAGCTGGAAAAATGTATCGAGGTCATACTACAATAGACAAATAACTGGCTATGTATTTATCGCTTATGTTTATACTATAATTGTGTTGTATTATTCATTTATATGTTTTCAATAAAAATAAACTTCAAAGGTACAAGACTTCAAACCAACAATAATTGTTTGTATTTGTCACGACACAATTCTTTGCGTTGGCTCTTAAGAAATTGTGATTAAGGTGTGTTGGTAGCATTTGAGCTGTTTTTGGCGGTGTTGTGTAACATAGGAGGCGTACTTAACATGTGGTAGTGTGATATACATCCATACATAAATTATGTATTATATTATAGTGTGTTATCGGTGGTAGTTATTCATATTATTGCGCAGGATTATTTTTTTAATTTACTATTCATGAGCCGAATGTTTCTTTCTTAAATGATGTAGTAAGGGTCAATCATGTGGTATTTGTGAAGATAGCTGAATAAGCCTCTGAGAATGCTTTGAAGGGTCCGAGTTCTTCTATTTATTATACAAATCTTATTAAAATACATAATTAAGTTCTGTTCATAATGAGATAGCAAAGTTCCTTTAGAACTGTAACTAAACCCATTTATAAATTTTGGACCAAAATTTTACACCTTTTTATTTACTTACACTTTATGGGTATACATTTATAGTAGAAAAAGTACTTCCTGTGTCAATATGTATCTGTCTTGATTATCTTTATAGACCTTAAAATATTGTGAACCAAAAAAAGACTTCGCTTTCGTAAATATAAGGAACAACTATGGTGCTTTGTGCTTATTTATTCGCAATTGTTATTTGTGAACACCGTCACTTTCTAAGCTATCCTATCTTTGCATGTAGTTATTTTTTAAATCAGCTAATCAGTACTTAAAACTAATTTTGTATTTATTATGTGTCTATATTATTAGTTTTTTTAATATTTAACCCGAAATAGGTTAAAACTATTAACACAGAGAATAATATATTTTATTTTTGTATGTATTTAATTTTCTATTATTGTTTTCATATTTTATATTATTACAAGGGTTTATTGTATATTATATTATATTATTATTACTGAAAAAACTCTGAACCCAAGAATCATGAATAAAACCCGAAAATACAGTCCTCGGGAATAGTCTAAAGTTGGCTAATTTTCTGTTACATAAAAATGGTAATATAGCAAGTAAACCATAATCTTGAAGAACTTTATTTTTAACAGGAATGGTGTTGGTGCTCAAGAAGACACTATAAATAGTCTACCAAAGCTAAAGCTTACAGACAAAATGTAAGGCTAAAAGATTCCATCAGATTTCATAACTATATAATAATAATCATAAATACAATGGTCTAACAAAATAATCCCAAGGAGGGTTGATGTAAGGCAGGCGGCCGATCGTAAAAATTAAGCCAAATCATATACCACAACATGACAGACATGTTGTACCGACCCTACTTATGTGGGATAAGGGTAAGAAGAAGAGAATAATATATTTTATCACTATAGTCGATGTAATAAGAATAGAATGGCTATAAAGTCCCTTCATCCTATTCGTTTCTGCAAAATAAATGTTTGAATATCGGTAAGAAAATCGGCTGAGATGTTCTTAGCGGTTTCCCTACTGCCTGTATATATACAGGTAGATAAGGATTACTCCATTTTCATTTTTTTTAATTAATAAAAGTTTACGAATAAGCATGGAATTTGTATTATAAATAGTTTTATGAACAAAGAAATGTTCCATGTTGGAATTTGCGCTAATACGTATCGGTAGGAAATTCAGTTATGGAACACTTTGAGAATGATTTGACCATGAGTAAAATCATATAATAATATATTTAGTATATTGTATTCCTTTTGTATAAAACAATATTATATTAGATTTGATTTGACAATCTTCAAATCTCCCGATATCTTTCACCTATACAATGCAATGGTACTTAGGTGAAAACAAATCGAAAAATGTTAAATTTGTTCATCTTTGTGAATATATCAGGCTTACAAAAAAAATTCTATGCCAAATTTGATTACACGAAAGAGGATTTAATGTTTGTGTAATAGATGCTTATAGATATAACTGAAATGTTTTTTCTTACAGCATTATTTAAATATTTATAGCTTAAATGTTTGAAATTTGTATCCTTTGCACTTTACAACAACTCCACATTAGCAAGCGCTAGGCTGTACTTTGTTATTATTATTTTTATATTGTAATTGAAAGCGTTTGAAGTCAGTTACTAGTATATTGTCGTAACATATATATTGCCGAAGGATAAATACTGTAGTTTAGTATTACTGTAGTTTCTTTGTGGTTTTGTATTTTGTGCATAATTTTATAAAGTCCTTTCTATACATATACACTGTATAGTCCTTCTTCTTTTTTCCGGTATGGCAGATGCCTATATAGGCATTTCGTCAATGTCACTCCTATATTTAATTTATTAATTGACTTTACAATTACTGCGTAGTATTCGTAAATTTAGAAAGAACTCAATAAAAGTACGACGTATAAATAATGGTTGTATGAATTATAAGCCTTGCATTTTATCGAACATGTTCTTATATTGTAATAAATAAAATAAACTATTTAACAGTCATTTTTTCAAAACAATGCAAATTCCTTAACGTTATTTAGTGATGGTAGTATTGGAGGGCGGGAGCGGCCTTGATGTAGGCGGGAGCGGCCGTGGCGGCAGAGTTATGTACAACCGCGTTGAAACCATTGTGGTCATCAGCGGAGTATTCCACAGTCCTGACAGAACCGTCGGCTTCATGAAGCGAGTAAGATCCTTGCACAGCATCACCATCGCGGGATTCTTGCTGAGACTTGATATCACCGGACTGACCGTCAGCCACGGAGTAAGAGAAGTCATATTTAGGGTAGGCCTGTATAAGAAAAAAACATGATATTAATCATTTAATAGAAGCTACAAATATATTATGAAAATAAAATCATAATATATCATATCTGTTATGGTGGTTGAACCAATTTAAGTAAATAGTCAGATTATTACCTATTCTGTCATTACTTTTGTCCATAGTTACATTTGTCCGTTTTAATAGAGGTCATTTAAAGTCTGTTTAAGGGATATAGAGGCCAAGTAGTAATGATAAAATACAGAGTTTCCACGAAAAAACAAAACCATTTTCACGAGAAGGAAGTCGCGTGCTCCAGTTAGATAATTAAATATAATTAGTATGCTTTTTATATTGTTATATCTTATAATTATTCAGCGTTTTAAGAATTTTGTCTGGTCAACTTACAATTTCTTCGGCTTGGTGTGCGACAACTTTAGTGATCGGAGCGGAGTAGCGGACTACAGGGGCGGCGCGGTAAGCGACGGCGGCGGGAGCTGCGTGGTAAGCGACGGCGGCGGGAGCTGCGTGGTAAGCGAGGGGAGCAGCGTGGTAAGCGACAGGAGCGGATACACCCAGTCTGGCTGACTCATCGTGTCGCACAATGCTCTGAGAGGACACGGCATCGGCAGCAGAGTAGTGGACGGGTGCTGCCAGAAGACCAGCCTGGGACACCGCTACCAACGCGCACAGAACTACAACCTAAAAATATTAGATGTTTAGATGTTACTAATAATTTTTGTAGCCCACTAATTAGAATTCTTTGATTCTAATTATATAACTCACTTTAGAGAACATGTTGCCTTTGTAATGTTCAGACATGAAATGATAATTTTAATAACAGAAGGCTAGTTTATATACTCGCAGCTCGATATAAAATAATCTGAATAGCTAGTAGTGTAAGTTGTCAAACCGGCCTTGTGCGACCTTGTCCGGGTTATATTTCAGTTCGTTCCAAGTAATTCGGAAAGCTTTGCAAGTGCAGTAATTTTGGCATACCTATCAATATTTTATATTAAAATTGGTTTTAGTGTGTTTTTACTTAAAATATAACAATATCGTATTCTATATAGGGAAAAAACATAAGGTTCAAATTTTTAATTACATTTAAAAGTTTAAATGTTAAATTATTTTTGATGTAAATTTTGTTTAAAATACATCAATACCATATTGTATAGAAAAAAGAAAAAAAAAAAAAAAGAAAAAAAAAATCATATTTTGTATTTTTATAATGGTTTATTATATCTAATATTATATTATTACTGTGAAGAATCTGAAACCACGAAACCTAAAAAAATGGCAATATAGCATGCAAACCATAATCTGGAAGAACTTTATTTTTAACCGGAACGAAAAATTTTAAGGTTAAAAGAGCCCATCAGACTTCGTAACTATTCGCAATCATACATACAGTGGTACAACAAAATAATCCCAAGGAGGGTTGATGTCAGGCAGGCGGCTGATCGTAAAAATTAAGCCAAATCATATACCACAACATGAGAAACATGTTGTACCGACCCTACTTATGTGGGATAAGGGTAAGAAGAAGATTGTATAGAAAAAAGAAACTATGTTTCAATTGTTTAGTTTCGAACATTAAATAATACTATATATGTATTTACTATATACGTCAGTACATAGGTTATTATATTTTTTTTGTTTGAGCTTGTATGAGCTTTAATGTTATGAATACAACATAATTTAATCGGAAAAAATTGTTGATATTTCCTCAATATTGAAACTAAACATAAACGAATTTTTGTTGAATTTTTGCCACTAAATCACAAGTCTTACTAAAAAAACGGTTACTCTAAAAATATTATTTACTAAACATTGCTGTTCTTCCTTCATCATCGTGCTTTATATTTTAATCGATTTTTAAAGCCTTTGTGAACGTCGCTAACGGAGAAAACAGTAAACTCTGTTTAAATTCTTAATATGCCAAGAAAATAAATTAATACATAAGGCACTAAGAATAGTCTATAAGCAATTTGGTTAGCATATAGGAAAGTAAGGTTGCCTAAACTTTGTTTGATAAAATATTAACGAGTGAGTAAATAAGAATTAAGGATACACAACAATGTAGTGATTGAAAATTGGTACGTAGGTTGTTTGTGTTTGTAAGTTTAAGCCTATAATCTTGTTTGCTAAATAATACATTTTTATCTATTATTAAGACCTTCCTATAATTAGTTCTGCAGCAAACAATTATGATATTGCGTCAAATACACAACGGGTTAAATAGAAACGTATACTTTACTATACGTATATATAAAGAACACATTGTGCCTTAACCCTTGAGATTCACCACAGCAATATAACGCGGGCCGGAACACCATACTATCGTGGTTGGTTAGCTCTATAAATAGACTATTAGAAGAAGAAGAATTAATAGACTTAATTAGTCTTCCAGAACATCCTACCATCGGGTAAGAATATCAATCGGTATTCAATCATGCTTTAGCCTTTTTATTACTACCCAGTGAAAGAGTGATCTGTGCTTGTATACCCGCAATTACAATTTTGTTCGCGATTATTATATTAAGGAGGATTGGGTATCTACATTTGTATGTAGACCTAAGTTATACATACATACATAGTGAGATAAATGGGTTCTCTCGACCATGGCAAATAAATAGATTCTCTCGAGCATGGCAAGTATTCATCTCCCGTCAGCATTCCGAATCTTTTACATCGTTTTCGCAAGGGTTGCATATTGTACTTTTAACCGGACGTTTTAATCGTGATACGGCCTGTCGTTCGATGTTCCCATGTTGTATAACTTCAGCTTGCTTGCTACATGCCTGCCGTTTCTTTATCGACAAGAGAGCAGTACACTTACGGTAGCAATCGTCTATATCTTTTTACAGCCTATCTCAGAGAATCATTACCCTTAGTTTCAGCAGGGTCTAAACCACCTGAAACGGCGTCGTGAAGTTGCCTCTTTCTATCAACCACCTGGTTTCGTGGTACTACCACTTGTATGGTTACGACTTTGTCACCATTGTGTTCCCATCTGCTACATATAATGACTGTTTTGAGGAACAGACTATCCCACCAGGCCCAATATATTTTGGTGACTGGTTAAGGTATCTTTCCATTGAGACTTCGTTTCTCTGCGCTTTCGGTTCAGTATTGGTCAAAAATTATCATTTGCTTCTTAAACTGCTTTCATGCTGTCGTCAATTTTTATTAATAGAATAAATAGTCTCTCGAACCCTGTCCATTGGGTTGACTAATTGATTTGGAAATGATAAAACACCTCGCGTCATTCCGACGGCTTCTACTTTTATGAGAAGGTCTCGATCAGTTTGCTTTGGAACCAAACCATCCTTCTCTTCTTATAGGGACACTATAAACGGAGTTACCCGTTTTCTTTATAATAAAATCACGCCGGGATAAATCTTTATTTAGTGGTAAGCTAACAATTTCTCGAACCTTATGGGCCTTGTCTCCTGCTTTATTGCTTCCTTATCCAGAGCATGTGTTTTCTTCAGATTTCGGTTGTGTTCTCAAAAATGAGTGCGGTAAACATGTTATCAAAAAATCTTTCACCTTTAGAAAGCTAAATATCAGAGTATATTTTATAAGTCTATATTAAACAACCAGCAAATGTTTTACTACTTTGACAATTGCCAAGTGTTTAATTAAAATTAATACTTAATACTCGTGTGTTATTTAAATGTAATTAAAATTTGAGATAAATTGTCCATGATTTTTAAAAGAGTATCTTTATAGTTTTCATAATCTATCAATATTGGAATACCAAAAAAGGTTCTCATGCACAAAATTTCATAAAATACTCGTGTACTAAATTTAATCAAAATTTTGATACATTGGTGCACATTACACTTTAAGTTTCCGAAGCAAACTCTTCTTCCCATCTCTTACCCCTTCCTTCCTACACAATCATTATCGCCTCCATCTTGATCGCGGACGCAACGAATCGATACATCGCAAACGCATACGTAAAAGTACTGCAGTTACCGTAAATTATACTGTGAAATTTAGTGTTAAAAACCTTATAGACGCTGAAAAACAATATCATGTCGATAATATATATTATATGTATATGAATCGCCGCGAGTGAAGTGCACGCCATACAAACCGCATCATCCAGATCGGTGAGTCCGCACTCTTTAAATCTTTCCTTTATCGCTCCCCTGAACCAGCACCTTTACACTACATGATGTGATTTTGTCACGATTATTTAAAATAATATCTTTATAATTTTCACTATATGTCTCAATTCGAAAATAAACAGTTTCTCATGTACAAAATAAACAGTTTCTCATGTACAAAATAAACAGTTTCTCATGTACAAAATAAACAGTTTCTCATGTACAAAATAGACAGTTTCTCATGTACAAAATAAACAGTTTCTCATGTACAGAATGAACAGTTTCTTATGTACAAAATTTCATAAAATTCGTTTAAACGGCTCTTGAACTGAACTCAGGTATACAATCTACCATAATATGTCGAAAATAAAATCAAATGCACATAAAGAACTACTCACATATTAATGATAATATTTTTATTTAAAATCCATAACATCTCTAGCTAACAATTCTAAAGCCTTATAAATGGTTATAAATAATACATAAATTTAGGAGAGAACGTTTTTTGTTTCAAATGTATTTTATTTGAAATATTATAAAAAATTAATAAATTAAAACAATCACATTTTTGCGAATACGAGATTGGCAGGTACTATAATTAATGGTTGTAGTACTGAAGAGTTGGTACTGTCTTTATGATCGTGGGAGCAATCTTAGCAGCAGTGTTGTGTACTACTGCATTGAAGCCGTTGTGGTCATCAGCTGTGTATTCCACGGTTCTGACAGAACCGTCAGCTTCATGCAGAGAGTATGTTCCTTTGACTACATCACCGTCCCGGGATTCTTGCTGGGACTTGTTATCACCAGACTGACCGTCAGCAACAGAGTATGTGAAGTCATATTTTGGGTAAGCCTGTCAAGGTGTAAATCTATATTAATATATTATATAACCATGTTATTAATATTATACTATTGATCATGCCATAGTCAAGGTATATTTTTGTCTTTTTATTTATTTAACGATTGTTTGTGAAAGTATAATGGTTAAAGTGTGTCCATACGCGCCATAGAACAACATGATTTCGAATTATATGATTAACACTTTACAATGTGTAGTTTTCATACAGATAGTAATTATAAAATGTAATGGAGGTGATTGAAAATTGGTAATTTATACGGGTTAAGTAGTAATAATAAAATTACATTTTAAAACATATAAGATCGGACAATTAACACAGGTACGTGCTGTAGTCGTTTTAGTTCTCATTAAGGAACCTGTAAGACTCACCCACTTAATATATATGTATAATATATCCTTTAATTTTCAACATATCCTGTGAAAATATTATTTGTTAGAAAACATACCCGACAAAATATATAGTTATTTAAGTGTCTTAAGCATGCCGTGAGACTAATGACAACTGGATTTCTTTGCATAATAAGGTTTACCTCATTTTGGAAACTACGTAGTTCTGTCAACAGACAATGATTTGACAAAGGGGCATAGAGCTCCTAGTTATTTATTAATTATTTCAGTTTGGATTGGTGTTGTGTTTAAAAGAAAGAAAAGGAAAATATCGATGTCACTTAACTAGAGAGATTCTCATCTGGAGAAGAGTACATTTTTAGACAGTATTAAGCTTGGCATTCTAACATTTTCGTCTCACGGTTTATTGTTATGAGATCACGGTCAAAAACTAATTCATTACGTTTATTTTAACTTACGATTTCTTGGTCCTCACGTGATAGAATCTTAGCGATAGGAGCTTGGTAGGCGACAGGAGCTGGGGCGGCGCGATAAGCGATGGGAGTAGCGACGGAGAATCTGGCGTTAGTGGGCTGTTCGTGGCGAACGATGCTTTGTGAGGAAACAGCCTCAGCAGGAGAATAGCTCACCGGTGCGGCCAGAAAACCGGCATGAGACGCCGCCACGAATACGCACAATACTAATATCTAAACAATAATAATAATCATAGAATAATATGAATAATAAGCAGGTATACGATTTTTGAATTAATTGTTATATAAAATACCTTAGAGAACATGTTTATTGATTCTTGTGATTAATCAAATGATTGAATGATAAAAGTCTGCCCATAGTTTCAGCTTTTATACTTGCGAATATTAGTATGATTACATGACCGCTGCAGTTGTAGTTGTCAAGCAAGCTTTAGGCGACCTTGTAATATGCGAAACCCGTAAACATTCCTCCGATAGGCCTAATGCCTAGTTGAAATTTGAATGTTTAGTAAATTAATATATTGTTTTCAGAATGGTATTGCATATTATTGGACAATATTATTATACTCTAGATTTTTTCAAAAGTGTTATAGAGATAATTTTTAGTATTTAGCTTAGATTATCATAGTGTCTGCTTATCATAATTTTATGGCTGTCATCGCTTACTGTTGAGAGTAAGCCTTTTTTCTTGTACGCTACTCATTCCGGTTCTGAATTCATTCAGATCAGACTTACTGTTTTTGCCATACTTTCTTTCCTATGAGTTAGTAGGCATTGGGAACCTCGTTTACATGTGCTGTGCACATTCATTGGAAAACTATCCTTACATCTTGTTTCTGTGGATCGTTTGTCTTCTAGTGTATTCTGGCATGAATGTGATTTTGGTGAGGTGGTGATTTTTCTTAGACTATATTTTTATCTGTATAAGTTAATAAACGTTAATAAATTTATCAAGGTGCATAAACAATAAAGAAAGACCTAGGTATGTGTTGAGGTGTTCATTTATACCAGTTGGCGCGCATTATATATTTAGGTTTCCGAACGTACAAGCTACCCTTCCGCACATCTCTCGCCACTTCCTTCCAATCCCTTTTTTCACCACCATCTTGATCGCGGACGCAACGAAACGCACGCATACGCAAAAAAGTACCGGAGTTACCGTTAATTACACTGTGAACTTTAGTGTTAAACCTTATAGATGCTAAAAACGATGTAGTCCGGTGAAGCTGTTAAGACCTTGCTGGGACAATAGCGTAGACAGTTCGAAAAAAAAAAATATAGTGCCGATTATATATCGCAGCGAGGGAAGTGCACATACCACCCGCATAAAACCGCATCATCCAGACCGCTGAGTTCGCATTTCCCTTATTTATCGCCACCTTGAACCAGCACCTTTACGCTTTTTACACCTTTGAGCTATTTACGATCCAGAATGCTGTACTACGATTGCTACAGTACTTGTATTGTTTTTAGTAAACTGTATACATGTGTTAATACTCTTGCTGTGACTAAATCGTGCTGGCTCGAATGGGAAAATAATCTTTATTATTATATAAACTAGCGATCTCACATTTGTGAAAATGGTTTCGCTTGTTTAAATAGAAACTATGTGTTTTATATGGGTTAATTTTGGGTTTCATTTAGTTTCTTAGCTGTAATTTTGTAATTATTACGTTATTCCCATCAACATTTTAATGGTGGTAGAGCCACGCTGAAACTATTATTGGTTTCAGCATGAATGGGTCGGCTCGTCCGGGGTAGTACCACCCTCTCATAGAAAACCGACGTGAAGTAACAGTACTTGCATTGTTGCGTTTCGTTCGGTCAGTGAGAGCGCCGGAGACCCACCGCCCCTCCCCTCTCCTCTCTCCTCTCCCTTTCCCTCCCCTAACCCTTCTCTCCAAAAGATGGCAACGCACTTGCGACTCCTCTGGTGTTGTTAGTGTCCATGGACGGTGGTGATCACTTAACAGCAGGTGACCCACCTGTTCGTTTGCCACCTATGACATAAAAAAAAAAACCTTTCACAATTCCTACATTATGTATAATAACCTTTTTCGTTACTAATTAACCTCTATAGTATACAGCCTAGATAATCTATCTGCTGATAAAAGTCTCATCAAATAGGGTTTAATCGTTTCGGAGATTAAAATTGGGTAAACAAAGAGCACGTGAATTTTCTTTATAGAGTTTAAAACAACAATTAGAAAATGTTGGTTTATATTTGACAAGACATCATTATTTCTAGTGCCTTAAGAATTTAAGGTGTGTTGGTAGCACTTGACGTTGTTGTGTAATGCAGGAGGCATATTTCACATGTGGTTGCGTGATATGTATATGCATATACAGATTATGTATTAAATTAAAATGTATTATTCTTTTTAATTATGTTTATACATTGCGTTGGATTGTACATGTTGTTTTTAAATCTTGACAGATATATGTACCTTTCTCAGAGAGTTTAGTAAAGTACGCGTATAAGTAGCATTTACGCAGGTAGCTGAACAAGCTGGTATTGCTAAAGGAAGGGTGCATATAGCGTTTGTTTGCAATATTGTACTTTATATATATTCCGAATGAGGAAAAAAATAGTATTTTTTGTCTTCATTATTGTCTCAAATCATACTAAATCAATAAACGAGGTAGCCTTGCTATGCTAAAGGTAAGGACATACTTTTCGACTTTTCTTCTATTTGCGTTTTTGTGAGATGCTCCTTTTTCTCTTACGGCGCCGTTAATACCGCATCTCTAACAGGTGAGGATTTGAGTATTCGTTTTAAACAACGAGTTTGAGTTTGACGTACCTATGTATTTGCATTTTGGACGACTGACACCTTCCAAGTATGGTCATGGATTCTGACAGTCTGCAACCATAAGTGTTAAATTTGTTTAGAAATTTATGATTAGAATTTAACTACTTCATATGTTCATTCATACCATGTTTGTTAGAAAAAATGGTTTTATCTTCTTGTATATAGTAAATACAAGAAGTAGTCCTTAAAATCGTTATAAAATAATACGTAAGCTTTGTGCTTGTAAACGTAGTCAACAAGGCTCGGCTTGTGTTTTGTTTTCATTTAATCGCGATTGATATTTGGGAACACTGTTACTTATTACACAGTGTATATCGCAAATAATCCAGGTGATGTCAACTAAGATGAATTCGTAATATTTTATCTGTTGTTTCTTTCTTTTTATTTCTTTACCACTTAATTGCAATAGTATCGAATAAACAACGTAGCGTATAAATACATTTTGTTTACAATTAAAGTACAATGTCTAAGAAATATCTATTTTATATCGTCTATATGTCTTTCTTATACAAAATATAGAATAATGCACACTTACATACAATACACACTATAATCGATATTATGAATCATGATAATTGTGTACAATTTGCTAGAACCATAAATAACTATCATACTATCAGATAGCTCGCGACCAGGGTAGTGTATCCTATGCCACAATTACGCAATATTTAGAAATCGATAATTGGGAAAGTATGCTTTAATTAAATCAACTTTATATACAATAAATAACGCCATGATGAATCACAAGCTTGTATTAGTTTATACTAACAGCAATAAAATACAATTATTGGGACACTGATAACTCCAAATTTGATATTTACTTTAAAAAGAAGATACAAATAAGCTTGGAGTTCAGATTATAAATCTCTCTGCAAACAATATTATTCACGAAACAAGAGTTCCATTTTTGAATTTCGTGTGATAGTATGTATCGATACGAAATACAGTAACGGAATATTTACGAAATGATTTATTCACGAGTTAATTAATAGTTTGTGGCCGTCTCCTGCACCCGAAGAAAAATATATTTAAAATAAATAAATAAATAATAATGGCAGTATGTAAGCCGCAGCTTATCAAGTCGTCGGCCGAGGCGGGGGCGGGGGTGAACGTTGTTAAGTGTTAAACAATCACACAATAACTACAAGTTCTATTATGATTTGCTCAAAATTTAATTTAATTTGAGATAATTCCTCGGTCTTGATATTAAAAAAAAAACATATTGAGATTGATTATAACTAATACTGATAAACTATAACTATGAGACTACTTGACACACCTTAATGTTTTTTGATGGAGAACTCATTATTAGGTGGCATTAGGTTGCTGTTGTTATGTTTTATATATATTACATTTTTTATGAAGACCAAGTCGCAGCTGGTTACTAGTAATATTTATTGACGTAAGTATAAATCTCTACATCATAGTAAATTATTTTAGTTTATTTACGGTTTTGTGTTTTGTGCACATTTTTACGAAGCCTTTTTTATACACTACTTTTCTTGTAATACAATGGGTGGATTTCTTTTTACATTTACCATGCATTATACATAAGTTTAGAAATAACTCGAATAAATAAAAGAGCAAGGGTGGAATGAATTATAAACATCATGTTTTATCAAATATTTTCTTATATTGTAATAAATAAAATAAACTACTTAAGAGTATTTTTTTTCAAAATAATGAATATTCATTAATATTATTTAGTGTTGGTAGTATTGGAGAGCGGGAACGGCCTTGATGACGGCGGGAGCAGCTTTGATGTAGGCGGGAGCAGCCGTGGCGGCAGAGTTGTGTACAATCGCGTTGAAACCATTGTGGTCATCAGCGGAGTATTCCACAGTCCTGACGGAGCCGTCAGCTTCGTGAAGCGAGTAGGATCCCTTCACCGCATCACCATCGCGGGATTCTTGCTGAGACTTGATGTCACCGGAGTGTCCGTCAGCCACGGAGTAAGAGAAGTCATACTTTGGGTAGGCCTGTATAAGAAAACAGATAGATATTAATAATCTAATAGAAAAAAAAAATTACCGACAAAAAAGATCTCGGATTTGTGTCCGAGGACCAGGGGACTTAAAAAAAAATCTAATAGAAAATAAAAATATATTATATTAATAAAATTCAAATATCTATTGTTTATCCAAGGTAATCATAGAAATAATGGTGGAAATGATTTAAGGAAATATTCAGAGTATTACCGAAAGCTACATGGCATTACTTTTGTCTATAGGGGTTAAATAATTTAACAGAAATAATTTAAAGTCAGTTTAAGGTTATATAGATCCAGTTGTAACGTGAAAATACACAGTTTCCATGAAAAACAAAAGAACTTTTTAACAAGAACGATATCGTGTACTCCAAATAGTTAATTGATTACAATTCGCATGCTTTTTGTATTGATATACCTTATAATTATTCAGTGTTTTAAAAATGTTATCTGGTCAACTTACAATTTCTTCTGCTTGGTATGCTGCAACTTTAGCGATCGGAGCGGAGTAGCGGACTACAGGAGCGGCGCGGTAAGCGACGGTGGCGGGAGCTGCGTGGTAAGCGACGGGAGACGCGTGGTAAGCGACAGGAGCGGCAACACCCAGTCTGGCGGACTCATCGTGTCTCACGATGCTCTGAGAGGACACGGCGTCGGCAGCAGAGTAGTGGACGGGTGCAGCCAGGAGCCCAGCCTGGGACACCGCTACCAACGCGCACAGAACTACGACCTAAAAATATAAAATATTTAGTTGTTACAAACAATTTTTGTAGTTCACTAATATTCCTTGTATCTAATCATATAACTCACTTTAGAGAACATGTTGTCTTTGTGGTGATCAGACATAAAATGATAAATATAGTAACAGAAGGCTAGTTTATATAGTCGCAGCTCCATATAAAACAATCTGAATAACTAGTAGTGTAAGTTGTCAATTCGGCCTTGCGCGACCTTGCCTGCGTCTTTATGCTGCGTTATTTCTTATTAAAATTATTTTTAGTCCTATTTTTACTTCATATACAACATTGTATCATATTCTATAGAAAAGATGACATTCAAATTTTTAAATTCAAACATTCAAAAATCCAATTTTTAGCTGTACATAGATTATTATAATTTTTTTGTTTGAGCTTGTATGAGCCTTAATGAAAGCTAAATATTGAAACTAAAAATGAGTTATGGTTGAATTTTGATTACCAGACTATTATAAATTTCAATTAAAAAGCGTTTTCTGTAACATATCGTTGTCCTAAATAGTGGTGTTACCAATGTGTAACACCAATATTTAAGACCTTGCTAGGTAAATAGCGTAGTTAGTTCGAAAAAAAGAAAACTTTATAATATATTTTCATCAATGTTTAAAGCTACCGTGAGCGTTGCTCATGAAGAAAACAATAAACTTAGGCAATTTTAGTTTATACTAGCTGTTAACCGTGGCTTCGCCCACAGTGCTTTCTCTAAAATGGTTAGACCGATTTTCATGGGACTTTCACGCGCAGATAGCGGATCTTATAAAAAGTAATTTAATTTAGACTAGCTGTTAACCGTGGCTTTACCTGCTGTGTTGTCACCAAAACGGTTACATCGATTTTCACTGGTAGATAGCGAACCTAATAAAAAGTAATTGAGGTTATTCTATTTTGGACTAGCTGTTACCCGCGACTTTGTCTGCATGAAATTTAGCAAGATTTCAACTCATTCTTTTTTTTAATAAGAGAAATAATTATCAGCTTATAGTTTACAATTCGGCATTATAATTATTAATAAAATTAATGATATAGAGGTCTTCCTAAAAAGATCTTAGATTATAAACGTATTACGTAAAGTGTTCCATAATACAATTTCTTGCGGAACAGACAAGCGTTTATTTTTTGTATAGTCACAAAATCTTAATTATAATAATGGCAATGTATATTAAATATAATGTAAATGTAAATCTTAATAATAATATTTTAAGTTATTGTTTCGTTAGTTCCTTATACAGTGTAAGTGAGCACTGAGGTAGTTATATGGTTGGTTATGGTTCCAAATGTGTTGCTGATGACAAACCTCATTTGGCACGCTTTTTGTATTTATATATCTACTGTACACGTTACATGTTACTTTTAGTGGCGTGCGCCTCGTACTTACAATTGTCTTTAAAGAGCGTTTCTGTAATTGTACATAGTCTCACAATTCTATAATTCTTTAATACGATTTAAAAAAACGCGTGCGGAGCTGCGGGTACAGCTAGTTATATAATAATAATAATAATATTTTAATGTACCAAGTCAAGAACATATGTACTCATGTCATGGTAGTCATGTATACATACATGCATACATTGAGGTGTTGCATTCATACTAACAACTAACTATTTGTCATGTATGGTGGTATGTTTGGCCCTTACAACTTGTCTGGCTGACGAAGTATAGTTTTGTAATATTTATTTGTATAACATATTAAAAAATTAAGCATGTAAAAATAAGTAGAGTTCATTCTTTTTTTTGTCTGCTTTAAAGCGCCTGGCAGAAATTGACCCCTTGGAATGTTACTGGCGATACTAGATCCTACTTTAGAACGACATTATACACAACATAATGTATAAAAATCAGCTGTTTAAATGTAACTAAAGTAGCTATTATTTTAGTCACCTTTCATTCCCGATATCTATACATTGTCCCCAGACTCGAATTCTGTGAGTACGAAAGCGTTATAACTACTTAAAAGACTACTCAAAACACAAGGTTTTATTTATTTAAAAGCTCTCGGTGTTATTACAAAAAAGTTAAATACGTATTGAACCCTGGCTTTAAAAAAGTTTCATATTAAATGCACCGCGCTCGCTGAATGTTCGCCATCTTGCTCTTTTGTCTCGCTTTGGTTAATTTAGGTTAGACTTGAGAAAAAGGATAACGCGAACTTGCCTCGGGCGAGCGCGGTGCATTTATTAGGAAACCTTTTTAAACTAAGTATTTAATACGTATTTAACTTTTTTGTAATAACACGGTCTTGGACTATTGGAATACCTCAATGTTTTTTCATTGATAACATTTTACCAGTTTCATTTTACTACTAGTAGTCATTATATATCACTAGGCTGCACTTTGTTGTTATTAAGTTTTATATCGTAACTACTAGTTATGTGTATTGACGTAAGTATAAATACTTCCATCACGGTAAATTATTGCAGGTTTTTTTATGGTGTAGAATCTTGTGCGCATTTTTACGAAGTCATTTCTATACATTATTTTTTCTTAAACTTAATATATTTCTTTTTATATTTAGCGCATTGTATACACAGAAATAACTGAAATGATTAAAAAAGCGCCACGTACATGTAAGGGTTGTATAAATTATAAGCATTAGGTTTTGTCGAACATGTTTTTATATTGTAATAAATAAAATAAACTAGTTAACAGTCATTTCATCAAAACAATTCAAAATCCTTAACGTCATTATTTAATGGTGGTAGTATTGGAGGGCGGGGACGGCCTTGATGAGGGCGGGAGCAGCTTTAATGTAGGCGGGAGCGGCAGTGGCGGCAGAGTTATGTACAACTGCGTTGAATCCGTTGTGGTCATCAGCGGAGTACTCCACAGTCCTGACAGAGCCGTCAGCTTCATGAAGCGAGTAGGATCCCTTCACAGCATCACCATCACGGGATTCTTGCTGTGACTTGATGTCACCGGAGTGTCCGTCAGCCACGGAGTAAGAGAAATCATATTTAGGGTAGGCCTATATAAGAAAAAAACCAGATATTAATCATCTAATAAAGCTCAGAATCTGTTATAAAATTAAAATCATAATATCTGTTATGATGGTTGAAGCGATCAATTACAATTCGCATGCTTTTTGTATTGATATACCTTATAATTATTCAGTGTTTTAAAAATGTTATCTGGTCAACTTACAATTTCTTCTGCTTGGTATGCTGCAACTTTAGCGATCGGAGCGGAGTAGCGGACTACAGGAGCGGCGCGGTAAGCGACGGCGGCGGGAGCTGCATGGTAAGCGACGGGAGATGCGTGGTAAGCGACGGGAGCAGCGTGGTAAGCGACAGGAGCGGCTACACCCAGTCTGGCGGACTCATCGTGTCGCACGATGCTCTGAGAAGACACGGCGTTGGCAGCAGAGTAGTGGACGGGTGCGGCCAGGAGACCAGCCTGGGACACCGCTACGAACGCGCACAGTACTACAACCTAAAAATATGAAACGTTTAGTTGTTACAAACAATTTTTGTAGTTCACCAAATAAAACTTCTTGTATCTAATCATATAACTCACTTTAGAGAACATGTTGTGTTTGTAGTGATCAGACATGAAATGATAACTGTAATATCAGAAGGTTAGTTTATATACTCGCAGCTCGGTATAAGATAATCTGAATAGCTAGTAGTGTAAGTTGTCAAACCGGCTTAGCACGACCTTGCTCGGGTTATGAAGTCATATGTCAGTTCGTTGCAAGTTATTCGGAAGCTTTCGCAAGTGGAACATTTTTGGTATACCTGCTTAATTTTTTTTTTATTAATTTTTTGGTGTCACTTTTGTATAAACATGACAATGTGTAATACGACACAGAAAAAAGAATGATTATAAAAGTTTTAATATTGAACGCCTAAGTATAAACATTAAAAATTACTTATTATATTCTACAATATCGTATTATCTTTTTTTTCTACGTTTGATTTGATATCTGAAATTCACAGAGTCCCTATAGATATTTGATTTTGAGTAATTCTTCGAAAAAATTAGACACAGTTTCAAAGTAACATTTTATAATTAATGTAATTATTACTTTAAATTTGAAAAGAACATGTAGGAGCTTCGGGCTCACTACTATAACATTCTAGACTGACACGGACAGCGTAATAATAATACTCGGAGTGCGTGAAATAGACTCTTTATTAATATGGCCATATAATATGGTTTTTTTTACTTTATTTTTCTTTCTTTTAGATTATTACTGCCATTGTCAAGTAGTTAATAGTATTACAAGTTCTTCTTCCATTCCATGTTGGCAAACGGTCTTCTAGTAGACCATCACTGCCATTGTCAAGTGAGTATCGATATTACAAGTTTCTTGACATAATTTCAATGAACTAACAAGATGGTGGCCATCTTGTTAGAACTTTCCATGAAATTTTTGTGGCATCTCAGAATTCATGGTCCGTGGTATTATTTTCCATTCACTTCACTTATGTACAATAAACAAACTATATTACATAAAACACCACCAATTTTACACAATAAAGATTATGAATAAAAAATAAAATTCACTACATTTACATTTATTTTACATTTACATACATTTTTATTTATTTTTATTACATTTACTATCCTCGCAACAACACAATAATATTACCGGCTTATAGTTTTTATGTTATTATGTTCTCCGACTCCATCAACTAACATGCTGTAAAAAGTAAACTTTATCTCCATGAAATTTTCATTTTGATTTAGCTCTTTGTTCTAATAAAAATTTGTAAAGTATACATGATACCTGTATCTAATAACCTTGTAATTTGTAATTGCAACATTTATTTTCTTTTCTAATCTATTTTCTAATTTTCATTAAGTTATACTTTAACTTTTTAATATTGGAGTTTCATAGATTTTTTTTTTTTTTTTTAACCTAGCACGGCAAAGTGACTTTACTGTGCCTGATGGTGAGCACAGTATAATCTAAAAACAATGGCGACCACCGAGAGACACACTATCCCTCACCGGTCGCCGCTGTCATGCCGGCTTGCATAAATGTCTCTTCACGTTACGCTTGAAGGACCCCATATTATAGGAAGGAGGGAACACACTGGCCGGGAGATTGTTCCACAGCTTCACGGTACGGCAGAGATAAGAAGTTGCGAACTTTTTAGTTCGTGCCCAGATAGGATTTACCGTAAAACTATGGCTCCGGAGCCCAGCACGCGTGGTTCGGGTATGAAAAGGAGAGGAAGGTATTAAATTGAATAGCTCTTCAGAACACTCGCCATGATACAGACGGTAGAACACGCTCAGAGAGGCAATGTCTCTGCGCAACTGAAGCGGCTCTATAAATTGTGTAATGTCTGAATCATTAACAATGCGGACAGCCCGTCTCTGCAACCTGTCCAGGGTATCTAGTAGGTATTTGGCGGAACCGTCCCAGAGGTGCGAACAATACTCCACGCAAGGCCGAACTTGTGCCTTATAAAGGAGGTATAGCTGATCTGGCGTGAAAAACCGTCGCACCCTGTTCAGGATTCCGAGTCTCCGAGATGCAGTGGAGATGACGCTCCCGATGTAATCCCTGAGATTGAGGTCGCTGCGAATATCTATACCTAAGATATTGAGGCTGTCTCGCATTGCGAGCGAGACGTTCTGGAGAGCAGGAAGAGGAGTAAATGGAGATGTTTTGCAGGTAAACGCGCACACCTGTGTTTTGTTAGCATTAAACTCGACCAAATTGCTTGCTCCCCATGTTGATATGAGATGCAAGGACCGGTCGAGTTCAATCACAAGATCCTGCCGTCTCTTTTCTGTTTCCCCCCGACTGCAAGAAGGCTTGCTGTAATAGCACCCATGGATGGTGCTGTCATCTGCATAACAATGAATATGGCCTAAAGGCAACATATCATTGATATGCAGAAGAAACAGAGTAGGTGAAAGTACAGAGCCTTGGGGGACTCCAGCATTTACTGACATGAGCTGCGAATCACATCCATCGACAAGGACACGAATTCTGCGCTCATGTAGAAAGCCAGAGATCCATCTGCATAAATTGTCGGGGAGACCGTATGCCGGAAGCTTGGACAGAAGACCACGGTGCCAGACCCTATCAAAGGCTTTGGCAACATCGAGACTGATTGCCAAGGCCTCGCCGTGCTTGTCAATTGCCTCCCCCCAGCGGTGTAGTGCGTAGGCCAGAAGATCACCCGTTGATCGGTTTTGGCGAAAGCCATATTGCCGATCATTAATCAACGAGTGATCCTCGAGATAGCGGACAAGCTGGGTGTTGATGATCCGCTCCATTAACTTGCACAGCACTGAGGTTACGGCAATTGGGCGATAGTTATTGGGATCAGACCGATCCCCCTTCTTGGGAATCGGTTGCACGTTGGCCTCCCTCCAAGCCCAAGGCACGATACCAGAAAGATAAGACAGGCGGTATAGGCGCGTAAGTACTGGAGCCAACTCGGCTGCACATTTTTTTAGTACAACCGCTGGGATACCGTCCGGACCACTTGCCTTTCGGACATCGAGCGATCGCAGTTGTTTAAGAATGTCACGCTGCCTGAACTTTAATTCAGACATAGTGACACCGCAGCAAGGAATAGTGGGCGGTTGCGCTTTTCGATCGTCGAGCCGAGAATTAGCCGCAAAGAGATTAGCTAATAATGTAGCTTTCTCCTGCGGTTCGTAGGCCAGTGACCCATCAGAGTACCTCAACGGTGGCATTGTTGGATGACAAAAATTGGCTTGCACAGCTTTGGCCAGACTCCAGTAGCCTCGACTATTAGTCGGATGACTTACGAGTTCTAGACCTAAGCGTGCAACGCGCTGGGCATCCGCTCTAGTGTATGCCCTCTTACAGGCTTTGGTGGCAGAGTTATAGGCTGATTTGAGGAAGCTGGTATTAGGATCCTTATTTGCGCGACCCTTGATCCATTCGCGATACGCGGCTTGCTTTTTGCTAACTGCATCGGCGCACTCGCGATTGTACCAAGGGCGTCCTTTGCGATTACCGACGATCACGGAGGAAGGAATATAATATTCCATTGCAACTGCAATCTCGTCGGCAATCGCATCAGCAATCGCTGAAGGGTCCTTCCCGTCAAAACAGCGTTGCCGCCAAGGAATGGAAGCGAAATAATCCCGCATTCCATCCCAATCTGCTGACGAATAGTGCCACACCTTGCGCTTAATTCTTACGCTGGGTGGAGGTGGAGCGCGTGGCACAGACGATATAACGAGGCAGTGATCCGATTTGCCCAGGGGGGCATCGACTGACACATCATACCCAGTTGGATGGCTCGTCAACAGAAGGTCCAGCAATGAGGGCGCATGACCTGTGACATCCGGAATCCGGGTGTGCTGGATTACTAATTGTGTCAGGTCATGTGTTAAGGCGAATGCATGAGCAGTACGTCCTGCATGGTCCGTCCTGGAGGAACCCAACCACATATCGTGATGTGCGTTAAAGTCCCCCAAGATCACCAATTCTGCTGTGGGAAACTGCTCCTGTGCGTCATCTACTGGGCAGGGAGGATGGGTCGGCGGGGTGCCCATCTTCCCATTGCATAGGTCCGGCGGATGGAGGAGACGGCCGGTGTGTACCCGGTTGTCTCCTAACAAGACGGGGCCTGGCGACGGCGTTTTCGCTGCTGGGCCAACCGCTGGGGCGGCACGATGAAATCTATACAGACGCCCCAACTATAGCGGCAGACGTACACCGTGAGTTTTAGTCCATGCGATTCGGACATAACCCACTCTCTCCCCCGAGAGGGTAGTGTATCCATAAGGGATTTCCCCATATAAAAAAAAGGAGTATTTAGTCGTCGAGGGGTTACAGTATGGTAATAATTAGCATTTGTCAATCGAAATTATTCGTTTATTCTAGTATTTTGTTAAATTAATCAATATTCATTTTAGCTTAAATAACATTAACCCATGAACACTTAGTGGTGGTAGTATTGGAGAGCGGGGACGGCCTTGATGAGAGCAGGGGCAGCCTTAATGTAGGCAGGAGCGGCCGTGGCAGCAGAGTTATGTACAACCGCGTTGAAACCGTTGTGGTCATCAGCGGAGTATTCCACAGTCCTGACAGAGCCGTCAGCTTCATGAAGAGAGTAGGATCCCTTCACAATATCACCATCGCTGAGACTTGATGTCACCGGAGTGTCCGTCAGCTACGGAGTAAGAGAAGTCATACTGTGGGTGTGCCTATAATAAAGGTTTGATAATTAGATATATATTTATCACTCACATCACAAGCTATTAATTATGAGGTTATTTGATTCTTATATTGGAAATTTGTTAATATTTTTATTGATGGTAAGCAGAATGCGTACTGTTTCTTATGTCCTTCTTATTTAAAACCGTTAACCAAGATGATAATATAGTATTATATGTCATATAATAGATAATATAATATAATAATATAGTATTATATATTAGTATATATCATAGTGATTCGCTTTTGCGGGTCGCGGTTCGGGATCAGCCTGTGCATATCCAGCTTTTCGCAGGCTAGCATGGCAACGGCGACCGGCGATGGATATTGTGTCACTCGGTGGTCGCCATTATTTTTGGATTGTACTGTGCTTACCATCATGCATAGTGCAGTCATTATGCCGCGCTGCTATAAAAAAAAATATGAAAAAGAAAAACTTCTGTTTCTTAAACGATGATTGCCATGAAACTTCTGTTTTTATGGGACTTCACAAACAAATGTAATTCTAGTATACTATAACTTACAATTTCTTCGGCTCCATGGTAGGCTACGGCTGCAGGTGCGGCGTGATAAGCTACAGCGGTAGGTGCAGCATGGTAGGCGATGGGAGCGGAAACAACCTTAGCGATTGGAGATGAGTAGTGGATAGCTTGGGGCTCGTTGTGACGAATTATGTTTAGGGAGGAGACGGCGGCAGCAGACGAGTATTGGACGGGGGCAGCGTGGTACGCGACTGAAGGAGCGGCATGGTACGCGACTGCTGGAGCGGCATGGTAGGCAACCGCTGGCGCGGCATGGTAAGAAACGGGTGCTGCTACAGCCAAATTGGCGTTCTCATCGTGACGTACAATACTTTGGGAAGAGACAGCCTCTGCAGCAGAGTAATGTGCAGGTGCTGCTAAGAGACCCGCCTGGGACACCGCCACGAATGCGCACAAGATAACAATCTGAAAGTATCAAATTACATTTATTTTCAATGACTCATAAGACATATTTATTAAATTTATATTACTTACTTTGGAGAACATGTCTTCGTTGTGATTGAACATTGAATGATAAAATGTAAGCCAAAAACTTACTTTTTATACTCGCCGTCTGATATGTAATTCTGAACACCTGAATTGCCATACCTGATTTACGTGGCCTTGCTTTGGGTTACGTTTTTGTTCCCGTGCAGTTTTCATGAAACAGATCTTTCCTGTTATATCTTTTTAATTAACTTACAGCGTTGGGCTTACCTTGACCAATCAAGGTTAGTTTATCAGCCCGATATTAAAATACAGTCCTTTCTACGAACAATATTTAATTTTTGGTACAAGTTTACATTCGAGTTTATTACATAATATATGTTAATGAATACTTCTCCGATACCAATATTGTCATAGATTTCAGTATTTTAAATGATAAAGGTATGTCATCGTGCACGAATAATGCAATAACTATTGCTATCCAATCTACTAAACTATTGCTATTAAATCATCTTTTAAATTTTATTTCATCGTTACTTGACCCTTATCTCAAAAATTATCACTGTCCTCATTCAATATGAAGTGATGCTATGAGGCTATGAGAACCTACAATTTTAGAGGCACTTATTACATTACGATTTCTGTATTCTTATCTTGGAAAAGTGGGGCAAGCAATGTGGATGTTATCCTTCACTGAAAGCTCCGACCGAGTTGGTAAAATTTGACCATACGTTCGACGCGGTGTCCGAACAGACTATAAACAACCCATCATCACTTTATTCGTTTTAGTTTTGTGATACAATTTTCTTGTTGTTGCTCTATTCATTGATACCCTCGACTTTGTCAGCGTTGTTTATTATCTTAATAATATATTTTATCTATAGAGGAAAAACAGATTGATTGCTCCCTTCTTTACGACAGTAAAACACATATGGCTAAATAGTTACGACCTTTTTAAATCGCAGTCTTTTAAAATTACAATAATTTTATGTGAAATAATGATTACATAATATATTATGAAATTTCATACTACCGTGTCTTTAATCTAAAAGGTACTACTAGTTGTGGTAGCAACATTAAATCGAGTTTTGATTTCAAAATGTAAAAAAGAGTTTAGAGTCAAAATACGCTGATACATTTATTTTAAACGTGTTTAATAATCTTTACACTGTGAATTTAACGAACTCTGTTTTAAAGGTTTTTATGGAGTGATAACGGAGGGATTTAAATATGTGAGTTGTCATGTAATACAAGCTTGTTTGTAATATTTACAGGCAGTTATTTTTAGACTTTGTTTTCTATCAAGTAAAAACAGACGTCTTGCCAAATCAATACCAACGCGATAAATTTGGTATCGTTTGTTTTCACTATAATAACAATTTATAACATAGCAACATATAATTAAAAAAATACTAAAGAGATCTTTGGTTGGTTATTTTATAGTAATAAATAAACGTTTGTTAATCGGATTCAGTCCTTTATTTTAATAAAAAATCTAAATAGTTAATTATGACTTTGGATAAACTAATGTTAAGTAATTATTAATTACTGGTGGTAATAGGTACTGGATCTGAACTGGCGAGCTCTACTGTTATTAATAAGAAAATAATGGATATAGTTATATTTTCTTCTTAATAGTGAGACTGAGAAAACAAATGAATTATGGTCGAATTATGATCACTAGTATATATAATTTAAACAAAATGTTTCTATTTACAATTTTTAATTGTTACCATCGTTAATTCAATAGCGTGAAGAAATGAATGAAGTATAACACATTTAACATTTATTTATACATTAAATGTAGATTTATTATATATACACATTACGATGTACTGTATTGAAGCATTTCATATAAAGAATAGGTGAACCAGCACAGTTTTCACAATAAGCGATCGTAGACTATCGAGGCACGCTTGTTCTTAGAAGTCTCTCGAAAGCATACTTCACCCTCATGAGTATTATTGATGGTCCCCGTCGCAATTAACATATCAAACATGATTATGTATTGTATCTTATCTACTGCAGACAGTATTTCAACATTATATCGCATAATAGAAAATTCATCGTGGCACCACAGTCAATCACTGCAAAACTGAGTTACCATTCAACATGTTAAAAATGAGTCGTTACATTTTAAAAACAGCTAAATCCAATTTTAACTGTTCATATAACGTAGCTTTTTTAAAATTTCCAGTTTTTATACACCAATAATGAAGTTCAAATTTTGCCGTTTAGTATTTTCCTTCTTCTTCTTCTTACCTTTATCCCACATAAGTAGGGTCGGTACAACATGTTTGTGATGTTGTGGTATATGATTTGGCTTAATTTTTACGATCGGCCGCCTGCCTGACATCAACCCTCCTTGGGATTGTTTTGTTGAACCACTATATTTATGATTATTATTATATAGTTACGAAGTCTGATGGGATCATTTAGCGTTACAATTTTTCTCTAGGCTTTAGCTTTGATAGGCTATATATAGTGTCTGCTTGAGCGGCACCACCGTTCCGATTAAAAACGAAGTTCTTACAGATTATTGTTTGCTTGCTATATTTCCATTTTTATGTAACGGTAAACTAGCCAATTTTAGACTATTCCTGAGGACTGCATTGTCCGGTTTTTTTTTCAGGATTCGTGGTTTCAGAGTTTTCTCAGTAATAATAATATTATATTAGATACAATAAACCATTATAATAATATAAAAACTGTAATAGAAAAATAAATGCAAATAAAATGACATGTCAATAATTTACATGTGAACATTTGAAGCCATTGCAAAAATAATTTAAAAGATTAGGAAGGGCTAAAATTGGATTTAAACTTATTGTGAAATGTAACGTCTCAAATAATGTTATAGCTCGGACTAAACTTATTTTGAAATGTAACATCTCAAATAATGTTATTGCTCAGGCTAAACTTATTTTGAAATGTAACATCTCAAATAATGTTATAGCTCAGACTAAACTTATTTTGAAATGTAACGTCTCAAATAATGTTATAGCTCAGACTAAACTTATTTTGAAATGTAACGTCTCAAATAATGTTATAGCTCAGACTAAACTTATTTTGAAATGTAACGTCTCAAATAATGTTATAGCTCAGACTAAACTTATTTTGAAATGTAACAACTAATGTATAGCTCAGTCTAATTCGTTTAGGTCAGTTAAATATAGACGTAGTGTGACGAGTTTTCAAACCAGACTTAAGTGACTTTATCTTGGATTACGAATTTGTAATCTTGTTCTCATAGAGCTGTCATGAAAAAAATGTTTTTGTTACTATATCTTTGAATGTGTATCAAAGAATATAAAAGTAACGAATTTTTCAAATGTCAATCTTATATTGAATAATGAGTGTTAGCATAACGTAGTTGTCTTGTGGTTTGATCGGTGAAATATTATTTCGATGTTCGAACCTCAGTATGTACTAACGAATTTTCCTAAATTCGCGTACATTTACTAATTTCAATTGGTAACACTATCGGCCGATGTTGAAAGAAAATATCATGAGGAAACTTGAACCTGAGAAATGTTCTTGGAGTACTACTGTATGTGGGAAAATAATAAAACTATGAATTTCTCAGAGTTTGAAATCGCCAATACGTAGTGGTCTAGCGTGGTGATTATGCCCATACTCTCCTTCGGGAAGAGCCCTATGGTCCTTTATTTAGTCTCTTACTAATGATGATGATGATAATACTCTCTTTTTTAATGTTTTAGTTTTCTAAGATTTTTTCAACATGTTGAACGAAATTTCCTTGATAACTAAGGAATAGCATATTGTTTTTTGATGACCCTATTATCCATCTTGTTAGGTTTACCACAGTGATGTATTGAAATTGTACTCGAATATATTTCGAAAGGCATATTTTTAAGATATGTTATTTAACTGTTGGTAATATTATCAATTCAAATTTTATTGATGTATATGGCTGTTACCCGAATTTACAATTATTTGCCAGCTATTTTTTTTAGAATGAAATATATTATTTTGTGTAGTACTTCAACAAATCCTAAAGCTATTAATGGTAATTAATACGTATAACATTATAAATAGAATACAATATCACATATTTTATGGTAATCGAGAATTTTATTATGCAAGAACATCTTGGTTTTATAGCGGTTTCATTATTTAGCAATTGTGCAATTTTTTTTCCTTTATTTGAAAGGTTGTTTGCTTTTTGAGTGCTTAATTTTTTCATTCAAATTTTATGATTTATCTGGGGTTGAGTATAATTCAGGCAAAGTAATTAAATGTTAATTAATTTTTTAAACGATGTTTTTGTAAAAAAATCTTAGCAATAGCAAACTTAGAACATATTTTGAACTAATTAAAACAAAAGTTAATTATAAATTACTGACATCACTTATCAAGGATTTCAACCTATTGTAATTGATAACTTCAAAAGTTCTGAAATCACAGAATGAAATCAATTATCTTTCAATAATAGAAATAGATTTTCAGATAAGGAAATTGTCTAATACACCTATTATATTAATATAATGAACACCTAAAATAATTAGAATACGAATTGTTTTTTTTTTCGAACTGATTACGCTTTTGACCTAGCAAGGTCTTAACAGCTTCACCGGACTACAGAATATGAATTGAATGAAGAGTGTAAAGGCTCACTAGATACATAAAAAGGTATGAATGTTTTAAAACTATTTGGATGATATTATATGAATGATTGATGGATATTTCCTCCACAATTTTTGACTGTATTAAGAACGTATGTGTAATTTTAGAGAAAACATATTTCAGAAGTATTTAAAGTGTTTGTCTTTATAAGGTTAAGTCATTGTAATAAATAAACATTTGTTAATCGAACTTATTCGTTTATTGCAATAAATTATTAAATTAGTCAACAGTCATTTTGGTTTCAGTATTAAGTCAATAACATTTAATGGTGGTAGTATTGAAGGGCGGGGACGGCCTTGATGAGAGCGGGGGCAGCCTTGATGTAGGTAGGGGCAGCCGTGGCAGCAGAATTATGCACAACCGCGTTGAATCCGTTGTGGTCATCAGCGGAGTACTCCACAGTCCTGACAGAGCCGTCAGCTTCATGAAGCGAGTAGGATCCCTTTACAATATCACCATCACGGGATTCCTGTTGCGATTTGATATCACCAGTGTGATCGTCAGCCACGGAGTAAGAGAAGTCATACTTGGGGTGTGCCTATAACATTAAATACATATGAATGTATATTTATAAGTAGAACACATTAATTTATTTATTCAGCGTTAGCTATGTTTTATACAGGCAAAGTTAAAGGATGAAACAATTTTTTTTGTTCAATACGGAGTGGTTCTTTTGTTAAATTAATAAAAATAAAAGTAACAATTTAATAATGTAGGTCAATCCAATTAGTTTAACTTACGATTTCTTCGGCTCCATGGTAGGCTAAAGCTGCGGGGGCGGTGTGGTAGGCTACAGCAGCGGGGGCGGCGTGGTAGGCTACAGCGGCGGGGGCCGCGTTGTAGGCTACCGCTGGGGCGGCGTGGTAGGCGACAGTAGGAGCATGGTAGGCGACGGCGGGAGCGGCATGGTAGGCAAGGGGTGCAGCTACAGCTAGTTTGGCGTTCTCATCATGTCGTACAATGCTTTGGGAGGAGACAGCATTAGCTGTAGAATAATGTACAGGTGCTGCTAGCAGGCCCGCCTGGGACACCGCCACGAAAGTGAACAAAACTACGATCTGAAAATATCCAATTATTTATAATTTCACTCACTGATACACTGAAGACTAAATTGTAATGATTGTATTACTTACTTTGGAGTACATGTCTGCGTTGTGATCAAACATGAAATGATAAAGTTTATGCCAAGTGTCTAGTTTTTATACTCGCGGTGCAATATAAGATTATCGGTATATGAAGTCGTCAAACATGCTCTGCATGACCTTGCTCCGGGTTATGATTTCACTTATACGGTAAGTAGTAACCTTTTAAAAACCTTCACATTAATAAGGTTATCGAATTATTGCTTTCTTTGGGACCCAATAGTTTAATGTTAATTTTATGTAGATCATTTTGAAAGCATTACATTACAAACATCCGTCTTATCTTATTAGACTTATCTTCATTAGACTCGAGCTATAAACTGATTTAATGGAAATAGTATTTAAATTAGACAATAATTATATTTTTTGGCTCTACAGAAAACACTTTGATGGGTCGTAAAACTTATATTTTTCTTAACTTCAAATTCTGAGTTGCAGTGTATAAAACATTTTGTTACTAGAAAGTTTCAATTAATAATGAGCAAATATGTAATATGTAAATGTTACCGTGTGGTGCCGGCAACATAGAATAGCACCACCCCATATCTTCCCGTGGGTATCGTAAAAGGCGATTAAGGGCGTGTGACATAGTGATACTGTACCGTTCGTCTGAGTCCTTCTCCGGTCGTAACGGTCCCCGCTCCACTGGGTCCAGAATAACAAGGACGAGTATGTTGGCCTGTGTCTTGCGCATACACTTGTGCATCTTAATATATCCTGCACATATGACCGCTTCTACTAGAATGGCGCACTTACGTGCCTTCAATGTGCACGAAGTTTCGCCCCGAAGATAGGCTACATAAGCCACCTTCGAGCGCACCAGCGCCATTTCTAAATTTAGGGGTCAAAGTAGTCGCCATGGCCGAAACCGGTCGGAATAATCATCATCATGTAATTGTAACACATTTCTCATACAGAGTGTAATGATACAATTAATAATGTACTTAATAATAAACAAGTTAAAATTAATCAAATTTAATGTCATTTTTTTAATATTTTAAAATGATTATAAAACGTTGGTATTTTTCTTTCGTGGCTGTCAGCGTGTGTCCTTAATGGTTTTAAACTATGTAACATTTTTTGATAGGGCTTTTACTATTGTGTAGAATATTTCTTCCGAATGGTTTATATGTAATATACATGTTTATTGGGTACCTTTATATATATGGTTATTCTGTACGTGTGTATCTGATTGAACTCTTTCTAAACGGCTGGACCATCTGATATAAACGTTGTCTGTGTTCAAGTCTTAGTGAATGATTTAGATTGAGAATTGGACCCGGTAGATGTTGCTGTGGTCTGATTCAAAGATTTTGTTATTATCAGGACAGAACAATATCTGTCGAGTCCGCTAATATTTATATAAAGTGGAGAAAATTTAATGTATACTAATGAAGTCATTAGAAGGGGATTTTGGGTACTTATATTGGAGATAATAGTAAAACTGTATGAGATACAAAACATTAATATTGTACAACATTTTATATTTTAAAAGTGCCTACAGAAAAGTTTCCTATGATATAACAACAACAACAAACTGATATAACAACTACTTTTTTTCCAACAACATACAGCGCGCGCTGACGGACCGATGGGATTCTCCGATGCTGGCTCGCTGGATACGGCTACATGCAGTCGTACAGTGAATTCCCACCATCACAAGGGGGTCCACTCCGACCTGCCGCTTAATGTTATATCGGGTGTTTTGTGTTTTTGTTTAAAATTATTTTTTACTGTTTTATTATTATTACTAACACTAATTTTTAAACTTGTAATTGTACCTACAAATATGGATATAAGGATGAGTCTGAAATAAATTATATTATTATTATAAATCTGTGTTCTATGGATAAACCACAGTTGTTATCTTTTACATATCATTAAAAATAATTGGTTATTTCCGACATTATTTGGACAATATAGTATTAATTCTTATCGAAGTAAACGTTCAATACTGAATAATACAAAATACGTTCATTACTGTCCATTACAGTATTTCATTTTATTGAATAACTTAGAAGATATCACAGGTTTATAATTACACGTAACAAAAACAAACATGTTTGTGTGAAGTTTCTTATGTCGTTTCTGTGACTGTGATGAACCTCTGAAAATGAACTGAATCAAAGCCTCAAAAAATGGATATAATTAGTTTAGACACTAGTGAGGCTGTATTAGTAAGTGCTTCCATGCGAAACGATTAAACTCACAATAAGTTTAGAGTCAAAAATGTACAGATATGCACCGATTGTCTTTACAAATAAGTAAAATTGTAGTGTATGTTTGTAATATAAAATGATAGTTTTATACTTCATATCCAATTTTTAAAATTATAGTCTATGTCTTTGTTTCGGTTAATCTTGAGCCAGTTGATATTATGAGGAGTAACTTAGACTATTGTTTAAGAAAAAAACTATTAGGGTTACGTTATGGCATAATAAACTAAACAAGCAGGTTCCAGCACCGCGTGCGTCCCACATGCACCTTTACAATGAACTTTTTTTTTTTGATAAATTACACACGGATGAAATCGCGGTAACAGTTATAAGCATACTAGTTATGTTGATTCAAATAGCAAACATGAAAAATATTTAATCTTACAAGCAAGTAGATGGTATTCCTTCCTTCCACCCAAACACAGGCTGGCAACGCAATTGCGTCTCCCCCAGGGGAATGTTATTAGTGTCGTGGCTTGGCGCGAATATTTACTATATTAGTATTAATTATTTTACTATATTTAAATATCGGAATTATAGAAAAACGAATATTGAACTAATTAATACACGTGATGATCAGTTGAATGATACAAAAGATAATATGCTGTAGCGCCGCCTAATCGCGAGTTTAAAATGGTAAGCATAAGAGTCTTATCCTCAAAAAATACTAAGCTGTTAATAAACAAACGTGCAGTTAATTTGATGGTAGGTAGTCAAGCTATGTATAACCAACTAAATACGACCGTAGTCCTTAGACTAGTTATAATAGGTTCGTGCTTTTGAGGACAAACTTGGAAGGCATCATGTGTCAATTGATTGAATTGAAAATCCCGTCATATTGATTCGCTTCTGCGGGTCGCGTTTCGGAATCAGCCTTTCGCAGGCCGGCATGGCAGTGGCGACCGGCGATGGATACTGTATCACTCGGTGGTCGCCATTGTTTTTGGACTGTACTATGCTTACCATCAGACATAGCGTAGTCATTTTACCGTGCTAAAATAATATAAAAAATTGATTTGTTGCCAATCTTCAAATCAAAGCAAAGTATCCCAACTACTGCTGATTTTGATTTTGAATGGGGTTTATATCTTAATTAAATAAAGTTAATAATTAAAGTTTTATTAATAATGTAAGTTATTCCAGTTTATAGTTAAATTGGGATAGAATATTAGGAAAAATGTGATAACATAGTTAATATGTTTAAACTGTGGTATTTAAATAAAAATGTTTAAATTATCGTCAATTTTCATATATTTGCAGTAAATAAATTAATCAACAGTTATTTTCATAATTAAATTGCTAAGTATGTGACGGGTTTAATGGTGGTAGTATTGGAGAGCGGGGACAGCCTTGATGAGAGCGGGGGCAGCCTTGATGTAGGTAGGGGCAGCCGTGGGGGCGGTATTGTGCACGACCGCGTTGAAACCGTTGTGGTCATCAGCCGAGTATTCTACAGTCCTGATGGAGCCATCAGCTTCGTGGAAAGAGTATGAGCCCTTGACTACGTCACCGTCACGGGATTCCTGCTGTGATTTGTTGTCACCAGATTGATTGTCAGCGACGGAGTAAGTGAAATCGTATTTTGGGTAAGCCTGTAGGAAAACAATATATAATTGAATAATATAAACATGTGATGAAATATGTATTGTATGACCTTAATAGTAGGTGATGTTTGTGAACCTAGGTGACGAAGACATAAATTCTTAATTGCAGTGTCGAAATTTCTAGTACAAATGCTTTCAGGAGTGAAGAAATCATTAAGCGCAATAAATTCTTTTGAAGAGCCATAAAAGTTATACACATTAACTTGTCATACTTATACAAAATACTAGCTGAAGTGTATATAATTGTTGCTACAGATATACATGATCATATCATTTACATCATGATAGAATTAGAAAAGTTCTCACTTACAATTTCTTGGTCTTCACGGTGTGCTAAAACTTTAGCAATTGGTGCGTGGTATGCAAGGGCAGCAGGAGCGGCATGGTAGGCGATAGGTGCAGGAGCGGCGTGGTACGCAACTGGGGCAGCAACGGCTATCTTTGCAATGGGGGCTACCAGGTTAGCGGGTTGATCATGACGTACAATACTCTGGGAAGACACAGCTTCGGCAGGGGAGTAATGGACTGGAGCGGCCAAGAGGCCAGCCTGGGAGACGGCCGCCAAAGCGCACAATACTACGATCTAAAACGAGTTAATTTTAAAGTAATTACATATTTATTTTATAGTCTTAATTAATACTGTATTTAATTTTTAATAATCGAATTATTGTTTTTAATATTACTCACTTGGGTGAACATTTTGGGTGTTACACTGTTATGCTCAATGGATGATTGATAATTTAAATCTATCGATCACCATTTTTATACTAATCGACTTATGGACTTAGAGCAAGTGGCCCGACCAGGCGACCTTGCCGCAGGTCATAATGTTTTTGAACTGGTCTCCGTTCACTGGGTCACTTTCGTCCGAAGTTTAGAAATAGATGTGGGAGTGACAAGTAGCAATGAAACTTTGTATTTAATTTTGTTATGAGTTAGTTTTAAAAACTAAATTAATATAGCAATGCTGGTATCAGTCAGTCAGTCTATTATTATTGCGCTGTATCGAGGTTAATGTTTTTTGATTATCTTCGTTAGATTATTGTTTATTAACTAACTAGCTGACCCGTGCGACTTCGTCTGCACCAAATTGGTTATTACCGGTTTCGATTGTACTTTTAAACGCGAAAAATCTAAATACATCTCAAAACCCGATTGCAGCGATACCTACTGTTTCAAATTGTGAATTCCAACTATCCAGGGACTCACTCAAACATATACCCAGTTGGTATGTGAGAAATATTTTAAAATATGCTTTGAACCCGTTCACAGCATCACCTACCAGGTCCAATTAAGATAACAAATAACCTACATATATTGCCGATAAATGTCTTCCCAGTACGTTGTCCCAGTAACTTCTGTCCCAATAAGCCTACAACCCGTTCGTAACATCATCTACCGGGTTCAATTAAAATAAAAACTAACCTACGTATATTGGCAGTAATGTAAAAAAAGCTTGAGAGGTCCATGGACCTCCAGTTGGAACGTAGTTCCTTTCCCTTTTTTGTAGGCGTTTACTATACGCTCAGTATAGTTTACATTATAAAATATCAAGTTGATAGAGTTAAATTGTAATTTAAACGTTAAAATATATTCATAAAATAAATAATGATAAATTAAACACTGAATGACATCATAACTATTTTCAACTTGTATTAAAACTTTTTCACACTACATTGTATTAAAGAAAAACATAAATATTAAAAAGATATGAGCAACATGTGTCATCTGTCACTTGCCTGTGACTATTTGTCTAAGAGCTAGGCAACGGTTTCGACAGCGAATTGGCTGCCGGTAAACCTTTACAGGCAAAAATATTGAACTTTATATAATTTTAGAATGTTTTGTTTTTCACTAACTTTTAAACGCTACTAAAACGTGAATTTATTATTGCCAGACATTTTTGATATTAACAATAATGTGCCCGATGCAATTTTTTGTAAATAAAGAAGTATGTTCAAACCATGTTAAGATATCTGTAATTTTATTGAAGTTATATTTCTTTTGGCGCGTTAGGGAAAAATGATGAGAGTAAATTTTTACGATGAACGCGCACACCGTAACAAAAAAATGATGAGAGTAAATTTTTACGTTGCGCGCACACACCGTCACGAAAAACCGACACCCTGAAGTTAGCTATAGTCAACATTTTGTTTCTTTGTATTTGTTGTTTGTATTTCTTTATATTAAAACTTTCATTGTATTAAATACCTTTTTTTTATTGTTAGTGTCGTTTTTTCTACAAACGTAGAATAAGGCGCAAGATAAAATTTTTGAAAAGATTTTTACTTGTTACGCCAAAGAAGTATAACTTCTAATGCGTGTACATAAGTACACACACACACTTTTTTTTAATATTATTTTATTTCAACATAAAAAAGGGTAAATTAAAAATATAATGTATTTTTTTATGTCATAGGAGGCAAACGGACAGGTGGGTCACCTGGTGTTAAGTAATAACTACCGTCCATAGACACTTGCAACACCAGGAGAGTCGTAAGTGCCTTGCCAACCTGTGTTGGAGGGGGAGGAAGCGGAAGGGGAGAGGAGGAAGGGGAAGAGAGGTGGGCCTCTCCGGTGCTCTCACTAATCGAACGAAACGCACTAATGCAAGCATTGTTACTTCCCGTCGGCTTTTTGTTAGAGGGTGGTACTACCCCGGGCGAGCCGACCCATTCATCCTGAAACCAGTAATAGCTTCAGCGTGGCTCTACCCCCTACCAAAACCTATGTATAGAATAACTTAGTTATAACTCTAGCTTAGCGCAACACTGGCTGTATAATAAAGATAGCCATAATTGTGGAAGAGCCTGGTTAACAAAATGAAATATGTTCTTTGCAAGGGAAAAAATAAAATGGTTTGAAATGAATTATTTTGTTTATAAAGAATATCACCAGGCACATTATTGTCAATAACAAAATTGTCTGGCAGTGAAAAATTCATGTTTTTAATAACGTATAAACGTTAAACTTATAAAAGTTACTGACAAAAAATGTTCCTTAAATTATTTATAAATCAAAATGTTGATCTGTAAAGGTGTAATTCGCATTAAAAAATACAACGTTAACCGGCTACCAGGTATCCTGAATCGTGTTTGGAAGGGCATAATATATCTTCATATTAAAGAACCAACTTTTCTCAAATTCTCGTTCTTCCAACGTTGCTGGCTCTTATACTAAGGTGTCGCAAAAAAGTCTAGTTACATTAACTAATTTCTTTTCTTTCGTTATCCTGGAGAACCCCTTGCGTTTTATGGGTCAAAAAGTATCCTAAATGTAACCTTGTAATGTACAGATTTGGCTTTGTTACAGTTTTATTATAGTATAGATAAATAAATAAATCTTGTCACCTTTGTTTAGCAAACATTTTTTTATACAATGAAATAAATGTAACAACATAAGTGACAGTTTCGTCTACATAAATGTTTCATACGTGGTCGATAATTACGTACAGAAATGTCATGTAGGCGTAGCTCAGTTGTAACGTACGGGGCTTTATATGTTTCGACGGAGCCGACGGTTCGAATCACGGTGGTCGTTTTTTTTTGGTATTTTTTTTTAAGTAGCATATGGAAATATAGCTTAATTTTTTAGCTAATCTGTCTGCTATATATAGCACAAAGAAAATTTACCAAAATTCGTCAAGAATATCATGAACTACATTTTTTTTACTTTCGTCCGTTATCCTGGAGAATCCCTTGCGTTTTATGAGATAAAAAGTATCCTAGATGTAACCTTGTAATATTGGTTATTACTGTGCCAAATTTCGTCTAAATTGGTTCAGTACTTTCAGAGTAATACGTGTTTAAAGGGACAGACAAACAGGCAGATCCTGGAGAATCCCTTGCGTTTTATGAGAAAAAAAATATCCTAAATGTAATCTCGTAACATTAGTTATCACTGTGCCAAGTTTCGTCAAAATCGGTTCAGTACTTTCAGAGTGATGCGCGTTCACAGGGACAGACAGACAGACAGACAGACAGACAAAAATTTTAAAAGGGTTAGTTTTGGCTTCTATATCGATAACAAAGCCTACCCCGATCAAAATTTTCAAAAAATATTTAATGTACAGATTTGACCTTGCTACAGTTTTATTATAATATAGATATTATAATATAGATAATACGAATGATTTTTTTTTATTGTAGCTCGGCAAAATGACTGCACTGTGCCGGATGGTAAGCACAGTACAATGCAAAAACAATGGCGCCCACCGAGTGACCCAATATCCATCGCCAGTCGCCACTGTCATGCCGGCCTGCGAAAGGCTGGATATGCACAGGCTGATCCCGAAACGCGACCCGTAGAAGCGAATCATTATGACGGGGTTTTTCGCCATATACATGGTGGTTGCGACCCAGTCAGGCTGTAAAGCCCTACCACCCCGCTTTCGGCATTGTCTCGTTCGTTATTCAGCAGGGCAGGTGAGGTTGGCAGGGATGTCTCAAGTCTTAGATGTTATTTGACACCCCCTACATCCCTTGTTTACTAATAGATGATATTAATAGATTGCGGGTGATAAAATTGCTAAACGAAACTCCATATTGTAAGTATTTTTCAGTTTTTAAGTTATCATTTGTATTTGTTAGCTAGATTACAATGTTTGACGTATATCTAGACAGAATGTTATCTAAATATTTTTGAGTAAAACGCTTAAAAACATAAACTTTGGAGCCATGTCGTTTTAATGGTATCGTTTATAGTGGTTGACATACTGCCCAAACTTTCGGTGAACGAAAACTGTTCAAACTATAGCATGGACTATTTTAGAAGTAATGTTCCTCGGCTGTTATTTTATTACGTTACTAGCTGATACCCGCGGCTCCGCACGTGCTTTTTAAAAAATGTATTAAAGAAATGTAAAATTGTAAGTGGGTGTGTACATTACAGAAAAGCTTTTTCAAAAACATTTGTAACTACGACGCGCACACCAACTGTAACACGTAACGTGTACATTAGATATATGAATACAAATAGTATATCGAATGGCATGGGATCTATCATCAGCAACATACCTGGAACTTCAATCTACTATAAACGTCACTAACTCACGAGTATCGAGATCGAGCGTAGAGCGCAGCAGAATGCACGACCATTCGCGTCGATGGTCCGACCGGAACCGTCATCATTGACCCAATATAATGTCAACATATGGAGTACGAGGCCATAGAATCCCGTAATGCTCATATTGTCGATATACTTAAGTTATTCTTATACCTTGCTATAATCACTGAGTTATGTAGAAGCAAACGCGGTAAATAAAACAATATAGCCGTCAAATTGACCAAAAAGATGATATAATTCATATTACATACAGATGTATGACTTTCAATTATCTATATTCGTGAAATCCAGTAGGGCACACGTCTCACGCAGTTGCAACATATTTTTGATCAATTTCACACGGACAAATGCACAGGTAACAGTTACTCACTACGTAGTGTATCAATTCAAATAAAAAAAGAACCATTAAAATCGGTTCACAATTGACGAAAATATCGGTTAACATACATAAAAAATATACATACAATCGAACATAGTAACCTCCTCCTTTTTTTAAGTCGGTTAAAAAGAAAGTCTTCTGTCAGTTTATCTGTTCGCGATAAAGTCAAAAACGACCATTTTCATGCCATTTTCACCAGTAGATA
>MU159212.1:145958-197237 GCA_015888305.1 Antheraea pernyi
ATCCATTCATCAAAAAGTTGTTATTTTAATTGTACATACACAAACTTTATTTTTATAATACGTAATAGAGAACAAATAAAAAATTAGAAATAAAAGTAGTATAAACTTTTCGCATCGGAAATCAAAATAAACTTCGAAAATGTTTGCGATAGAAACTTACCACGTTACTATGGCAACGTATATAATACTAACGCTAACGAAATCTTTATTTGAACAATTTTGTTTTATGATTATGAAGACTAAGAAGATAATAATGATGGATAAAATAATGTACAACATATTATATAGAAGATTTGGCGCTTATGCCTTTATTGTAACTTGGACATGGAAGAAAATTGATTAAAGGATATATAAGAAATACCTATATTGACAACCTCAGAATTGGCTGTATGGATTAATTCCTTCGCCTGTCCTACTGGACGAATATTATTACTACAACTAACGAAATCACTCAAAAGGAAAAAAGTGCCCGATTTTGCTAACATTCTTCATTGGTGCTCTGCTTCTATTGGTCTTAGCGTAATGATATATAGCCTATAGTCTTCTTCGATAAATGAGCTATTTAAAACCGAAGGGTTTTCTCAAATCGGAATGGTAGTTCCTGAGATCCTAGCGTTCAACCAAACAAACAAACAAATAAACTCTTCAGCTTTATAATAAGGAAAAAATAAAAAGCTTGATTTCAATTTTTTTCATCTCGTCGTGATTGTATTTTTTATATTCTGTTATCCTATTTTTCATAAGATACTTTTATAGTAGCTGTATGTTTTATTTTATGTGCTATTTATATATAATAACAAAAATTAAAACAATATCCATACATTTAATGCTCATAACAAATACATGAAACATATAAACGTAATTTAATAACATTTAACAAAATTTATGTATTCAAATTTAGACCACAATAATGTATATAATTTTATCTTTGTCTAGATATACTTTTATTATTGTTTGTACATTTTAATATAATTAGAAAATTCTTCATTAGCTGATGTTTTGGAATTCACTGATCCTAGGCCAAATGCTCTAGCCACATTTAAATGTAGTCTATGCGATTTTGCGTATGGTAGATGCGGTTGTATATTTTCTATTAATGTAGTATCACCATTAAGATACCTGAAATTGTAATTTTTAAAAAGAAATCAGTATTTTACAAAAAAAACATAATCCACTATTTTATGAAATTAAAAACTTGATTAGTACGTGGTAGTTTGGGTGATCATTTTGGATAGTTTGTTACCTAACTCGTTTAACAATAGATTTCTTAGATAAGCTAAGATGAGGCCAAATATGGTAACACATCGTATCAGAAGCGTGTATACTTTCATACCCAATCAGTAAATTTTTTGTTATTTTGATATTACGTACAAATACTTCATTTTTAATATATGTATAGAATATATAGATATAGAATAGAAGAAGATTATGTTAATAAGATAAGATTGAATAAAGATAATAAGATAATAAGAATAAGATTGATAAGATTGTTAATAAAATAAAACAATTCTTACAAATAAGTTTCGGTTCTGTTGTTTTGCTTATTTACATTAACCTGCAATGGAAGCCTTGTAGTCTGTAATACTGAATTTGTTTCAATCGTTTCCGTGCTTGTATATATCCTTTTAGACTGCTGACTAGACTTCTGGTTTATAACATACTGTCTTAACAAGTTAACCTAAAGGGTTGGGAAAATATTAATATAATCAAAATGTTTAAAAACGATGTCAAAATAATTAGTAGGTCATAACCTTATTATGTTTCTCCTTGGATCCTTCAGGATAGCTACGATACGCTGAGTTATGTCCCGGGCTACGACTAACAGATTGTAGAAGTTCGACATTATGGCCCAAAATAAAAGGACTATGTATCGACCTACCCATATTATTTCTAGGCATTTTGCGTGGTTCTAGATGTGTTGTTTTAGATTGATATGGGTCTATTTTAAAAAATCTGTGAGGGTTGTTCTTCGCAACAGCAATCTGTCTGAAAAATGGATATTTTATATCTCCAACATCGTTGTTTAGAGGAGCATACTGTATTGCTTGATATGTTTCTCTGTAATGATTTAATTCCTCTGCTTCGGGCATATGGTTAGGGTTATATAAAAGGTGATCTTGGTGTGACGTGAATTTATGTAATAAACGGTTTCTTTGCTCAGAATGTCCTAGTCGACAGTATAATGCCAACATCGATATTCTCATTATTACCTGAAATCAATAATATTTAAGTTACTTACACCCAGAAGATATTATCTAAAAAACATTTTTTAAATTTGCCGTTGGTATAGTGTAATTTGGTAACTTTGTTAAGATATAATGAAAGTGATGTTTTTAGCCACCAATAAAATAAATGGGATTGGTTAAATAAAAGAGTTATTTAAATTTTATTTGGAAATTTGTATGGAATAATTAAAAAGTATTTTATTAATCTGACTATGTGCCGTTATAATTCTATACATATTTGTAACTTTATAGGAAGTTGTGAGAGCGAAAATCAATAAAAACATTGAAAGCGGTTTGGATTACCTCTATTGAACACCTCCTTGTACTTTATTATTTTTATATTTAAAAAAAAGAATTTATTCTATGTCATTGAGATTGGAAAATAGGCTATGGAACTAAAAACACACAACTTTGCAAACCTAGTATTTTATTGTATTATATAAGTTAAAATATTCTAATTTACTGACTACAAAACGAATCTGAGATCTACAACCTTGTCAGTGGGCTAGAAAGATTAACCAGTCTTTGCAATTGTTGACTGCAAGTCTGCTATCTACTGGTGAAATCTTAGGAAGCAGTAGTGTATGGCATCAGCACTGGTCCACGATATACTTACCAGTACCTTTTTTTGAGTCAACTTTCACTTGGGACAGAATTTGACCAGTTATTCTGGGCTCAAACGTTGTGATAACCATTTCGATTATCGTAAACGTAATCTTTTGTCACAAGTAACGATACGATTCAAAATTCCCTAGTTATAGTGACGATTGTGTTATGTGATACAGTATTCAATTCGTGTTGTTGATGTACTCCAGTCAATTCATGTGATATTCATTTCTCGAGCTCTTTCGCTTTTCTAATTTGCTTCAAGTGATTAAAATTGTTTTATCACTCATACCGAAGCCTGCAGCTAGCTCTACCGTGATTTGCAATGGATTTGCTTAAACTATCACCTTTAATTCTACAACTAGGGGACTCCAGCCGTCCACAGGGTTTGTTATTAAGTTAAAATTTCCAAATTTTTATTGTAGCTTTCCCCATACATTCGAACCATTCGAACTGTTTCTGCGGCGCTGATGGAAATGGTAGGTAGGTTAAGCGTTTGGTATCGGACTGCTGTCACGCTACAGCAGCCCTGCTTGGTTAGCTAGGTTGTCCCTGGTTGGGGCACTGCACACGGCCGGTTATGATTTTCATATAAAATGTGTCGAACCGAGAACGGGCGACTGTAGTCTGGCGCACGTCCCTTAGCAGGACGGCAACGCCGAGATCACGATGTGCCTCTTTTTTGATTCACTAGTGAGGAGGGCACTTCGAGATTTGCATGTTTGTAAAATAAATAAGTTTGCCTACTTTCTTACTATGGATGACACAAAAATTATAAACGAAATGCAGGTCCGGCCCGCTATATGAAACTCAAAATATGATGATTATTTTAATATTGTACAGAATAAAATACTTGGGAAGAAATATGTAAAAAAAAAATATATACAAATTTAAAAAATAAAAATACGAATAAAAATAATTGTCCAGATAATGATTTACTTTTGTAATAATTTTTTTTTAAAACGAGCAGAACCAACAATACCCTTCCTAGTCTGAATTTATAGCTCGACCGAATGCAAGTATTAGTGGACTTCACTGAAATACAGTCGGACTGCAACCGCATCGCACTCTTAATTGGACGTTTTAGGTGGTACTGCTATCGTCCGGCTGTCGTACGATACCCGCTCATAAATCGGTGTATCGACCGTACGGCAGCAGTCCGACACAAATCGTCTACACTGAAAGCGCCCGTAGTCGTAAATAATGCGATATTTAAAGTATTCCGTTTTGTGAAAAGAGCCACGTCAAAGAAAATAGAAATGGTGCGGAAACAAATTAATTCTTAAATACGAAACATAAATACACAGGCCCAAATTTAAAATAATTTTGAAATTGGAATTCCTAACTTAACGCCAGATATTAAACATTGACACTGGCAAATGCTTCTGCGGAGCCAAAACAAGAAGAAGAACGCCAGATATTTGAGATCCAAATGGCCAGTTCGACAAAACTTAACATTTTCTAGACAATTTGAATGTGCTTTAAACCTTTTTATGTTTTGATTTCATATTGACGTTTAAATTAATTTATAATTAAACTTACTTTTATCAACATCTTGTATGTTTTTCGTTAGAACATCGAAAGTAATAATTGTAATATTCTTCTCGCATATAAGTTGATATAAATGAATCACTTATTATACAATAAAGACAAATTCTGTCTAATTTACCGATTTTTTTCAAATTTAATGTGTAATCTCCGTTAGATTTAATGTTTGACTGTTATAATACGATAGCTAACTAGGCTTAGAAATGTATCGAGATTGATTACATCATTCCTAATGATATGAATGTATGAATGGTTATTTCATCTGTCCATTGTCTCGAGAACGTACGTGAAGTGTTACGTCATCGCATAACTGAAAATGTGAGTGTTATTTAACTTTTATTGTTTAATATGTATAAGTTATGGTATGATAAGGTGCATATAATTAAGGGTTAAGAATAATTAAATGGTATATTTATATTTAGTTGGTAGAGCCTCGTTTACTGCTTACCGTTTACTGGTTTCAGCATGAATGGGTCGGCTCGTCCGGGGTAGTACCACCTTCTCACAGAAAACCGACGTGAAGTAACAGTGCTTGCATTGTTGCGCTTCGTTCGGTCAGTTAGAGCGCCGGATAAACCTCCCTCCCTGTCCCCCTTCCCCACTCCCCCTTCCCCAAACACAGGCTGGCAACGGAGACTTATTAATTTTACAGTAAAAAAGGTCGAGTCATAAGGACTGCCGAGAGAAGTGAAAACTTAAAAGAATTAAAAAAAATGTGAATTTTTTGAATTTTTATAGTCCGTATTATTTAAATTTTATATAGTAACTAACTGTAACCCGCGGCTCCGCACGCGCTATTCTTATCCATATCCTTGAATAAAATCCTGGTTTCATTAAAATTGGTTTAGTCTATATAAACTTATTATAATTTTAATGACAACGCGACTTAAGTACGAGTAACAAGTAGATAAGTGGACTTAATATAATCGGATGATTTTATTAGTTACTGTTTTTTTTTTACATTTGGTTCCACACGGACGTAGTCCGGTGAAGCTGTTAAGACCAATAGCGTAGACAGTCCCAAAAAAAAAAGTTTCACGCTGAGTCGTGGGCACAGCTAGTATTGAATATAAGCACATATTTGTATGTTGAAGGTAAAATCATATTTTGTATACAGCAGCATTAACCATAATGTTTTAAAATAATTATATTTAGCAAAAATCGTTAAAGCTGATAGCGTGCTTTGCACGTCTCGAATATTCTGTGTGATCGTGTAACTTGGATTTCACTGTTCATAGGTAAAAATTTGCACAATACAAAATGTACTTTGGATGCTTTTATCCATTCTTGTTTCAAACTCTAAAATTTTACTCCATTTTTTATTTATATACTGATATAACAAACAGAAAATAAATACATTATACGGTAATGAGGGAAACCCGTGTAATATATAGTTATCTAAGTTTTTATTGTAAGAAAATATGTTAAGAAAAATATTTCATTATATTTATGGAATGGACGCTCCGAATTCCGTCGGACATCTAAACGCGATGCTGACAATTTGGCGTCGTTATGAAGTAAGCACGAATTGTATTTTACGCATTTATATGAGAATTTATGGTAATAAAATACTTCATTTATTATACCATAATATATTCACGCAAATTTTTTTTGGGTTTCAATTATGAATACTTATTTTTTCTTCCGCAAACTTATTCTGTGTGCACCAGCACCGAATACCAAGTCATGACTGCAATATCAAATAAATTCAATAATTTTTATAGAAATCGGACAATGGTCGGATACTATCAATTAAAAAGTTTAACGCATTATATATTAGACTAGCTTATTAGACTTCTAATGAATTGTTACTTTGGGTTAATGCTAACATGCAGCGAAAGCTCTCAAAAGGAAAAAAAAACCATTTTGAAGAATTCTTCACTGGTGCTCTGCTCCTATTGGTATCAGCGTTATGATATATATAGTATAGCCTTCCTCGATAAATGAGCTATATAACACTGTAAGAATTTTTCAAATTGGACCAGTAGTTCGTAAGATTAGCGTGTTCAACCAAAAAAACAAACCTTCCAGCGTTATGGTATTAGTATACATTTTGCATGCGACATCGCTCGCGTTAATTTAGTAAAATATATTTTTTGTTCTTGGGGAAAAGTACTTCTTTTCTGGATAAAAATGTCCCTATGTCGTTTTCTATACCCCTGGTAACGTATATGCTCAATATTAGGATGATCAGTTGAGTAACTAAGGCTTACCTCTCAAAAGCAAAAAAAGTGCCCGATTTTGAAATATTCTTCATTGGTGCTCTGCTTCTATTGGTCTTAGCGTGATTATATATAGCCTAAAGCCTTCCTCGATAAATGAGCTATCTAAAACCGAAAGATTTTCTCAAATTGGACTGGTAGTTCCTGAGATCATAGCGTTCAACCAAACAAACTTTTCAGCTTTATATATTAGTATAGATGTTATTATTAACATCAGTGTAACTCTCACATTTACTGGCACTCCCAGCAATAATAATTATACAGTATATTAATTTATCAAAAATATGATGTGCTTCACAAGTTCAATACGAAATATTAATATTATATGTACACAGACTGCTATACTACTCCTCGTTAGTCTAACGTAGGTACAATTCCACACGAGAAGAGGCGTCACGTTAAGATTTTACTCATCCAAAAATTCAAACACGTATATGAACAGTCGAGTATATACATGGTCTGGCACAAGCGCAAAACGTTACGAGCATGTCGAGCCCATCGGTGACGCGATCCCAAGTCAAATCAAATCAAAATATCCTTTATTCAATTTAGGCCCTTAGAAGGCGCTTATGAACGTCAAAGCTACCACCGGTTCGGAAAACAACCCAGTCATCGAGAAGAACCCACAAGAAACTCGATCTGGTTTATCTTTTCAGTTTTTCCCGGGCTATCAAATAAATTGATTTTTAAATTGCTCAAAGCTAATAAAGAAGTATTTACTTCAAAAAAAATTGTTGCAATTCGATGTGATATTGTAATAAGTGTATTTTGAAGTTATAATGATTACATGGCAGTGTTATGTGGGACATAAAAATATTGTATATTCTGTATGTATCTATATGTCCACCTTGACCTACAAATATTTGTATACATGAGGTAATTATTATATTTTGTCGAAGGTTTAATGAAGAGTATAGGTATTTATAAATATTTTCTGTTAATAAAGCTCTTACAGCCAGTTTGGATAAATCTGGTAATAAATTCACTACCTTATGTGCATATTAATTTATAAAATTTCGTGTTGATTTTTACATTGAGAATTTTTATATTTATATTAAGAAAAAGGAAAGGAATATTGAATTTATTCATTACTAGGTATGCCCGCGACTCCGTCATGGAACCTAAATAATATATAATAATAAAATCATCTGAATGTATTAAGTCTATTTACTTTTCTTTTTTTTATTGTAGCATAACAAAGTGACTGCACTGTGCCTGATTGTGAGCACAGTACAATCCAAAAACAATGGCGACTACCGAGAGATATGCTATCCCTCGCCGGTCGCCGCTGTCATGCCGACCTCCATAAATGTCTCTTCACGTTACGTTTGAAGGACCCAATGTTATAGGATGGAGGGAACACACTGGCCGGGAGATTGTTCCACGGCTTCACGGTACGGCAAAGATAAGAAGTTGCGAACATTCTAGTTCGTGCCCAGATAGGATTTACCGACTTTTCTCTCCTACTTAAGTCGCGTCGTCATAAAAATAACAATAACTTTTGATAGAGTGAATAGATTTTAATGATACCAAGAATAAACCTTGCTCTAGGATATACTCTATGATTTTCTTGAATTCATCGTGAACACAGTAGGTACTTTAACAGTGAAGCGTGTTCAGACAAACAGTTAGACAGAGTTTTCTAAAAATGATTGAAATATTTTATTTAATTACTTATTCCAAGACACCTGCAACATTTTTTTTCACACTAAAAAGTGCAGACACATTAGATTTACATTCTTATTATATAAGTATGTATAGTAGATTGAAAGAAAAGGCAAGTGCCAGTTAAGGTTACGTTCATTTAGAAACGTTTCGGTAGAAAAATGAATGATGACAACTGTTTACCATTTCTAATCGTTTCTTATTTTTTCTTTTTTGTTTTATTGTAGCACGGCAAAATGACTGCATTGTGTCTGATGGTAAGCACAGTACAGTCTAAAAACAATGGCGACCACCGAGTGACACACTATCCAGCGCCGGTCGCCGCTGTCATGCCGGCCTGAGAAAAGCTGGATATGCACAGGCTGATCCCGAAACGCGACCCGCTAAAGCGAATCACTATGACGGGCTTTTCCGCCATATACATGGTGGTTGCGACCCAGTCAGGCTGTAAAACTCTACCACCCCGCTTTCGCCATAGCCTCGTTCGTTATTCAGCAGGGTGCACCACATGCAGGTGAGGTTGGCTTGGATGTCTCAAGTCTTAGATGTTATTTGACACCCCTTACACCCCTCTAGAATTACATAGATCATATCCACCAAACATTGACATTATTTATTAATAGCGATTATAGGTATTATTAAGGCTCTGCGAATATTCGAACTTACGAATTATTCCTCAACAAATCGGATCGAAAGTCGAGACGAATATGCTAGTGACTCGAGTAATTCGTACTGCCCTAATAAGTTGAATAGTTCTAATATTGAATTAGTATTATTCGATTGGTACACTAAGCGCACAACCTTCAAGTAAATAAGGCTTGTAGTTAACGTATTGGAACTTTAAATTTGTGTATAGATTTAGTCAAATGAAATTGTAATATAATACTACTATCACTCTCCTTATAGTATTTTATTCGTTTATATTATTTGCATGAATACTCTTGTTAAACAGAACTTGTTTTAAGTCGATGATAAGTTGTTGACATGCCAAAGTCTGTGATAACGCTTAAGGCATTTCAATTATTGTCAATTTATAAGAGAGTGCGATAAAAGTTTTATAATTTAATATGACTATTTACTGAAAACTATTATAAATAATCAAATATGGAAGACAGAGTGTCAAACAATACGTAAGTGTACTTTAATATGATAATTAAAATGTACTTGTAATAAACCCATTTAACACTTTAAAATTTTCAAACGATCAGTACCAGCCTGTCTCTCCAAACGATCACGCCACCGTGGTCTGGGGGTAAATTTCGCTCCCGCACACCAGATTAGACCCCTCTTGGCTGCTGCTCAAGCATAGGTCCGTTCCCTCCGCGTGGAGCCCTTGAGTGCTCTGCTCGCGCGGTACAGTGACACAAAATCTTACATCACTGCGACAACATTACACATATCACCTCCATATACGTGCACGCATACACGCTTACACATAAAAGTGGGAGGGATTTATTTTTTATTCCTTATCAAACTGAAATAGTTTAGAAAATTATCCGATACGAAATATATATAAGAGTTGCTGAGGTATGTATGCCTGGTACACATATGTTTCAACAACTCATATATCTATAAATAGTTAGCTTAACTTAGGTTATCTCGTATAGGTCGCGAATTGCATGTATCAGGCAACAGCCCAAGCCGAGGTGTGCCGTGCACCCTTGAACTAGTTGTCAAATAAAATCGGCTGCGTGCCTTTAGCGCTCACCTTAGTAGTCCGGTGAAGCTGTTAAGACCTTGCTAGGTCAATAGCGTAGTCAGTTAGAAAAAAAAACGCTTTAAACTTTTATTGTATTTTTACGACTAAGCCGGGTAAGCTACGAGTAAGTTACAAAGTAGAAAAAGGCAACACACTAAACTTGGAAGTAAGTGATAAATAGGTATTAAATTTAAGGTTGGCAGTTAGCTATATTATTCTTAGAAATTACCATGTGTGTACGATGTAAGTTCGCGCCGATATTTTTCTTCACTGAAACGCTCAGCCTTAACTCAGCATTCCACCACATGTCTATCAATGAGGTTTTCAACATACTTGCTTTGATATCTATTTATTTATTTTTACAGTAACATGGTAAAGAATTGTGCCAGATGTTACGCATAATACGAAACCATACCGAAATGTCGAGATTCAATCGACATTCGTCGCTGTAATGCCAATATGTAGGCCTTTTAACATGTGGATATATAAAAATACAGGGGAAACGAGAAGAGAGTAACTGTAATTAAGATTCTTCTACAAGTAAAATCGCTTCCATTCGTATTAAGTTTGGACCAACCTTTTGCATGTAATATATATAATGTACACTCGGGCGCTGTTCAACGAGACGGCGTAATGCCATTTGACACAGCCGGTCATTCAACTAGTTTTCCTTGACTCCAAATTTGGGTTATAAATTACTCAAATTTTGTAATGAAAGTGTATTCTAACACCTTTATTTAATAATGTTTAATTTTATGTTCATTAAACGCTTTAATGTTTCGTTTGGGTAAATGCTAATTGTAATTGCTAAATGCTTCACCTGTCGGAGGAGTAAATATAGTGTCGATTAGACAGTCCTTGCTACCCCGGCCAAAAGGTGTAAGAAGGTACCATGGGGTTTTTGAATATCCCCATGGAGCTAAAAAGAAAAGAAAAGGTAAATGCTAAGGTACTACATTATTATTGAAAATCAAATGATATTTATTATATAAACTATCACCCGTAACTTCGTCCGTGGTATAACAAAATTTGTTTTAATACTAGCTATGCTCGCGACTCTGTCGGAGTGAAACCTAATGTAAAAAAACAGTGATAAATAAATTCATCTCAATATATTTAGTACAATTATTTATCTACTTTTCTCTATCTACTTCATTCAAATTACAATAACTTTTGATAGAGTGGACCGATTTTAATGAAACAAAGAAATATACTTTACGATTTTCTTACTGAGGGTTTATTACCTACCCAGTACTTTAGTAGTGATGCGTGTTCATACAAACAGACAGACAGACATTTCTAAGAATAATTGAAATGTATTCTATTAATTATAGAATAATAAATAAACTGCAAACAATGCACCTGCAACAATAAAATTTCTCGAAAATCGACAAAATACAGACACGTTAAATATAAATTTTTATTATATGTATAGATAACGGTACTTACATTTTACGGACTTTGAAATTACCACGACTCTTCGACTTGTATCTAAATCATGACTAACAAATCTTGGTGACATTTGTACTATGCTCACGCAACACGTCAAGAGAGTTAGTTCTGAATCGTATCAAATTGTGATTACTCCTCTCTCCCTCTATATTGCCATATCCAGATGATTACTCTGCGAAAGCAACAAAATTAAAATAAATAAATAAAGGGTACAGGACATCTCTTCTGTAGTATTGGAGCGAAGGCCTAATTTTCATCTGAAAGAAAAGTTACTCTTAAGGCTAATTTACGTCTTATGTCATCAGCTAAATTTCAGTGAAAGTCCCGTCAACATTGATCAAACCGTTTTAAAGACTAGCCGGAACAAATAAACAAGAATTTTAAAATGTTATATGTACCGTATAAGTACACCTTTATAGTCATTTAGCAAAAAGCTGTTATTCTGACATTTTTTTTTTTTTAATTATGAAGATCGACCTTGCGTCGACCCTCGCCAGACACTCCTCTATCGCGGGTAGACAGAGACCTAGTTAATCTTTACTTTATTTTGTCATCTTTTCAGGTTTTATAATTGGGATGTGTTATTTTGATCTTTATTGTTTCTCAGCTAGTTTATTGATGCTTATGTAACGCTTTTGGCTTACTATTAAAAAATAGGAGTCCTAAACTGTCACTTTTGCTATCTATTTTTTATATTTACTTTGTTTTATTAGGGTTGTTTTTAAGTTCTTCTCGTTCTTTTGTATATCTCACTCATAGCCGTTTTACTTATTTGTTGTTCTTTTATGTCTTTGTGTTTTTTGTCCTGGAGTCTAACTAGTTTTCTTATTTGTTCTCTTGTTATTGTCACTTTAATTGTTATTTCTACTTTACTATTTTTATTACTGCTATCGTATTTTTGGTGTTCTGTTTTGTTACTTCTTTGTTTGTTCTTTGCTTAAGTTAATTTTTCCTTATTTCATTTTATCTTATTGTATTTGTTCTTGTTTTACTGTTTTCCTATTTTATTAAATTTTCTTTTTGGTGTCTAATTTTGTGTCAATTACTTTTTTCACTGTTTTGAAAGCGACGAGGGACTGGTTTTCCATTTTGGGTAGTTGCCCATTTTTAAGACTTTCTCTTTCCTGCCTCGTATCAGTTGGTCCTTCTAGCTTTCTATGGGTATGTCCCGCTCGCTTTTCATAAAGCAGCTTTGGCATTTCCAGATTTGCATTTTTAGGGCAGTACTTTAGTAGTGATGCGTGTTCATACAAACAGACAGACAGACATTTCTAAGAATAATTGAAATGTATTCTATTAATTATAGAATAATAAATAAACTGCAAACAATGCACCTGCAACAATAAAATTTCTCGAAAATCGACAAAATACAGACACGTTAAATATAAATTTTTATTATATGTATAGATAACGGTACTTACATTTTACGGACTTTGAAATTACCACGACTCTTCGACTTGTATCTAAATCATGACTAACAAATCTTGGTGACATTTGTACTATGCTCACGCAACACGTCAAGAGAGTTAGTTCTGAATCGTATCAAATTGTGATTACTCCTCTCTCCCTCTATATTGCCATATCCAGATGATTACTCTGCGAAAGCAACAAAATTAAAATAAATAAATAAAGGGTACAGGACATCTCTTCTGTAGTATGGATCTTCTACTATTACGCGTTGTAGATCTATATAAATTTTTCCTACTTTTGTCAGTCTCCCCCATACAGTGGGTGATACATTGTTCAGGTGTGGATTTCGGGCTTTTCGTTTATATTTTACTTCCGCTCTGTACTCTGATCGATTTTCTAGTTTATATTTTTGTTGTATTTCTTTATTTGTTTCACTAATAATTTTACATCTATATTTATTAGCTACCTCAAACTTTATGTATTCTATTGTTTCTATTCTTTTTCTATAATTTAATTTTACTATGTTTCTACTATTTATGTTCTGATCTAATTTATCTTCTATACAATACTTTACTCTATTCTCATCCTTAGCAATATGTAACACCTCTTCTGGCTATAGTGTCCCATTTCTTTCGGCATGGGCAATCTCTATCGTATGCATTGTGCTTTGTATTTTCTAATTTGCCTATGGTGCAATTTCGACAGTTAGCGGCATTCCCAGTTAGATACTCCTGACAATCTGCCCTTAGATGTTCCAGTCCACAGTGGCTGCATTTGTCTGTTTTCTCCTCGCACCACTTCTTCCCATGACCAAAGCCCAAGCACCGCGTGCACTGCACGAGGGGATCTTCTACTATTACGCGTTGTAGATCTATATAAATTTTTCCCGCTTTTGTCAGTCTCCCCCATACAGTGGGCGATACCTGAAGTATGACATTGTTCAAATTGAAGGTCGACCTTGCGTCGGCCCTCGCCAGACACTCCTCTATCGCGGGTAGACAGAGACCTAGTTAATCTTTACTTTATTTTGTCATCTTTTTAGGTTTTATAGTTGGGATGTGTTATTTTGATCTGTTGTTTCTCAGCTAGTTTATTGATGCTTATGTAACGCTTTTGGCTTACTATTAAAAAATAGGAGTCCTAAACTGTCACTTTTGCTATCTATTTTTTTAAATTTACTTTGTTTTATTAGGGTTATTTATAAGTTCTTCTCGTTCTTTTGTATATCTCACTCATAGCCGTTTTCCTTATTTGTTGTTCTTTTATGTCTTTGTGTTTTTTGTCCTGGAGTCTAACTAGTTTTTCTTATTTGTTCTTTAATTTTTGTCACTTTAATTGTTATTTCTACTTTACTATTTTTATTTCTGCTATCGTATTTTTTGTGTTCTGTTTTGTTACTTCTTTGTTTATTCTTTGCTTAAGTTAATTTTCCTTGTTCCGTTTTATCTTATTTTATTTATTCTTGTTTTACTATTTTCCTATTTTGTTCAATTTTCTTTTTGTTTTCTAATTTTGTGTCATTTGTTATTTTCACTGTTTGAAAGCGACTAGGGACTGGTTTTCCATTTTGGGTAGTTGCCCATTTTTAAGACTTTCTCTTTCCTGCCTCGTATCAGTTAGTCCTTCTAGCTTTCTCTATGGGTATGTCCCGCTCGCTTTTCATAAAGCAGCTTTGGCATTTCCAGATTTGCATTTTAGGTTTATATTCTGTTCCGGGCGGATTTGCTCCGACGTCTTTTATACTCTTTAATGGGCCCTGTCCCAAGACAGTCCCTTTTTATTCTTTCAACTATTACTGTACTACTTAATTGTTTTTGATTTTTCTGTAAGTATCGATCTTCTAGTTTATATTTTTGTTGTATTTCTTTATTTGTTTCACTAATAATTTTACATCTATATTTATTAGCTACCTCAAACTTTATGTATTCTATTGTTTCTATTCTTTTTCTATAATTTAATTTTACTATGTTTCTACTATTTATGTTCTGATCTAATTTATCTTCTATACAATACTTTACTCTATTCTCATCCTTAGCAATATGTAACACCTCTTCTGGCTATAGTGTCCCATTTCTTTCGGCATGGGCAATCTCTATCGTATGCATTGTGCTTTGTATTTTCTAATTTGCCTATGGTGCAATTTCGACAGTTAGCGGCATTCCCAGTTAGATACTCCTGACAATCTGCCCTTAGATGTTCCAGTCCACAGTGGCTGCATTTGTCTGTTTTCTCCTCGCACCACTTCTTCCCATGACCAAAACCCAAGCACCGCGTGCACTGCACGAGGGGAGACTGATCTTCTACTATTACGCGTTGTAGATCTATATAAATTTTTCCCGCTTTTGTCAGTCTCCCCCATACAGTGGGCGATACCTGAAGTATGACATTGTTCAGGTGTGGATTTCGGGCTTTCCGTTTGTATTTTACTTCCGCTCTGTACTCTGAGTGAGCTATATCTTTAAGAACGGTTTTATTTTGTTTTCTAATTAACTCCAATAATTCCTCGTCCTTGTGAACCGATAACACATCCCTAATGATAATCATCGGGTCTTTCTTCCTGGCTAGGTCTACTTTTAATGTGGGGGCCTCTGTTCTTATCCTCTCCGATATCCTCCTCATGGGTTTATTACCTACCCAGTACTTTAGTAGTGATGCGTGTTCATACAAACAGACAGACAGACATTTCTAAGAATAATTGAAATGTATTCTATTAATTATAGAATAATAAATAAACTGCAAACAATGCACCTGCAACAATAAAATTTCTCGAAAATCGACAAAATACAGACACGTTAAATATAAATTTTTATTATATGTATAGATAACGGTACTTACATTTTACGGACTTTGAAATTACCACGACTCTTCGACTTGTATCTAAATCATGACTAACAAATCTTGGTGACATTTGTACTATGCTCACGCAACACGTCAAGAGAGTTAGTTCTGAATCGTATCAAATTGTGATTACTCCTCTCTCCCTCTATATTGCCATATCCAGATGATTACTCTGCGAAAGCAACAAAATTAAAATAAATAAATAAAGGGTACAGGACATCTCTTCTGTAGTATTGGAGCGAAGGCCTAATTTTCATCTGAAAGAAAAGTTACTCTTAAGGCTAATTTACGTCTTATGTCATCAGCTAAATTTCAGTGAAAGTCCCGTCAACATTGATCAAACCGTTTTAAAGACTAGCCGGAACAAATAAACAAGAATTTTAAAATGTTATATGTACCGTATAAGTACACCTTTATAGTCATTTAGCAAAAAGCTGTTATTCTGACATTTTTTTTTTTTTAATTATGAAGATCGACCTTGCGTCGACCCTCGCCAGACACTCCTCTATCGCGGGTAGACAGAGACCTAGTTAATCTTTACTTTATTTTGTCATCTTTTCAGGTTTTATAATTGGGATGTGTTATTTTGATCTTTATTGTTTCTCAGCTAGTTTATTGATGCTTATGTAACGCTTTTGGCTTACTATTAAAAAATAGGAGTCCTAAACTGTCACTTTTGCTATCTATTTCTTATATTTACTTTGTTTTATTAGGGTTGTTTTTAAGTTCTTCTCGTTCTTTTGTATATCTCACTCATAGCCGTTTTACTTATTTGTTGTTCTTTTATGTCTTTGTGTTTTTTGTCCTGGAGTCTAACTAGTTTTCTTATTTAAACAAGAACAAATACAATAAGATAAAATGAAATAAGGAAAAATTAACTTAAGCAAAGAACAAACAAAGAAGTAACAAAACAGAACACCAAAAATACGATAGCAGTAATAAAAATAGTAAAGTAGAAATAACAATTAAAGTGACAATAACAAGAGAACAAATAAGAAAACTAGTTAGACTCCAGGACAAAAAACACAAAGACATAAAAGAACAACAAATAAGTAAAACGGCTATGAGTGAGATATACAAAAGAACGAGAAGAACTTAAAAACAACCCTAATAAAACAAAGTAAATATAAGAAATAGATAGCAAAAGTGACAGTTTAGGACTCCTATTTTTTAATAGTAAGCCAAAAGCGTTACATAAGCATCAATAAACTAGCTGAGAAACAACAGATCAAAATAACACATCCCAACTATAAAACCTAAAAAGATGACAAAATAAAGTAAAGATTAACTAGGTCTCTGTCTACCCGCGATAGAGGAGTGTCTGGCGAGGGCCGACGCAAGGTCGACCTTCAATTTATTAAAAAAAAAAACCTAACCTAACCCCCCTGTTAAAAAATTAAATTTGACTTAGGAATTTTCTAGCTACATACAAGTGTCGCATATCGGTGCACGCGTCTCTGTCTGCGCTACACGATTAGCTGAAAATTTTTACAAATATATCACCTGAATTCCTGAAAATCCTGAAAAACTACATTTTTTGACGAATTTTGCGTTTTCTCTAAACTTACTAAACTGTTTTACCATATTTTTTGACACAATCCGATAGGGAGCACCACCCCGCACCCTCCGCATCCGTCGGCACCGTCGTGGGACGCTTACTCGATCCGGAATTAATCTTTCAATTTTAATACACATTTTCCGAATTTCCGGAAAAACCCCTCGGGCTTTTCGTTTATATTTTACTTCCGCTCTGTACTCTGAGTGAGCTATATCTTGAAGAACGGTTTTATTTTGTTTTTTAATTAACTCCAATAATTCCTCATCCTTGTGAACCGATAACACATCCCTAATGATAATCATCGGGTCTTTCTTCCTGGCTAGGTCTACTTTTAATGTGGGGGCCTCTGTTCTTATCCTCTCCGATATCCTCCTCATTTCTTCCTCCTCTACACTCCCTATCACTATTCTCTGGTCCTTTATTTTTGTCAACTTGTCTATTTTCAGTCCCGTCTTACTAGCGTCTATCGCCCTCCTAACCTTTTCAATTACATCCCCACTCGTGTCTCTGTCATCCATAGATGAGATGATGACAGAGTGGACTTGTGGCGGTATTTTAATTTTTGGAGTTACAGTAGTGTCTTTTTCTAATGTCAGAATAACAGTTCAGTGAAACAGTTAAGGACCTGAAAAGCAAAATAGAGGCGGGGCAAAGGAGGGGGGGAAACGCAACAAACTGTTATTCTGACATTAGAAAAAGACACTTCAATTTTATTTAAGTGTATTTACGACTAATTACGATTTGTTTTCTTATAATTATTTCTGTACTTGTACATAATAAAAATAGTGGTCTATATTTGGTTTCATTGGTTGAGTAATTTTAAATGTCAGGAAATATTTATATGACTTTGCATTTCAAAACGAATGCCCAATAAATATATCGCTTCCCATGACCTCAGAAAATACATTAATTTATTTCAACAATAATTACTAATCTATTTGAGTATTATTCTTACATTTTATTTTGTGTATAATATATTTATAATACGTGTGAATACATTTTATAAATGATTATTTTCCAGACTATTCTATTTTCTTCTTCAAAGAATCTAATATAAACTTCATCAACAGCACCAAGTATTGGAAAAACTTCAAGTAAATTTTACAAGAATAAGCAAACTGAATAATAATGAGTATATTAGGGAAAAACAAAGGTAAAACATAGGTGCCATCAAAAACAAAGCTTGTAAAAATACCAAGCCTCACATAGTTCTTGTACCGTAAAAAGTTATGAGATCCATGTAATACCAAGTCTTACTATATTAAGTCTCTACTGAAGGGACCTTCTGTCTCAAGTTATTACGTAATTAGCTAACCTAACAACACCTGATAGAGACCATATCAATATTTAAAATCTTTTAGGTTTTAAATAAAATAGATTGACTTGGTCATAACATGAAAAGACAATGTATCTCGCGTGTGATACATATATTAAATAAGATTGTTTGGTGTGTAGTGTAGTGTTATTTCCCTGATGTATATATAAACACTAATAAACACTAATTGTATCCTAAATTTGAAGCTTCTATGTCTGCTAGAAGTGCCTTATAGTTTTGATGATCGGTCGACTGTCAGTCGTCAGTGAGTGAGTGATATTGAATTGCTTCGAGAAAAGGGCAGTACGGCCGTGCCGATGTTTTTGTTCGACATGGCGGGAGCACGGTCGAGATAACACACAGCAGATAACACTAAAATAATCATACACTATTGTGACTTATAGGTATTGGTTATTTTTAGTCTGCATAAAATATATTTGCGTGGAGAAATTCACAAGACAAATAGGCATGCTTTCATTTTACGGCCTAAATTCCCTTAATCACTTTTATAACTAGGTATTTCGAAATTCAAATGTTCTAAAAAAACTAAACCTTTAACAAAACATGTGTAGTATCTATGTACAAGTTTGTAAAGTTATGTTTTATAACTGAACTTTAAGTTGTGACGTGCGTATGAAACCTGTTTGTGGCAGACGACTCAACACCGTTAGTATCTACGTATTTATTGAATAACATTGACATGAATGAATGAGTCATCTTCAGTTTATAATTTTACGAGGTTAAAGACCGTGAAAACGTGCCTCTCGTACTTATTTGAATAACTTGAAAACCAGTATTTAATAGATGACGTTGGGTAATGCAATACGTTTTTTTTTTGTTATTCTCCAGTTGTCGTGTTTTATGGACAGATGGCAGTCGTAATTGATATAATAAGTAACGTTTAGTACAAAATACTTTAAACGTAGAGGTGGGCTAATTCTGAGTAAGTGCTTGACTATAGTAGCATCCCAGGTGAATACTAAAAAATGTACCATACATATTACCAAATATTATTTAATTAATGTTGATATGGTGCCCTCATCGCCGTCCCAAGCTCGCATTATCCGCCCTTGGCTGGTTACTTATCCACATACCATAATGCCCAGCAAAATAGCAACAAACGTAAGGTTCTCTAAAAGCTTTATATGTGCACTTTGGCGTTGTGGAACGTGTTACCTTGAAACACGCCCTTCAAGGTCGGCAACATAACAGTGATGCACCTGGTGTTGCGGTTGTCCATAGGCGCCCGTAACCATTTAACGTCAGATGGGCCGTCTGCCTGTTTGCTGCCCTTTGTCATAGAAACAAAAAACGAAAACAACAAACATACATCTCTATAACAAGAATTGGTTTGGATACAATTTAGAGGTTTTATATTCAAGCAATATCATTATTGAGAGCGTAATCATTATAATGATTGCGCCGGATTTTATGAACTCAAATCGCTTTAAAAGTTCATGTAGGTACTTAATTTACAAGGAAAGTAGAATTGATGGAGCAGAATCATGAATCGTGACCCGTCGACCTTGTTTCGTTCAAAATGTGTCCACTGAGTATATAAGCGGCCCTTTGAGTATGTTGTGTATCAGTTGCACTATAAAAAATATATCAATATGTTCTCTAAAGTGAGTTTCAGAGATATTATCTGTTGTTATTTAATACAATGTTTTTTCAGTATTAACTTTTTGTAACCATTTTTTGCAGATCGTTGCTTTAAGCGCTGTGTTAGCGGTAGCAGCGGCTGGTCTTTTGGCTGAACCAATCAGCTGGTGCTGTCTCTTCCCAGAGCATTGTACGCCACGATGAGCCTCAACTGCACGCCGCTCCAGTCGCGTACCACGCGGCCCCGGTTGCGTATCATGCCAACCCTATCGCCTACCACACAGCTCCAGTCGCCTACCATGCCGCTCCCGTTGCGTATCATACTGCTCCCTTAGCGTACCATGCCGCTGCCACCCACTTCTCCCCAGCAAATTCTGTATCTTCACAAACTATCTTGCGTCACGACCAACCTCAGACCACCAAGATTTTGACATCCGCCCCTATTCATTACGCAACCCCAATTGCTAAGGTTATCGCACCAGCACATAAACTCCTCGTTTCCGGACATCATGAGGATGAATACGTAAGTAATTATATATGTGTATTGTATAGACCCTGAATTTTAATTATACCAATAACGAATTTTATAAATGTTGTAATGCATATTTCTGCAGGCGCACCCACAATACGATTTTTCGTACTCTGTCGCTGATGGACACACAGGTGACAATAAGTCTCAGCATGAGAGTCGCGATGGTGATGTCGTACATGGTGAGTACAGCTTGGTGGAGGCTGACGGCTCCGTGCGCAGAGTGCAGTACACCGCTGACGACCACAATGGATTCAACGCGGTTGTAAGCAACTCGGCTCCAGCGCATCACGTTGCCCACGCGCCTGTTGTTCTCGCACATCATTGAATCAATAACTACTCTAGTCATAGATAAGGCCATGTTAGAATATTACAAAAGCAACTGATTGTAAATAGTTAATTAATATTTATGTAATAAATGAAGCAATTTGTTAAAACATGTTTTTTTTTTCATTATCTTATTTTAGGTATGACGGTTTTCGTTCCCTTTTGTTCGTTATGAAGTTGGTCTGCAATAATATGAGGAAAAAATCTCTAGGAGAAATTATTGGTGTAAACACCTGCATCGTGGCCTATTATTTATATAGTGCACTTAATTATTCATCTTGTTATTCTCTATTAAAAAAAAATATGAACCCGTTTACGGTTGGAATCCAAAACTACACCTTACGTTTTAATACGTCTTGAGTAAAGCCATTATGCAACGCCTTATAATTCATGGTAATTCATTGTAAACTCATAGCTGTGTTGGTCTCCAACAAATACACAACAAGATTTTTGTGAAATTAACGTAATAAAGGAATCCCTTCCTATGGATTACAAAATTATCTATTTCTTCGAACTTTTTAATTGTGTCTGTCTGTTGAAGTATTACAAGTGTTTTGGTAGTTGCTATATTACGAGTGTTCTTCGTAATGTTTCGTTTTCTACTATTCATAACTAGTTTAAATGAAATGGCGTTATATGAGTTCAAAGCCATTTGTTTAATTAGTGCCGATTTATTTAAATTTATTTACTGGTGATGCTGTAAGAACTTTTTTACTTATTTCTTGTGAACGTCTCCTTTCTTTACAAATAAACACATGGATTACTTAAACAGTAACTATTGTACTAAAATTTGCTACTCAGTAATGAGTTTGCTACCTTGTACTGTAGTTTTTCAACTTTATTGTTTTGTTGTTATTATTATTGCAGGCTTTTATTTAGCTTGCAGTATTTGTTTAGGTCAAATCTTGTAAGCTGAAACTAACCAGTTTATTTAGACCTACGACTTTACAATTTTGTTCAAATAGTTACCATATACATTGAAAAAAATCCGATTATGCTTCTTAGCGCATTTGTATAAGAAGCTTGTTTTAAAAAACAATTTTTTATTATCAATTTATTCATATTTGTGTACGTATATGACACTCTAAAAAGATATATTTAAGGCATAATAAATATATTAAAACAAATATTTATTAAAAAAATATTTTTGTCCTTGTCGTACGTTTTACTGGTCTAGTTATAGTGGTCAGTGTATACTAACGGTTGAGGCTCTATGTTGTATATATAACTTAGATATTCATATTTATTTGATTGACCATGATTCTTGGGTTATGGCGATCTATTAAAGATAACTATGGTACTATTTTCAATCAAGTTTAAGTGACAAAGTTTTTTTGAGTCAACGAAAAAATTATAAAGAATCGTAATTACAAGATCAAATATCTTAATATGTGTAATAAAGTCAGTTTAATTGTATTTTCATTTTGATTATCAAAATATTGATTTTTAAACCAATTTATTTTTTTATTGACAACAAAGATATTTATAAGTAGCTACCTAAAAATTGTACTGGAAAATTGCTTTTTTATATTGCTTTTTATGAAATAAGTAAACGGTATTAAAGTAGCATTATTTATTTTTAATAAGTAATATTATTTCTATTTACAATGTTTTTTTTAGGATTATTAAAATTGACTATAATATAAAATATTTGCAAGACTGTCAAAATTAATGATGTGCAAGAACTGGTGCGTGGGCCGCATGATACGCTGGAGCTGAGTTGCTTACAACCGCGTTGAATCCATTGTGGTCGTCAGCGGTGTACTGCACTCTGCGCACGGAGCCGTCAGCCTCTACGAAGCTGTACTCACCATGTACGGCGTCACCATCGCGACTCTCATGCTGGGACTTGTTGTCGCCGGTGTACCCATCAGCGACAGAGTACGAGAAATCGTATTTAGGGTGCGCCTGATGAAAAACATATGCTTGATCCTTAGTTTATAATTACTGTACAGAAATGACTAAAATTAAGAAAGGCGATTATTTGTGCTATATATCATACAGTTCAAAGTCGAGGTTTCAGTTTTTGAAGCGATGATGACTTAGTTGATAGCGTGTTTGGACACACCGTCGTTGTAGTTAGGTTCGAATCATTGCAAATAAGTCGGAGCTTCCGTTGAAGGAAAATGAGCATAATGGAACCATAGCATGATAGTAGGGCTACGATCTTCAAGTTGAAAATCTGTTACCAAGCATCTGTCTGTTCTTTTTATACCATAGGAGGCGAACGCACAGGTGTGTCATCTGATGTGTCACCTTTTCATAGGTGGTAGAGCCATGCTGAAGCTAGTTTGGTTTCAGCATGAATGGGTCGACTCGCCCGGGGTAGTACCACCCTCTCGCACAAAACCGACGTGAAGTAACAATGTTTGCATTGTTGCGTTTCGTTCGGTCAGTCAGAGCGGCAGTTACCCACCTACCCTCCCCCCCCTCTCCTCTCTCCATCCCCTCCCCCAAACAGGGTGACAACGCACTTGGGATTCTCTTGGTGTTGCAAGTATCTATGGTGATCACCACCGTCCATGGACACTTGCAACACCAGAAGAATTTCAAGTGCGTTGCCACCTTATCTTTGGGGAAGGGGGAGTGGGGAAGGAGCAGGGGAGGTGGGTTGTCCGGTGCTCTCACTGACCGAACGAAACGCAACAATGCAAGCACTGTTACTTCACGTCGGTGTTCTGTGAGATGATGGTACTACTCCGGGCGAGCCGACCCATTTATGCTGAAACCAGTAATAGCTTCAGCGTGGCTCTACCACCTCTGTTGGTGAGTTCCGACAGCTCACTTGTGAGCCAGTCCTGTAAATTTGGCGTGTTTACAGTCTTAGACCATGTCGTCGTTTAATATCAGATGAGATTATGGTCAAATGCTAAAACCTGTAAAGTATAAAAAAAAGTTCAAACTTTTAGAGAAACTTCGAGATATGCGTATGCCATTAAGTTGAAAATCCGTATCTAATAATCATAATCCAGCTAAATGCGAGAGATATAAGCTTTATAGATATTTAAAAAAGATCTGGGGTTACATCTTATAAGTAAAAACTCACAAATTCCTCATGTTGAGCTGCGTAATGTACAGGGGCTGCGTGGTAAGCGACAGGCGCGCCATTGTAAGCTACAGGACCAGCATGAACTTGTTGTTCATCGTGACGAACGATGCTTTGAGAAGAAACTGCAGCAGCTGAATTATAGTGAGCTTGGGGCACAAGACCGGCGGCTGATACTGCCAATACGGCGCTCAGAGCAATAATCTGCAATTGACATTTAGATTCATGGTCCTTTTTATTTCTAAATATAGAAGAAATATTAGTTAAATGGTATAATTTTTAGGGCAGATATGAAGGAGCTACGAAAGACAAGGTTTAACTGTAAAATTTTTGATGATAGAAAACCTGTATGAACACTGATTCTTTCTATTCCAATAAAATCCGACTTCACATAATTATGCTTGAAGGTGAAAGTATATAGACTAAGCAAATCCACAAACTATGTCAAACGCTACAATCACAGTCTTTTAAAATCTGCTGCCGAGTGTTTTGTACACAAAGTAATTTCAAACAGTGTTATAGGTTATAATATATCTCTGAAAGTAATATACCTAAAGCAATGTTGCTAGTTATTTAATATATATAGTTGTATTAAAATCTTACTTTAGAGTACATGATGATGTATAGCTGGGGTGCAACTGATGCATCGTTTCTACAGAGAGCTGTTTTTATAGTGCTAGTGTTTAGAATGAAGCAAGGTCGACAGGTTAAAGCTGTTTAAAAATTCAAAATTCGTCATAGTGATATAAATAATACATGTCTTATATTGCTTATGCTATCGCGCTGTCAAGTATTGGTACACCAGTGAATATTTACAGGGGTTATTTAATGATGATGTTTATATTTAAAATTGTTGTTGAAATTATTTTGTTAAATTAATGTAAATATATGTAAGAAAATGAATAAAACCCAGCAAATAATTTATGGCGCTTGACATTTTCAATTGAAAACGTGGAAATTGATTTTTTTTTATATAATCTTGTTTGTCAATGAACAGTAAAAAAATTAGGATTAACGTCTCCAATTATATATTAAAAATTATAAGGTTATTTCATAATAAATTCCGTAGTAAGTATAACGAGATTCTGTTAGCACGGTCTCCACGGTTCAACGTAATCAAATATCTCACCGTTTCTTTTGTCAGCCATCATAAAATTCAAGGACTCTGTTCAGATTCGGAATTAATAGTCTATGTAAGATAAGTTGAAGTACTTATTGATTTAACAAATTACGTACTGTAACGAAAACATATGATGTTTATTGACATAGAAACATTAATGTGTTACAAAAAGAAAATATGTTTTTGGATGGATAAGGAGTCATTTTGAGCGTAGATCATTATTAACAATATTGAAAAGGAGCTTAAAATTTCTAGTAGTCCGGTGAAGCTGTTAAGACCTTGCATGGTCAATAGCGTAGTAAGTTCGAGAAAAAAAACCTTAAAATTTGAAGACAAATAATATTATATTTAAGTACCTAGTAGCTCTTGGTCGTGGCTTCGCTATCATTAATGCCATTTTGAGCTATCTTTTGGGATGTTTTTTCTGAATTATAAGTACCTTATCCTTTTCTATACCTGTGTTAACGTGTATCATCTATGCAAAATTTCACAATAATTGGTTGAGTAGTTAATGTGGGGCATAACAAACAAACAAACCCACATTTGCATTTATAATATTGGTTAAAATTAAATATATTTATAATGTCACAGCTTGATCCCTAGAACTGATATCAACTACGTTGCCGATCATATTTAAAACTAAGTTTTCATTTCATTTACAGAAGTAGACTAAAGTTGTAAGTACAAGTATGGATCCAACATAAGAATGTAGTATGTTGGTTGGAAGTAGAAGTGTGAGGGCAAGTTTGGGAAGAGAGTTAGCTGATGTTTTACAAAGAAGTCGGATAGATATGGCTGTTTTGCATCATATGAATAGCACGATGAAACACCTGTTATTACACCTGTGATTACAAACAATAACTGCAGTCATAACAATCAAATTGATTACTTCCTTCTAAGAATAAAAATATCATTAAAATTGTGAAGGACTGCAAGGCTTAGTCTGGCGAGCTATTCATTGCTCACACTCGTTTACCACAAAGTTAGATTTAAAAATAATCCGGAAATCATTCAAAATGCCCACTCAGAATTTAATAGCAGAATTAAAGAAATACGTGAAATAATTTAAGAAAAAATACAAACGCGGGATATGAAATTGAGAGCGGTAAATATATGATAGAATTAAAATATAACATGTATAAGCATCGAGGCCAGGTATGTATTTGATTAAACAGAATAAAGAGAAAAGATAGGGAGGGAAATTTGTTGTTAGACAGGGAAGAAACATTTTCTATGTTTTCAGAGATAACAAAGCTCCTTTTAATCTGCGGAAATGTATAAAAGATTGGAATGTAACCATTAAAGGAAATAAGATGATACATAAATACACTATGTACTATGTAAAAGAAACAAAAGAAAATGAGTTTACTTTTAAGTACAATATAACATGTACCAATTACTGGGCAGCTCACAGATACGAAGTGAACTGTATAGGTTAGCAAAAGTGAGATAAAATAATGTAAAGAACATACATTATACAGGCTGGAATTTTTTAACGCCACCTGGAGGGAAAGTACTCTAAATAATAGAGATAGCAAATATTACTCCAAAGAATCATTTCTTTATTTTTGAAAAGAAATAAAACTGCATTCTGTTGCTTCACCCGGGAATCGCACCGACTAAAATCTGTATAAATTACACTGTAATTTTATTGCATCGATCGTTAGGGTCAATCACAAGGATGAAATCCTCTAACATACTTGGTAAGTTTAATGAAAGGCAAAATCATGAAATATTAAAATTATTGAAGATTAATAATTAAATTAATAGGAATGAATTAATTAATTAATTGCTTAGATTAATAAAATAATTAGATTAAGTGAATTAATTATTTAATTAGATTAATTGATTTAATCGTAGTATAATAACGACGGAGGCGACATTTTGAAGGTATAAAGACACATAGGAAGGAATATTTATAAAATGAATAAATAGTTTAATCAGAGACTTCAACACTATGCAAAGAGCGGGAGATAAAGGAAGAGCAAGTTTTAAAATTTTGATAGAAATAAAGAATATCGTAGGCTATCTCGCTTGGGTACTAATTACATTAGGTATTATCTTATGGATGGACAGCACCGCATTCTGGCTGCGGCGATAGGAGGGAATAACTCTGTCGCTGTCGAGTGTGGTTTCGGCCATGCTCGGCAGCGAAGAGGTATGGAAGGCGATGGCCTCCTTCTGCGAGATGACGTCATCTCGAAGAAGGAGGTGGTGGAGAGGGCCCGCGAAGAATACCCTCTGAGCGGCCCTCTCCGCCAACGGATGACTGGAGGGAGGAAGCGGGTAAATCGCCACCACCGCCACCGTAGCCGGGCCTGAGAGGATGGGTCGGGGGCCCATCTCCTCATTACATAAGTCTAGTGGACGAGGGGAGCAGCTGGTGTGTACCCAGTCTATCTCCCTATTAGGAAGGAGCCCGGTGGTCACGTTCCGCCGGGTGGACTGTTGGGGCGGCTATCCAAGGGGACTAGCATAGTTCGATCCCTTGCCGCCCCAACAATGCGGTCAGATGGTACACTGTGGGGTTTTAATCCGTGCTAGTTGAACATAACCCAAGGAGAGGGTGGCGTATCTATAAGGGATTTCCCCACGATAATAATAATAAAGGTATTATTTTATAAAATAATAACATTTATGACAATAAATATCCAAAAAAAACTAACTAAAAATAAATATTACTTCATAACCTTCTAAATTGATTGTAATAAAAAGCATAAAAAATTACTATACGGAATACAGTCGAATATTTGTAATTAAAAATTATCCAATACAGGAGAACAAGACATGAATTTGCTTGTTTTAATGTGCAATATTAAAATTAAAGAGCTATTATTTAAATGCGTAAAATAAATAAATACGTACTCACGTTCAAAAGATCGTGATCTTTAACTAATACGTGAGATTCGAATTATACACGTGTCGCATTTAACGGTAATTATGCAGAAGGTCGTGGGTTTGGTGGTGGTATATTGGTGGTGGTATTAGAGTTTTATTGACTAGAAATACTTGTTTGGTTCTTTTATTCATTTGCTGTGTATTTGCGTGGCATATGTGAATTTACGTGAAACATTAAATATTAAAAAAAAATGGTTGCTGTAAAGTTGGTTTACGGACGATAATAATTATTCGTGACGTCATAAGAAAATAATGATGAAAAATTGCTTATATTTATGAATTGAATTGAATTATTCTATATATGGATGGATGCGTCACAGGCCGAATGCTTAGGCCGATCGCGCCTCTCTGTCGCTTGTGTCGCGCTCTTGCTTGCTCGGATCAGGCGGAACGTGACAATGAGTCTTGATTTTTGGTGCGTGCAGACGGCGTTCATCGATTTATAAGACGCTATCATTTCAATATATTTTAGATATAATATTTTTGTATATTTAAGTATGTCCTCTTGTAATCAACTTATAGGTACCCTAATAAGTAAAATATTTTTTTTTTACTTTACTACTTATAAATAGTGCTCAAATTAATTAATAATTAAATAAAAATTGTAGACTACATATTACTTACTATATCTATACCTATCTACCATAAAGAAGTAACAAATAGAACGTGCTTATATAAATTAGTTTAGTTTCTTCATATTTTGTACCAAACGCTTTAAGAAAACAACATTCATAAAAATATATTAAAGTTTTAGATACATAATTATGAAAATTCGGTTGCTGCGCTACGGTTTGTTGAAATTTGTTTTTTTATACATTATTTTATATGTTCAATGGTTTACTTTATACCAGAGTCTAAAGTTTAAAACTTTTAAATGTCTGCTAAAATGTAATATCGTGCGTAGATGCCATTACCGTTAGCGATGATAAAATAAATGCATCATTTATTATTTTGAACTAACGGTTTGACAATACTGTGAGAATAAGATATAAGTTGTTTTTATTTTATACTAGCTTCTACCCGCGACTTCCTTTGCGTGGAATAGTTACTGTGGGCTAACGCTAACACGCAGCGGAAGCTCTCAAAAGAAAAAAAAACGATTTTGAAACATTCATCATTGGTGCTCCGCTCCTATTGGTCATAACGTGACGATATATGGCCTATAGTATATTGGTGAAGGTGGTAGAGCCACGCTGAAGGTGGTAGAGCCACGCTGTAGCTATTAATAGTTTCAGCATGAATGGGTCGGCTCGTCCGGGGTAGTAACCACCCTCTCACAGAACACCGACGTGAAGTAACAGTGCTTGCATTGTTGCGTTTCGTTCGGTCAGTGAGAGCGCCGGAGGCCCACCTCCTTTCACCCTTTCCCTTCCCTTTTCTCCTTTCTGGCTGGAAACGCACTTGCGACTCCTCTGGTGTTGCTAGTGTCTATGGACAGTGGTGATCACTTAACATCAGGTGACCCACCTGTTCGTTTGCCGCCTTTTGACATAAAAAAAAAATAGTATTTATATCGTAATAAATGACCTATATAAATAACAGTGAAATAATTTTTCAAATCAGATCAGTAGTTCCTGAGATAGCGCGTTCAACTAAATTAGTTAAAGATTAGTACTATTATTCTCTCGTACTTAACTCGAGCTGTCATTCAAATTATAATAACTTTTGATAGAACGAACCGATTTGAATGAAACAAAGACTATTCGCGAATATGCTTTATGAGTTTCTGAGGTTTTTATTGTGAAGCCAGTGCTTTAGCATTGATGCGTGCTCATATAAGCAGAGAGACAGAAATTTCTAAAAATGGTTGAAATGTATTCTATTACTTATTTCTAGACACCTGCAACATTTTTTTTTCATAAAAATCGAAAAGTACAAACACATTAGATTTACTTTCTTCTTATATGTATAGATATGACTTTTTGAATTCATTCATCTACTTTCATATTTTAAAAGTATTAGACAATGTACAATTAACACTAATGTACAATTAACTTAATGCTAATTAAAAACAACAAACGTAAGTTAATGTGGAGACAAAATTCATGTTATTTTATTTTTAGTTCTACAGGACTCATGTGTTTTGTTTTAAACAAGAGTGATGTTGGTCGTTATGTTACAGAACAGCGTTATGTGCTTGTAGGTATAATTTTTACGCATAACGCTCTTCTATAATTACCCTAGTAAGGTCTTTAGCTCATCCCTATATTTTCTATAAATAAAAAGACAGAGACAAAATAGTTAAAAACAGTTTTCTCCTACGTTTCTCAGCCGACTTTTTTAGTTTTATTTGGTTACTACAAGTTGACGAGCTTTAGTATTATCAATAAAATAATTTGAAAACGTTCGCTTATTTCTTAATATTGGGAATTGAAAAATTAATTAATTGTGGTCGAATGTTGATGTTTCCATATTTTGATTTATTTATTTAGGTTGTTTTCTAAAACACTTTGGTTACTTAGGTAGGTAACTTAAGGTTGTTTGGTTTATGTATGTAGGAGCTTCAGCTCACTACTAGAATATTCTAGACTGACACGGACAGCGTAATAATAATACTCCGAGAGCGTAAAATAGACTGTTTATTAAAAGGATCATAAAATGTATTTATAGAGACACGCGACATTTCATTTATTTGTTCAATTGTTTGAACGACATTCTATTTATAATATTTAGAAAAGTTTCAGCCAGCCAGCCCAAAGAGGATGACATTCTCGGTAGCTACATGTACAATTAAAAGCAAGCACTAAAAGTGTGTTTGATATTGAAAGAGTTATAAGTGTACTTTATACTTTACTGTGTATTTAGTAGTCTAGTTGCATTATTACCTATACAATCAATATATTAATGTATTTAATTGTACATAAATATTTACAGGCATAGGCTTTTCTTTTATACCCTTGGTGACAAACGAACACGCGGGCCACCTGATGGTAAGTGATCACCACAGCCCATGGACACCTGCGACACGAGGAGAATCACACATGCGCTGCCAGCCCTTGAGAAAGGTGTAGGCTCGTTTCTTGAAAGATGGTAAATTGTAATGGTCCGGAAACGCTGCTACTGGGAGTTCATTCCAGAGAACTGTCGTATGCGGAAAAAACCATCGTGAGAACCGCAGACTTCCAACCATCGAAATGACACTGATGAAATTGCAGTACGTGATGAGTCATTCTGTAATGGGACTCAGTAGCAGGTATCTGTCCGAACAACTCTTCAGAGCAATCCCCGTAGTAGATCTTGTAGAGGACGCAAAGCGATGCGACGTCCTTACGAAGTGCCAAAGTATCGAGCCTTAAGGAGAGCACCTGGTTGCCGATGATTCGAGCCGTTCGACTATGAATTCGGTCAAGAGGAAGTAGGTGACATTGAGGTGCTCCGGCCCAGAAGTGGGAACAATATTCCATGTGTAGATGGACTTGCACCTTATAAAGCTGAAGGCGGTAACCCGGTCTAAAAAACCGTCCTGCTCTGTTAAGAACACCTAATTTTTTTGAGGCCAGTTTTGCCCTGCTTTCCATATGTCCACCAAACTGAACGTCGTTAGATATATCGATTCCCAGGATTCGGATGTTAGGCTTGGCGACTAAGGTGACTCCTTGAAAGATAGGAACTGCGTCAAAGAGGGTCCTTTTTGCGGTGAAGGTACAGACTTGCGTTTTGGTGGGATTAAGCTCGATAAGATTTTGTCTTCCCCAATCCGAGGCACACTCAAGAGAGGTCTCTATTTTAGACACAAGTCTATTACGGCTCTTATAAATGCGTTCCGGAGAAACACCTGCACGCCTGGTTTAAAAAAAAAGAAGAGCCAATACAAATTTCATCTACAATAACATTTCAACTGAAAATGATCATCAAGTATATTTTTCGAAGGCTCCAACATTGTATTTATTCGATATTCGATATAACGTATGAGCCATTGCAACTATTATGATTGGTACCGAGACCATTGTCGAATTGAGGTTGGTTGTATATACATCATACTAAAGTGTTCTCTTCGCATCATATAAAGTGCATACCTAGTTGTAGCATGTATAGTTGCAACATAAGAAAAAAACAAGTATGAATTTTTTGTGTATCACAAAATTTCGAGAACAATCGTTGTGGGCTACTTATATTTACAATTAAAGTAGGAAATATAATTTAATATAATAATAGTTATAAAAATATAATCTTAATAAAATTGTTTAGTAAGAACATGGTAATAACAACGGCTATCGTTGATACAAACACTTTCACCGTCAAGTTGCAATTTCCTGTATTTAAGCCTTGTTCAAGATCAAAACTTACGAAAACAATTACAATAGCATTCGTATATAAAGTAATTTCTTTTTTGTTTTAATCATACGTATGTTGAGTGTTATGTGTTGTGTACAAAGTGTATAAGTGCATTAAAATGTTTAAGGTATATATATTTTTAATTAGATTTATTAATTTTAAAACGTTCAGAAAAATCGTGAAATATAATTCCGTGAATAATTTCGTTTGTTATGCATATCGCATATATTAGTATATTTTGCATTTGTTTTATAAATATTCCAATTCATTTTCCCCATTGTTAAAGTCTATAAGTTTTAACACCAATTCTGATTATCGAGTTCCTAAAACATTTATCTATAAAACGTACTTCTTACTGCAATCCAATTGTACGTATGACTCGTTTGTATAATGAGCTTGCATCCGAGCACACCTCAGTTGACATATTTGACCATCGAGCTTTTAAATTCCAAAGGACAATTAATAACATTTTGTACCCATCACCATTTAAACAACATTTAGTAAATTATATTTCAATATTCTTAATTATATTTGCTATCTCGTTTTCTTTTTCATAAGTTAATTTCAGATGTTATAAATCAATTCATTCATTCATTCAATTCACTTTTTCATTTATTCTTATTTCTTTTTTAATTTGTCACGTGATCGTCGGTATTTACTGTAACATCATTTTAATTTTCATTAATAGTGTAAATTGTATCGATGTGATAAAACATTGTAAACTTTCAGTCTAGTTTACTCTTTATAATTTTTATTATAATATTATTCTTCGAATTGTTGACTGTTGCATTATCCACTTTTGTAACTAAACAAATTCGTGTCTCTTCAAGTATAACATTTAACTAAACAGTGTTATTGTATTGCGTTGTAAGTAATTTAATGTAAATTAATTACAGATTGTATGCTTAGGCGTTTTGGTCGCAGTCAACGCACGGCCTTTTATGGAACATTACGGTCATGCGTTCTCGTCTCAAAACATTGAATTGTACACTGATGATCACCACCACCATCATGAAGATCACCATCATCATCATGAGATCTATCATCCAATACACATAGAGCACAAACACGAAGAACAAAAACATGAAGAACATACACATAAAGAACACAAACATAAAGAACATAAACATGAAGAACACAAACATGAAGAACATAAACATGAGGAACACAAACATGGACACAAGCATGAAGAATATAAACATGAGGAACACAAACATGAAGAATATAAACATGAGGAACCCAAACATGAACACAAGCATGAAGAACATAAACATCACAAGGAGCATCATAAGGAGCCGAAGAAACATGAAGAACACCACGAAAAACACGTGGAACATCATGTATGAGAGCCATGTTTTAATGATGTTTTTTTTTGTACTATAAATTAGTTTAGAATATACTGTTAGCAATTATTTTATCTTATACTATCTGTACATATTACAGGAATGTAAATCTAACGTATCTGTACTTGATTTTCGTGGAAAAAAATGATGCAGGTGTCTAGGAATAAGTAATAGAATACATCTCAATCATTTTTGAAAATGTCTGTCTGTCTGTCTGTCTGTCTGTCTGTTTGTATGAACACGCATCACTGCTAAAGTACAGGGTTCACAGTAAAACCACAAATCATAAAGCAAATATTCAGGACTAATGTAGTTTTTGTTTTATTAAAATAGGTACACTCTATCAAAAGTTATTGTAATTTGAATGCCGGCCCTAGGTAAGTACTAGAATAAGAAGAGAAGAAGAGTAGTAATCTATACTAATATCTTAGGAATTACTGGCCCGATTTGAATTCTTTCAGTGTTAGATAGATCGTTTATCGAGAAGGCTGTATATCATAACGCTAAGACCAATAGGAGCGGAAGACCAATGAATAATGTTTCAAAATCGGGGTTTTTTCCTTTTGAAACCTTCCGCTCCGTGTTATCGTTAGCCCAGAGTAATTCCACGCGGACGAAGTCGCGGGCGGAGGCTAGTTTTAACATATTTGTCGATTACACATGTTTCTTTGAGGTTATTATTTCTTTTCAGATTCAGATCGTCTGATTTCCCCAGAACTAATAATATTTTTGAAGGGAGTTACTGCTAATTCATAAACATTAAAAATGTCTTTTTTGGCTTCAAATTTTAGTAGTTTGTTTGTCTCTAAGGTATTTTGGTAGATAGAGTGTTAAATCATAGAAATACTTATTACGTTTTTCAGGGACACCCGAAATATGCGTTTGATTATAAAGTAGAAGACACACATACTGGTGACTTTAAGACGCATCACGAGACACGTGACGGGGATACAGTTTATGGTTTCTACACGGTCCATGAAGCTGACGGCAGGACTAGGATTGTTGAGTACACGGCAGACAAACATAATGGGTAATTTTTTGCTGATTAAATATAATAAATTGTAATGTTGAGTAGTCTTTATTAGAAAAGTATTGCAAAGAAACAATAGCAGATTATTAATTTTTTTCTAGCCATTACAGTTTTTGTAGGGTTTTTTATATTTTTTACAATTTAATGTTGAGACATTTTGTGAGATAATTCATGTTTGATAATATTTATGTTTTGTTTTAATTCTCACAGAACATATTCTTCTCTAATTCCACAGGTTTAAGGCTACCGTGAGGCACGAAGGTCATCCTACAAAATTTTAAGTTACTGCTTTATTTCTATATTCTGTAATATCCACCTGGCATTAGAATAAGTATCTAGAATTAAGAATTGTTATTTGTTGTTGGCTATTTTTATAATAATTGGAGAAGAAAAACAATAAAATCATGAAATAAAATCTAGTCTTTTGATATGCTATTGCATCTCCCCTTACCTAAACCTACCTTAACAAAATTTATAAAGAATAAGTATTTTTCTAATTTCAACGTCCTGTTAGTATTTTTTATTTAACAAGTTTACCTGCACGTTGTGTAATTGAAGTTATACTTCTATTGGCGCGTTAGCGAAAAATAATGAGAGTAAATTTTTACGATGCGTGCGCACACAGTCACAAAACACCGACACCATGAAGTTATTTCAATGCGCGCGCACACCGTCAGGAAAAACCGACACCCTGAAGTTAGCTATAGTCAACATTTTGTTTCTTTATATTTGTTGTTTGTATTAAAACTTTCAGTGTATTAAATACCTTTTTTCTATTCTTATCGTCGTTTTTTCTACAAACAAAGGAATATTAAGGCGAAAGATAAAATTTATGAAAATATTTTTATCTTGTTACGCCAAAGAACTATAACTTCTAACGCGTGTACATAAGTACACACACACACTTTTTTTTACTATAGGTCTTTTCCCAATAGCGTTTAATTTCGCTAATATTGAGTTGTAATAATAATACCTTTCTGTATAACCCATTTGTGTATAAAATTGTATGTAAGAATGCAAGTCATTACGAGAACGGATTGTGGAGATTCTTGACGATATTTCGACCGAAGAAACTTTATAGAATACCTTGATGTATAAAAATAAAACTTGATGACTATTTGGTAGTGTATTCAGCCTTATCACCAATCGACGTAAACTCAAGTCTATTTAATGATTCTTAGGTTTCGATGAAGGAAAACGTTGGGATGAATCCGTAGTATCCAAGCATCAGGTGAGGTGAGGTGTAACATCATAAGACTTGAGACACCCAAGCCAACCTCACCTTTATGTGGTGCACCCTGCTGAATAACGAACGAGGCAATGGCAAAAGCGGGGTGGTAGGGTTTTACAGCCTGACTGGGTCGCAACCACCATGTATATGGCGAAAAAGCCCGTCATAGTGATTTGCTTCTGCGGGTCACGTTTCGGGATCAGCCTGTACATATCCAGCTTTTTGCAGGCCGTCATGCAGTGGGTCAGCGACGACCGGCGATGGATACTGTGTCACTCGGTGGCCCCCAATTTTTTTTAGATGTCACTGTGCTTACTATCATGCATAGTACAGTCACATTGTCGTGCTACAATAAAAAAAAACATTAAAAAGGTTACAAAGAAAAAAGTTTACAACAAAAGGGTAAAATTAGATTACCAATTAGAAAATTTTTCGTAGTATATTACATATCAATTCTTGTATATGAAGCTTCTTTTGTCTAAAGTATCCCAGAAAATGCGCAATGCGTTTTGCAATAATTTTTTAGTACATTATTAAGATTTTATACATATTTAAGTTATATCGGTAGGTCTTACTGTAACACAATAGTAAATAAACAGAATTTCGCGTGAGTATAGGGAGCATAAAGATATGAGACGTACACCAAAATCGATTGAATAAAAAATGCCGCTATGACACTAGCACTAGTAATAAAAAAATTGTGTGTAAATGTATAAAAACCTGCAGTAAGGTTAACAGACAATAAATTAAATCTATACGAGAGTTTGAGTAAAACCTTATAGTATTTGTTAGCGGTATAATTAGAAGTTGTATAGCTGTTGTCAACTTCGTGAAGGTTGTGGAAATCCTTTAAAACATCGCCGTCACGGATCTCGGCTGGTATTTCTTATCATCAACGTATGACTCTATCATCTTGTAATTATTTTTCTCGTTCGGTTAAGTCTGTAAATACTGCTACCTCCTAGTTATGTAGATAATTATTATTAGTTAAACTAAAACTTTTACTAAAACAAAATTAATGAATATGAAAACGTAGTTTGGTCAATTATATTTCATGAAATGGGATATTTTGCAACATCATACATGTTAATGCCGATGTAAAAGTATATGTTGTTTCTCTAAATGACCACCAAATAAGCGAAGGTTAAATTTTTTCTTAAAAAGTGTGTACCTACATTCTGCAATGAAATTCCAAGGTATTGGAAATAACTTTCTACAATTCTTACAAATCGTTTATGCGTTTTTAATCTTATCTTTAAGTGTTTATTGTTTTACATAATAGTATTATCGACTAAGAGTAATTGAAATAAATTAAGAATGTAATTACACTGTAGCATTTTTTTAAATTGTTTAAGTTATAGATTTATTAATTTTAAAACGTTCAGAATAATCGTGGAATAATAAAATGCCGTGAATAATTTCGCTTTTGATAAATATCGCACATACTACATACTATATTCATACACGGATACAAAGGTCTTCCAAGAAGCCGAGTTTAATACATAAAAATATATCTTTAACAATATTAGAATTTCGTCAAATCTGTAAATAAAAAAAATGTTTGATTTATATCTATATAGTACTATAGTTTCTAATACGTTCAAACACCACTATATTTAAAAACTGTGTCAGTGTTATATATTACAGTGTCTATATCAGCAAAAATCGAAGATATATTTCAATCAAAATATACTACGACTACTAACATCAAAAGAAATTGAAAAAAGCATATTAGTAAAATATTAAATTTTATTATGACTTTTTTGACTACAAGAAAAAATAAACAAAACATAATTAGATATTTAATAACATAATTAAATATAAACAAAATATTAATGATGAGGGTGAGGAACAATGTGGTGGGTGCTATGCTTCACGGGCGCATGGAATCTGTGAAAAAACAGGCATGATTATGATGTAAATATAAAGAAATAGGGCAGAGCAAATTTTACTCTTTCGATTACGCTGAAAAATTAAGCTATGATGGCTCAGTGGTTCGGATATTGTGATGATCAAAGTTGAATATTACAGTGAATTAATTGCAAATTAGGCTAAGTGAACATTTTAGCCCACTTAACATCTGATTCTGATTGTAATTTGTATGATAGACTAGTGAGTTTCGAAAGACATGAATCAGTACTTTGGTAGGTGGTAGAGCCACGCTGAAGCTAGTACTGGTTTCAGCATGGATGGGTCGGCTTGGCCGGGGTAATACCACCCGATCCACAAAACACCAACGTGAAGTAACAGTGATTGCATTGATGCGTTTTGTTCGTTCAGTGAGAGCGCCGGAGGACCACCTCCCCTCGCCCTCGCCCTCCCACTCCCCTTCCGCTCCCTCTTCTCCTTCTCCTCTTCCCTCCTCACCCTTCCACCAGCCTCCCAAACATAGGCTGGCACTTGCGACTTCCCTGGTGTTGCATGTGTCTATGGACAGCGGTGATTACTTACCATCAGGTGCCTCGCCGGTTCGTTTGTCTCCTATGATATAAAAAAGTACTTACCCGGAATGCTTGTCAGCGTGATAAGGGACGTGTCTAAGTGTGCCATCAGGGTCATGGAGTTCAAAGAAACCCTTGACAGCGTCATGTTCACGCGTCTCGTGCTGGTTCTTGTAATCATGAGTATGAGGATCCTTTATTTTATATTCGAATTCATATTTTGGAGGAGTCTGAAATTTTTATTAAAAAATTTTATTAGGGGATTTATGGTACTAAAAATCTTATTATATTTAAAAACAGCTACAATGAGCCGTTATTTTACCTGTGATAAATGTGAATCATAAAAATTAATTGTTATTGAAGGTCGGTTAAATCAATAAAACTTTAATAATTCTTTAAATGAGTAAAACTAATGTATATGTGCTAACCGTACTTGTAAATTAAATTGGGTTATTACTTTTATAATCAGAGGAAACCCATAAGTCGTCAGATGATAAGAAAAAAATTTTAACGAAATAAATGAAATATCAATATATCGAATATTTAGAAGATAGATGGCGTTTACAACAAATATGGCGTTTACATCGATAAGTGTCCACTGCACTTCTAGCTGCTTCAATAAATGTTTTACATCAAAAGTAAAAAAGGGTATAACATTACATAATAGTCATGATGTTCATGTTTATGACCATGTGTCACAATTTCATGATGGCCGTCGTGTTTGTGTATATGCTGTGAGGAATGTGCATGTTCAGCTACCACTGCTCCAGCTAAGGCTATGAGAATCATCACCTGAAATAAGTTACAGTAAAAACCTAAAGAAAATGATAATTTTTAAGTGATAAAATATTGGAGTCATTTTATTTTAAGCTAGCAGGCCCGGCAGACGTTATCCCGTCCTGATAATAAATAAAACCTTAACAAATTATATATCTAAACATTCCCCATGAATCATTTTTTTGTCTACTGGTGAAAACCGCATGAAAAACCGTTCAGTAGTTTTTGAGTTTATCGCGAACAGACAGACAAACAGACGTGGCAGAGGACTTTGTTTTTTAATATGCAATGATTTGGCAAAGTAAATAATATTTAATTTTATCTTAATTTAATGTTTAATAAGGGAAGCTTAGTTTTATTCGTTACAATCTTCGGTATAACTTATGTTCTTTTATCGAGCCATAATGGGAATAAACTTAATTTTCTTTGTTATTATTTGAGAAGTTAAATCATTCTCGAATCGCTGATTCGATTAATTATAAATTTAATTAATGCCAGAAGGAATCGAAATACATTGACTGTAAAAAAACTAAGTGGGATCTAATAATGGAATTAATATTAAAATTCCTACAAGTTTCATTATATTAAGTATGCGACAACAAAAAAATTAAAAAATATTTAGAAATACATTCTAAACTTACCTTAGAGAACATTTTATTTAAATATATTATGTATACTAACTAATACAGTAAGATTTAACAAGTAACTGATACATATTGTCGAAAATACACGACTTTTATGTAAATCTAAAACAAATCAAATCAAGGTAACATTGATTTCACTTAATATTAATTGGCAGGTAAACGGTGAACTATCTAAAGATCAGATTTCTAATACTTACGTGATATCGGTAAGTCATACTAACTCATGTAACAAATGTTTTTATTATTTTTATTTAAAGTCAAGTTATCTAAAATTATATATGTATATTTTTATATCATAGGACGCAAACGAACAGGTGAGTCACCTGATGTTTAGTGATCATCACCGTCCATAGACACTTGCAACACCAGGGGAGTCGCAAATGCATCGCCATCCCGTATTTGGGGATAGAAGGAAGAAGAAAAGGGTGAAGGGGAGAGGAGGAAGGGTAGGGGAGGTGGTCCTCCTCCGGTGCCCGCCCCCGGAAGGGCGCGAAGTACCCCGCTGGACGATGGGCCGTCCTGACCCGGTGTTAACGGAAGAGGCGGCCATCGTCCAGGCCTGGGTCATGTCCCCCCCGGATGAAGATATCGACGCGTCCGCAGCCCGCCTCCGTGATGCTCTCACGGAGGTATGCGACGCGTCGATACCGCGGAGCATGCACCGTCCAAGTAGGAGGGCGGTGTACTGGTGGTCGCACGAAATTGCGGAGCTTCGTGCGGCCTGCTCCGCGGCCCGGCGGCTGTACGGGCGCAGCCGCCGAAGGAGGACAAATAGGGACCTCGAGGAGGAGGTCCGGCTGTATGGCGACTATAGGACCTGCAGGAAAACACTGCAGGTCGCCATCAGCCGGGCCAAGGAGCGAGCATGGGAGGAGATGCTCCAGGAGCTGGAGAGGGATCCGTGGGGGCGCCCGTACAAGATGGCCCGGAAGAAATTCTGCGGCCAGGCACCCCCGGCAACTAGAGCAAGCAACCAGCTTGCCAGCGGCAACCAAGCAACTCCAGGCAACGGAGACTCTTCAGCCGGAGGTGGTGGAGAGGGTCGTGGGTGCACTGTTCCCCGGCCCTCCGGAGCTCGCCCCTCCTCCCATACCTCCTCCCCTGCTTCTTGCCCTGGTGACAGAGGAGGCGGCGATCGACCCTCCCCCGATTACGGACGAGGAGATGGGGAGGGCGATTGAGCGCCTCCGCACCGGAAGAAAAGCGCCCGGCCCTGACGGGGTCCCGAGCCGGGTGCTGGCCGTGGCGTTGGGCCAGTTGGAGGGGTGGCTTCGGGAGCTGTTTGACCGCTGTCTTGCGGTCGGGCAGTTCCCGAGGCCCTGGAAGACGGGGCGGCTTTGCCTGATGGCGAAGGAAGGCCGCCCCCCGGACTGTGCGTCCGCGTACCGGCCCCTAGTGTTGCTGGACGACACCGGGAAGGCGCTCGAGAGGATCGTTGCCTCCCGGGTCGTCCGGCATCTTGAGGAAGTGGGGCCGAACGTGTCGGACGCGCAGTTCGGCTTCCGGTCGGGGCGTTCCACGTTGGACGCCCTGACCCTCCTAAAACAGGTCTCCACGGAGGCGACCTCTGAGGGAGGAAGAGTATTGGCGGTGTCCTTGGACATCGCCAACGCCTTCAACAGTCTGCCGCATGGTGTTATACGGGAGGCGCTCCGCTTTTTCGGAGTGCCCCCGTACCTGCGGCGGCTGTTGGAGGCGTACCTGGACGGGAGAGAGGTCGCCTACGTGGACGCTAGAGGGCGGATGGTCCGGCGCCATACGGCATGCGGGGTTCCACAGGGGTCGGTCTTGGGCCCGCTCCTGTGGAACATGGGCTACGACTGGGTGCTCCGCGGCGCGCTCCCTTCTGGGGCGCGCCTTATTTGCTACGCGGACGACACCCTAGTCGTAGCCCAGGGGGGGGAATTAAGTGAATTGATGCGCCTGACCACGGAAGCCGTCACGCTCGTGGTCGGGCGCATCAGAAGATTGGGCCTTGAGGTGGCTCTCGAGAAAACCGAGGCCCTGATGTTCCATGGGCCTCGGCGAGGGCCACCTCCAGGGGCCCACATTCAGGTGGAGGGCGTCCGGGTCAGGGTCCCCAATGAAATACCTGGGCCTAACCCTGGACGGACGCTGGCGGTTCGAGCCCCATTTTAAGGGGCTCGGACCGCGCATAGTAGGGGCGGCAGCCCGACTCCCCAGATATTACCCCCTACAACCTCACAAACTTTACCTGTTTATGAAATTATTATATTCGTACGCGTGGAATGGTTATTTTGCGCTAAAACGCAGCGGAAGCTCTGAAAAGGAAAAAATACCCCGATTTTGCAACATTCTTCATTGCTGCTCCGCTCCTATGGGTCTTAGCGTGACGATAGGGGTATATAAGGGGTAATCTCAGGAACTACTAGTCCGATTTGGAAAATTCTTTCAGTGTTATATAGCTCATTTATCGGAAAAGGTTATAGATTATATATCGTCACGCTAAGACCCACAGGAGCGGAGCAGCAATGAAGAATGTTGCAAAATAGGGGTATTTTTTCCTTTTCAGAGCTTCCGCTGCGTCTTAACGCAAAATAACCATTCCATGCGTACGAAGTCGCGGGCAGAAGCTATTAACTAATTATATTATCTATACTAATATCATAAAGAGTTTATGAGGTTGTAGGGGGTAATATATGGGGCGTTCCGTCTGGTGCAGGTGCTGACCGGGCACGGGTGCTTCGGTTGGTACCTGCACCGGATAGCTCGCAGGGAGCCGACCGCCGTATGCCACGAGTGCGGCGTTGAACCGGACACCGCGCAGCACACACTTTCTGAGTGTGTTGCGTGGGAGGAGCAACGCCGCACTCTGGCTGCGGCGGTAGGAGAAGATCTCTCGCTGCCGAGCGTGGTTGCGGCCATGAAGTCGTCTCGCAGAAGGAGGCGGCGGAGAGGGTCCGCGAGGACGATCCTCTTAGTGGCCCTCTCCGCCAACGGAGGACAGGCTGGAGGAGGCGGCAGTTCGATCGCCGCCTCCTTCCACCGTAACCGGACCTAGGGAGGATGGGTCGGGGGGCCCACCCTCCCATTGCACAGGTCCGGCGGACGGAGGAGACGGCTGGTGTGTACCCGGCTGTCTCCTAACAAGACGGGGCCCGGCGGCGGCGCTTTCGCTGCTGGGCCAACCGCTGGGGCGGCACGATGAAATCTGTAGAGATCTCGTGCCGCCCCGACTATGGCGGCAGACAAAACATTATAAGTCAAAAATGGTTCACTTTTGCATAATGCATATGGGGTTAAAATTATTAGAAATAGTCACCCTTATCACTTCCTAACGGGAATGCGTCAAATTATCAATAACCCTGTATATTACTGGGATTATAATACTATTATAGCTAACAGACGTGCAGTAACATTTTTAGTAGGTGGTACAGCCAGGCTGAATCTATTACTAGTTTTCAGCATGAATGGGTCGGCACGCCCGGGGTACTACCACCCTCTCACTGAAAACCAACGTGAAGTAACTGTGCTAGTAATAGATTCAGCCTGGCTGTACCACCTACTAAAAATGTTACTGCACGTCTGTTAGCTATAATAGTATTATAATCCCAGTAATATACAGGGTTATTGATAATTTGACGCATTCCCGTTAGGAAGTGATAAGGGTGACTATTTCTAATAATTTTAACCCCATATGCATTATGCAAAAGTGAACCATTTTTGACTTATAATGTTTTGTAGCTTTTTCAAAATAAATAAAAAAATATAAAAAAAGCATCAATTTAAATCTCTATTTTTCTTCTCATTTACAAAAACGATTAAACAATGGTTATTCATCAATATTAAAACTACAGTTATCGGTTCAAATTTAAGAATGCGAGACGCAAAATGATGTTATTTCAATATTATTTTACACTAAAGTGCCTTAAAAACAATTAAACGTTATGAATCTTAGCTTGCAGATTATTTTAAAAACAACCGTTCTTTTAGTTCTCCAACAATGTATTACATTGCATAATTAAAAACATATTAAGGTATGTAATACTGATCCCAAAATTGTCGAGGCTTTTGTACTATTAGGTATTTCAGTCCTTGGCCTATCAAGCTCTGAACATTTTATTCTGTTATACAATTTTTAATACTTTAGAGAATTTGTGGTGAAAAAGTAGTAAAGACCTACTATGCAGCCGAGAAATTGTCGGTTGTGATTATCATAATTGTGAGTTATGTTGAAATGATATGCCTATTTGAATGAAATAACTGTGTCTGAAATTGTATCCAAATTGTCTATAATGTTCTAAATTATTTTTTGTAGTGTAGGAACTTATTATGAAATCGAAGATACGTTTGTTTAATTTTTTTAATTAAGGAAACAAATTACCATGTATTGTTAGCCAAATTTTTTTACACCCTACTTTGAGTGTTCCTGTGTTGGAGATATAATATGTTACTTGGACGCTGATTTAGGTTTATCTTATTTACAGTAAATGCATGTTCTAGATTGATTATGTGATCGTTTTCTTTGTACTAGTGGGCGCCCAATGGTCGACATTCGACCATGGTTTATTGATTTTTTTAAGTTTGAATTTCATTAGGTTTAATATCATTGTTGAATGTAGAATGAAAAAGGGTAATTGGAACGTAAGAGTAAAATAATACAGTCGAGCATAGCAACCTCCTTCACAACCTGTTTTGAAGTCCTTTATTGACAGATGTCAAAATGTCATTTTTATTTACATGTGTGTATATGTTGTGTAAAATTGAAGCATTAGTGTGAGTAACGCATATTTTAATTAATTTAATGTACTTCTAATGCATTTTATCTAAAATAAATAGCTTTCTGCACTTCTCCTCCATATAAACTCTAACTATGCCAAATTTCACGTTCATCCGTTCGCCCAATTCCGTTAAAAAGGGATACAAAGTTTAGGCTTCACGTATTAATATATAGATTTGCGTATCTTATATTTTGGTGAAATATAAAGTTTTGCATCTTGTATTATTAGTCTACAGCTGATGGCGTCAGAATCTTTTTTTTTTTTTTTTTCGAACTGACTATGCTATTGACCTGGCAAGGTCTTTACAGCTTCACCGGACTACTAAGGCCGAGCGCTTAGGGCACTCAGCCGATTTTGGTTTTGGGTAACATACACAAGGGTGCACGCACACCTCGGCTTGGGCTGTTTCCTGGAAAAAGACACGTCTGTCCTAGCTAACTATTCTAAGCTATTCATACATATATACATTTGTGAACCATACAATCGAAATTGCATGATTCACAAATGAATACGTGTATATCGGATTGAAACGAACTTAAACTATTCGATTCAGTTCGATGAGGGAAAAAAAAACAAAACCCTCCCACCATGTGTATATATGTGCACGTGTGTGAGAGAGATGATCTCATATGTCTGTTCAAGTGATGTAGGTGAGTCACTGTATCGCGAAAATAATATCAAGAGGGCTCCGCGCGGGGACGACCTAGGCTCGAGATATTATTGAGAACCGCGAAGTGTGCGGGAGCTAATAGGGATCGATTACAAAAGCGTGGGCGCAACACGCATTTTATAAGATTGAATTTAAATTTACTAACGGTGACGGCACCGAAGTCTAAAAATAGACATAACAAAAATTATTATTATTGTTTGACGGTTATTTTTAGGGGAAGATAGACGTAAATACGCGATTTACTCTATCTTATTTGAGTTATTTATTTTTTAACAGCTGCGCGCGCGAGCCGTTGTAGTGTAGCCGCGATGGCTGGAAATCTATGGATTGCCGTGACGGCACCTAGTAGCGGATTACGAGAGCACTCTTCGTACGCCGAGATCTCCGAGATCTCGTGGAAAATGAGTAGTTGACCTGCGTAGTCAATACTCGATAGGGAAAAGGAGTATGCGGGGTCATCCTGTGAAGGATTAGCCGCCGGAGGTTTGGGAGTGTGCTGGGACGCGGGTTTAGGAGCCCACGGGGCCTGAGGGGCCCGGTAGGGGCGGGGGGGCGCACTAGTCGCGGGTACGGACGCTGCCGGTGCACGAGACGTGCCCGGCAGGTTCGGGAAGGCCTCTCGAGACATGAGAGGCGGAGGTCGAGGACGGGCGGGGGCAGCGGCCGTCTTAGACGGCGACGCCTGCCTGGGGTATCGAGGGCGCTTTGTGCGCGGGGCGCGGGGACATCCGCGATAATTCGCGGTATGGCCCACGCCGCGGCACAGAACACAGCTCGGAGGGTCGGAGGCGTCTTTCGTGCGAGAACACTCCCTAGTGGAGTGGTCGCCGAGGCACTTAACGCACCTGGGTTTCAGGCGACAGTTTCGTGCGGAGTGTCCGTACACCTGGCAGTTGTGACACTGCGAGGGCACAGACGTTTTGCGCGGCGGCTCGACTATGACGCCGGAGAGGCCGCAAAGGGATGTAAGATTAAAAATCGCTTTCCCCTGAGGGGTGCGATCGAGGACAACGAGAACCATATCATATGGAGCCCTGGTGCGCGGAGAGCGCATACGATGAACCTCGCGAACAGGAATCTTCTGTTCCTTGAGGTCGTCTGAAATGTCGTCAGTCGGGAGTTCTGAGGGGACTCTACGGATCACAACCCGTAGTTTACGCTCCTCTTCGAGAGAGTGCGTGAAATAGCCCCACTGGTTGTCCCGAAGGAAACGAGTGAGGTTGCGATGGGCGGTGGACGTGGCTACCTTCACCTGAATACCTACAGCGGTATTCACGGCGGAGGTGTAAGGGATACCTGCCGTTTCCAGCAGGCTAGAAATCTCAACCCAAGACGCTTTGTCTTGGATCGTAACGGGGGGCGGTGGGCGGGGCTTCTTGCCCGAAACTGCGGAACCCGCAGCCACGGGCGAGTCGGGTCTAGAGGGCGCTGGTGTCGCCTTTGGCACTTTCGCGCCATCGACGTTTGCGATCTTTTTAGAGGGCAATTTGTCCTCCGGATCGGAAGAGGAGTTCGAGCGCTTCTTGCGCGGTTTGCGGTGCGTGACGGTGGTGAAGCCATCGTCCGCAGCAGGGGCTTGCTCAGCCTGAGGGGCTTGCTCGGCAGGGGGATCCTGCTGAGCAGGAGGGTCTTGCTCCATGTCGGAGCCGGAGTCGGAGTCGGAGTCATCGCTATCGCGATCGGCTGGGATTGGGAAGTTGTTGGAAGCCTCGATCTTGGCATAGATCGAGGGAGCGGGCTTCGAGGAATGAGGGAGCTCGGTGCGACGCTTTGCAGCGTACGCATCGTAATCGTCTACGAGACGAGGACAGATAGCGGCTATGAAGCCGCGGAGGCTAATGAGCTCAGTCTCTAAGAGACTGATCTCTTGTTCAGCGGCCATACCGGGGCCTGAGGAGGGGAGTGGGGCGGGGGAAGACATGTGAAACCTCCCTGCCAGAGGGGCAGGGGGGCGCGCCTTAATGAATTTAACGGACTATCCCGAGTCCGGATCAAAGGGAGCTGTTTAAAACTAAACAAAATAGGAAAACAACGCAAATAAGTACCTGAGCGAGACAGGGGAAAAATAACATAAGACTACTTAAATAAACAAACAATAAAAAGAAAATAAATTTAAAAATAAATCACTGAAGAATTAAAGAAATACGTAAATAAATAGATAAACAAAAGAGTAAATAAATAAATATACCAAGAAATAGATAAAGCAATAAATAAATACAAGGAAAGGTCTCACTCAGTTCCAAGAAAAAGAACGCAGGTGCAGCGCACCTGTGAAACGCAGATGTGCCAGATCGAAACAAACAATAACTGACGTCACTAAATCACGAGTATTAAAATCGAACTTAGCGCGCGCAGCAAAACGGGCAACCGCTCAAGTCGACGGTTCGATCGGAACTCGCGTCAGAATCATTTCAACAAATGGATATACTCTATGTAGATTTGGGGCATTAAATTAACTGTGCTTTTATTTATTTTCATTTTTACATCTATAAAATTGTGGAATCATTAAGTTTGAAAATGGAAGAATATCGTTTTAAACTTAACTTTAAAGAACCAAAGTATCGTTTATAATACTTATTGTCACAATAATTATTATTATATTTTATAAGTTTTACGTTTTTGAGCATAGTAACATTATAATCAAAAACATCTTAGTTATTTATAGTTTAAGAAATAGTTTTTCATTCGTCTAACACGATCAGTTAAGAAAAATATAGCCTATTAAAAATACGGTTCTTTGAATTTGAACGATTAAAGTTTTTTAATACTTATGTCTTCCTTATAGATGTATGTGAATGTATATGGAAATGAAATCTGGAGCGAAAATAGACCGACTCTCAAGGATATAATGGATTGAATAAAACTTCTCAACTTCGCTTTAGAATGATATATTTTTTTTAATTACTTATAATATTTTATTTCAATAACATGAGTTAAATATATTAATAACCAATATGGTGAATGAAGCGCTTTACTGACGTAGAGAATCTGGAAAGATTACAAAAAGTTATTAAAACGAATTGGATAATTTCATATTCACGAAATGAGAAAGATATTTTGCAGTGTTAAGATGAGAAGGAAAGTCCTTGGTCAAACGTCTAAAATATCTACCAACGGAACCATAAAATAAAGACACTGGTTGATTCTTTTACTACGGGGAATTTTATAATAATGTAAACATATCTTCGTCATTGGCCTTTAAGAGACCGATTGCATGGTCATAGGTCTCTGGTAGGAAGGTATGGGCATAATCACCACGCCAGCCCACGACGTACTGGAGATTTCAAGCTCTGAGAAATCCACAGTTCTATGTTATCCTACTATAAGAACATTTCTCAGGTTCAGCTTTGTTCACGATATTACCTTCTCCGACGGCCGTTAGTGTTACCAATTCAAATTAGTACATGTAAAATTCGTTGGTACATGCCGGGGTTCGAATACGTGAATATCGAAATGATATTTCACCGGTTAAACCACTAGAGCAAAACGTCTTTTAAACATATACGGTGTTATTACAAATAAGTTAAATACGTATTGAATACTTCATTGAAAAAGGCTTCGTATTAAATGCACCACGGTAGCTGAATGTTCGCTCGCTCTTTTGTCTCGCTTTGGTTAGGTTAAGTTAAACTTGCTAGCTTGCTCACGCTCCCCCGCGACACTCCTATAGTGCGGCGTACGGTTTGCCGTGGAGTTTTAGTCGGTTAAAGTCGCCGAAAGGCACCGCCAGCAGCGTCCCAGCACGCAGTTGACGGTCAATTCAGCTCAGGCCCTTCCCCGAGGGCCTGACAGTCCAGGATCGATTTTCTCTCCACGTTAAAAAAAAAGGTTAAACTAGCGAAAAAGGATACGCGAACTTGCCTCGGGTGACTGCGGTGCATTTAATACAAAACCTTTTTAAAGCATGTATTTAATACGCATTTCACTTTTTTAATAATACCGATAATGCGTATACTATCTACATTTAACTAGTTATGTGTTATATATATTATAGAATGACTTATTATAACAATGCGTCTTTGTGCAGTAATATTTAATAATTCAAATTCAGATTCAAAACGCGATGTACTATTTGTATTTGGTAGGGTTTATTTTAATTATCGTCAAGGTAGCTACAATGTATTTCTCATCGACTAATTCTAACAACTGTACTAGTGACTAGTCTATTTAATCCCCTTCAAGAATTATTATGCGTCTTTGTTAGTAGTATTAATTATATATTAGGTCCAATTTGTTAAAGACAAATTTTTTGAGTCAACTTACCCAGCGTGGTCATCGCCTTTGTGTACAGAATAATAGCTGTCCACGTGGTCTCCATCGCGTTGTTCTGTTTGAATCTTGTGATCATGTGTGTGAGGGTCATCTACTTTGTACTCAAAGTCATATTTAGGATAGGTCTGCAAATATATCATATACATTCCCATAAGTGTTTATTGACTTAATAATAAAAGGTTCTATAATAGTAGTACATATGATTCTCACTTGGTACTAAAATGTTATCCATCGTGTGACTTACACTATTTCTGATCCAGACGCTAAAATTTGGAGCTTCCTAGTTATTTGGTTGAAGTTATCACATTTAGACCGGAAGACTTCATTCTCTACTTTCCCTCTACATTTAGATACTAACAATATTTGTAGGTGTTAGAGCCACGCTGAATGTAATACTGGTTTCAACACGAATGGGTCGGCTCGTCCGGGGGAGTACCACACTCTGACGGAAAACCGACATGAAGTAACAGTTCTTGCATTGTTGCGTTTCGTTCGGGTCAGTGAGAGTGCCGAAGGATCACCTCCCCTACCCTGCCCCCTTTCCTTCCTCCTCCTGCTCCCCACACAAAGGATGGCAATGCACTTGCGACTCCTCTGGTGTTCCGAGTGTCTATGGACGGTGGTGATCGTTAAACATCAGGTGAGCCACCTGTTTGTTTGCATCCTATGATATAAAAAAAAATATTCTGGTTGTCGTTCTTTTGTTGATCATCACTTATTAGTTGATTAGACTTCGAGGCCCTTTAGGCCAACAGTGTTAATAAGTTTGAACAAAAGAAAAATAAAAGAAATCTTGGAAGTATGTTGTAATCTGAGAAGTACCGTAAACCCTAATCCTTTTCCCACAAAAGGGACGTGAAATCGTTAGATATGCTTTTAAGGAACTATATGTGATATAGTTTTGAAGGGAACATTTCTTTAGGCGCGTTGAATGGTATTTTTGGCAGAAGATAAATTTATAATGACACTAGCGGGCCCCGAGGACGTTGTCCTGCCTTGATATTAAAAAAAAACTAAAATCCAAACGCAGCGCCACCTACCGGGTCCAGTCTAAACCATTCTCGGATCCACTTGAACACGAACACAAAATTTCATCAAAGTCGGTCCAGCCGTTTAGGAGGAGTTCAGTGACATACACACGCACAGAAGAAATGTATATATAAAGATTATATGACATGCTAGTATGAGCGGCCGTATTCACTTGTGCGGCGCGGCTTACGTCAGACTAGCGATAGGGCCCTGTGTACATCTAATATTGGCATTTTGTATTGAGATTTTTTTTTTTCGAACTGACTACGCTATTGACCAAGCTAGGTCTTAACAGCTTCACCGGACTACTAAGGCGAGCGCGTAAAGGCACTCAGCCGATTTTATTTTGACAACTAGCTCAAGGGTGCACGGCACACCTCGGCTTTGGCTGTTTTCAAATCAAATCAAATCAAATCAAAAATACTTTATTCAGTTTAGGCCCTAATAAGGCGCTTATGAACGTCAAAACTACCACCGGTTCGGAAAACAACCCAGTCACCGAGAAGAACCGGCAAGAAACTCGATTGGGTACATCTTTTTAACATATATATTTCAAATACATTATACGTTACAATACCGTTTTTAGTGGATGCACAGAGAGGAGTCAATTCCAGACGTCACCATCGTTCACGTATTGATCCACTCTATAGTAGCCTTTCGACACTAAAACCTTGACATGGCGCTTAAATTTACAGTCCCGCAAATCGGTAATATGTTTTGGCACTTTATTTTAAAATCTAACACTATTACCTAAGAAACTATTAC
>MU159212.1:197555-208209 GCA_015888305.1 Antheraea pernyi
CGCAGTGATGTAAGATTTTGTGTCACTGTATCGCGCGAGCAGCGTACTCAAGGGCTCCACGCCGAGGGAACGGACCTAGGCTTGAGCAGTTGCCGAAGGGGGCCTAGTCTGGTGCCGATTGAGATTGTGCGGCCTACCATATGTTTGAGTAATTAATAAAATGTATAAAAATGTATATATCATTATTGTTCGGAGTGCCAATAGATGTGAAAACCAGAATAATGATAATAACTTCAATTTAAAAATTATGAAATTTAAATAATACACACTATTATGGGGTGTAAGGGGTGTCGAATACATTTAAGAGTTGAGACACCCAAGCCAACCTCACCTGCACGTGGTGCACCCTGTTGAACAACGAACGAGGCAATGGCGAAAGTGGGGTGGTAGGGTTTTACAACCTAACTGGGTCGCAACCACCATGTATATGGCGAAAAAGTCCGTCACAGTGATTCGCTTCTGCGGGTCGCATTTCGGGATCAGCCTGTGCATATCCAGCTTTTTCCAGGTCGGCATGACAACGGCGACCCGCGATGGATAGTGGGTCACTTGGTGTTCACCATTGTTTTTGGATTGTAATGTGCTTACCATCAGGCTCAGTGTAGACGTGCAACAAAAAATTCAAAACATAACCCAGTTATTCTATTGTATTGAATTGTCACTTTTTAAAACTGCCTACTGACTTTTTTTTATCAAACATAAGAAATAAGAATCATATTTACATAATAATCGTGATGGCCGTGTCCGTTGTCCACCAGATCATGATGTCCATCATATTTATTGATGTGTTGTGAAGAGAAAGCGTACTCCGATGCGACTATACCCAGCATAGTTACAAACACAACTCCCTGGAATGGTCGGTACATTATTAGAAACTACATTTTTAAAAGCATAAGTGTTTTATTTTGAAAACATTGAGTGTATTTGGGGAATTCCAAGTGATTTTCCAGTATGTTAGAAATTTTAAAATTAATATATATTAACCCTGGTAAGAAATAAAAATTAAGTAATATATTGTCACCACTTAATAATGGTTATACAGGAAAATATTCCAAAAGTTTTTAGAATTAAAGAAAATATCGGAAATTTACAGAAACCTCGTAAATAGTTTCTCGAACACACCCAATTTTCATACTCGTCTGTATATTAAACTAGCAACTGTTCGCGACTTTGTCCGTTTTCAATTACAACATGAAACTTATATATCAATAAAACACCTTCACTTGATGGCTGGCTATAGTAGTGGAGAGCATAAAAACTTTCTCTTTGAAAATAGCTGTCGTGAAGATCTTCAAATTCTGTAAATGTTTATTATTCTGAGGTATACTAACTAATTATGTGGGGCGCGTCCGTGAGATTGCACTTTTAATAATAAATATTTAATATCAAAAGAATACACTTTTACTTATATTAACTTTAACATTAAAAGGAAACTAATGTTCGAGGTATGAACTAATAGCATCGTAACTAAACCTAAGAGAAGTTGCTACCGTTCGAAGTCTGAACCGAGAGTTTAACCTAATCTAGACCCTAACCTAAGAGATGTAACTACCGCTCGAAGTCTGAACGAATAGTGGCTTCAACTCTGATTCAATGCATGAGGTGAGCCTCACGATCCCAGGGTGGTGACGAGGATCCAAATCCCCGTACTTGTCGCCTCTGGTCGCGTGATGTGCAGGTGGCCGACGTGTCGCAGTGGTTACAAGTAAACGGCGAATATTATGTCGCAACTTGGCTGTTACCGTGTGGTATGATGGTTTAACAAACTAATACACGTTGGTTTTAGTTATTTGCTGTTTTTAGTAGGTTTAATTTAATATACCAACCAATATTGGTATAATATGAGTTTGATGAATTGTATCATCGTTTGACCGAATATTTTTTTCGCCGTTTGGTTTTCACAGAGGTGTTCTCATGCTATTCATTTAATATATGAAAAAGTAGAACTAAAAATAGGATGGACTAATTTTTTATTGCAAATTTTTAAATAATTAAATGAAAATACTTTACCATAAACACCATTTTGCTGCCTTTAAATTTGTTCTAAATTCAATAGTTGACTGTTATGTCTGTAGTACAAACTATGTGCTTTTATATTGTTTAAAATTGCGTTAGTTCAAGGCAACGATTATTAGTTTAACCATGTAATACATAACAGAATCAATTAACTGTATGCTATTTCGTTCAATTTATTTCATTTCTAAGTTTAATCTATTTTTTAAAATATTAATATTGCTCTTTGTTTACGCCTAGATTGTATTCCTCGGTATTTATCTACTATTGGCTTAATATGCATTTTCACAGGATTTCATTAATTCACACTTTCTGGAATTTTGATTTAGTAACTTGCTCATAGAATCTTTTATCAATTTGGAACTCTTCACGTATATTTTGTAACTAATCAATTAATATACTAGTGTAGCTACCAAGAATGTCATCCTCTTTGGTAGGCTGGCTGAAAGTTTTGTAAATATTATCGTTCTATCGTTCCCGTATTTTACGCATTCCGAGTATTATTATTACGCTGTCCGTGTCAGTCTAGAATCTTCTCGTAGTGAGCTAAAGCATCTATCTACACTAGCTCCTAGTCCAATACGAGGTGTTTTTGTGATCAAATAATTTCTTACACAATTTTAAGCAGTTTATATGTAAAGTAGAATTCAAACAAATATCGGTTTAAGTAACAATTTATTAACAAAATATCACAGTTGTAAACAAAGTTGGTTCATTAATCATGATGGTGGTGTGTAAGAGGAACGACGTGATCGATGTAGCGCTTCACTGATGCGTAGGAACTGAAAATATAACGGAGTGTATTGGTTTAAAAAACAATGACAGATTGTCGGACTAAAATGTCTTCTTCGTTTTAGTTTTGATAACCAGCCATCTAGATTATTACCGCCATTGTCGAGTAGATAATAATTTTACAAGTGTCTTGTGATAATCTGAATGGTATGACAAGATGGTGGCCCCATTCTTAAAGTTTTCTATTGAGTTTTTGTGGCATCACAGAATTCATGCTCCGTTGTATTATTTTCCATGCACTACACTTGTGCATAATAACCGAATTATATTATGTAAAATGACACCAATATTACTAAATATAGTGTCAAATACCACTAGATTACGAATAACATCTAAAAGCCACTACATAACAGATTAAGATCCCCAAAAAAATCGATTACAACTTATATATTTTTATAAGAAAATATATATATCGAAAATAATTAAAGGTAAATAAATGTAAAATGTATAGGTATCTATATAAAATGAAAAAGTAAATCCTTAGTAATATTATAAATACGAGTGTGAATTTGTTTATTATTTTTTGTTACGTTTTCAAGCTTTAAGTTCTGAACTAACCATCACCAAATTTTAAATACATGTTCTCAGGGATACAGAAAAGGGCATCTCCCGAGCCGAACCCGAGGAGGTGGGTCGGGCGACCCATCTCCTCATTGCACAGATGAGACTGACGAGGGGAGACGACTGGTTGTGTACCCAGTAGTCTCTCTATAGTAGGACGAAGCCTGGCGTTCACTCGCCAGGCTGCCGCAGGGGCGGTTTCTCAGGTAGACAGCAGGTTCGATCCCTGGCCGGGCATACCATGCAGCGGGCGGTATACCGTGGGGTTATAGTCCGTGCGCGTCGGACATAACCCACTCTCTCCCCCGAGAAGGTGGCGTATCCATAAAGGTTTTCCCCGCGTAAATAAAAATATAATAAAAAGAGGGGTACAGAAAAGGGCATGACAAACAGTTAATCTGTAAAACAATACTGCTTCCGAGTGTTAGGTCCATACTATATTAATGCGATTCAAGCTGCGAGCAAAAATTAGTTATTCATGAATCTTGATCAACCAAAGAAAGGAAAAAAAGGAAGGAAGAAAGGATCTTGATTAACCAGTAACTTGTACTAAACGCTTAATATTGCTTAATGAGTCCAAACTGTATTGGAATTACTTACATGCCATGCTTATATTTCGTATCGACAGAGTAAATGTTTTCTACGTGATGTCCATCCCGAACTTCGTGTTGGATCTTGTGGTCGTGAGTGTGAGGGTCATGCACGGTGTATTCGAAGTCATATTTAGGATGGGTCTGTGAAACAAGAAGTCTTTTTAACACGTTCTCCAAATGTATATCATATGATTACATATGGAGTATACCTATCTCTTTGTCCTATATAAATAAATACATAGGTCAGCCATATGGCGCGCGTCAGGAAAAAAGTACTACATAGATTTTGATAATTTTTTTATTACTTCTTAGACACTGGGTTCTTATCTTAATAAAATATCACGATAGCTTAATTTCATGTAAAGTTTTAAGAAACTACGTTTTTTATAAATACTACGCGCGTTCAGTGTTATGTGTTTTCTTCCCGTGGACATTTGGTAAGCGATATGATGCTAATGTTTTTTCTTGTATATATACAGTATGCAATAAATCTGTAGACCTGTTAGAACATGTCATTTTCTCTAAATTATAGAGGTTACTGCTCTAAAATATGCCATGAAATATTCTTAAATTCATAGCTGGTTTTACTAATATTTATCAAATTTTATTAATATGAAGTATATGGTATTTATAGATTAATAACGCTACAGAAATATCAACTATACTTTAAATTTTAGTAAAAAATCAATTTTTCGTTGAATTTTGTTAATATGTTCATGTAATGGTACATGCCATTCCAAAATGGTTATTAAAATAATATTTTTAGATATCATAGAAAGTAACCAAAAATATCCATGAACGAAAATAACTATTGTGTAATAAGTGAACTCGATGCCGTGGTAACAGAGCAATTAATAAATATTTGAGATAAATTCCTAAGCTTCTAGCGATACATGGAAAGCAAGGTCTGCTCGTAATTGGTTCGGAACAATATATTGTAATTAGGGATATTACTTTCAATTGATATTGATTATTATTTATTGACAATAACATGGTGTTATCATGATATTGTTTTATAACCATACATTGACCACCTTTTGGTTTTCACGATTTAGAATCAGCCAGTGTTTATCTCCAGTTTTCGATGGACTGTAAATACCTCGGCGATAATCTCTATGATACACCTTGTTTTTAATTCTCTTATTTCCGACAAATATATTAGGAATATAATGAAAGAGAGATGTGTCGCAATTTGATACGAGTTACTTCTCTTCCCTTTGACGCGTTGCATTATTATAAGATCACAAAGATTTGCCAGTCATGATTTAGGTTTGGGGTGTTAGGTTAGGTTTTGGGGTGTAAGGGGTGTCAAATAACATCTAAGAGTTAAGACATCCAAGCGAACCTCACCTGCACGTGGTGCACCCTGCTGAATAACGAACGAGGCAATGGCGAAAGCGGGGTGGTAGGGTTTTACAGCCTGACTGGGTCGCAACCACCATGTATATGGCGAAAAAGCCCGTCATAGTGATTCGCTTCTCGCGTTTCGGGATCAGCCTGTGCATATCCAGTTTTTCGCAGGCCGGCATGACAGCGGCGACCAGCGATGGATAGTGTCACTCGGTGGTCGCCATTGTTTTTGGATTGTACTGTGCTTACCATCAGGCACAGTGCAGTCATTTTGCCATGCTACTATAAAAAAAAAGTGCAAGTCAGAGAGTCGGGGCATTTTCAAAGTCCGTTAAATACCTTGAGATTAGTGACCACTTACTTTACAAAGTTGTCAAATGATTTGATAGCAGACTCCTCCATCAAACCGAAAAGATCGCAGGGACGAAGATTGTTTATTCCATATGCCCTAGCCTCTTCGTACTAATAGTCTCTATGTTCACAATGGCATGCTTGAAAAAAAAAACATTAGGCAACACTAACAAGCAAATTTGGCCTTAAAAGCCATACGATGCTGTTTTGTCCACGTCTCAAGCAAAAATCGTCTCCAGGCCGAACTCTGTGTAACTAGTAATCAGATTTAGTGACGCTGTTATAACGAGAGTTAGTTGATATGAGGTTAGTAAGAGTAATGGTGGTTTATGGTGGTGGAGTTTATGGTGTTAGAGCCACGCTGAAACTGTTATTGGTTTCAGCATTAATGGGTCGGCTCGCCCGGGGTAGTACCACCCTCTCATAAAAAACCGACGTGAAGTAACAGTGCTTGCATTGTTGTGTTTCGTTCGGTCAGTGAGAGCGCCGGAGACTCACCTCCCCTCCCCTCCCTCTCTCCTCTCCCTTTTCCTCCCCTAATCCTTCCCTCCAAAAGATGGCAACGCACTTGCGACTCCTCTGGTGTTGTTAGTGCCCATGGACGGTGGTGATCACTTAACAGCGGGTGACCCACTTGTTCGTTTGCCATCTATGACATAAAAAAAATAGCTTACATGGTAATCATAGCGTTTGTTATCATGTTGAACAATATCAGGATGTCCGTCGTGTTTGTGGAAGTGCTGAGATGAGTAGGCGTGTTCAGCGACGATTGCGCCTACTAGAGCTACAATAATGCCCACCTGAAATAACCGTAATTCAATAATGAAATTATCGTATAATATATGCTTGTTAATGGTAGTAGAGCCACGCTGAAACTATTACTGGTTTTAGAATGAATGGGTCGGCTCGCCCGGGGTAGTACCACCCTCTCACAGAAAACCGACGTTAAGTGACAGTGCTTGCATTGTTCCGTTTCGTTCGGTCAATGAAAGCGCCGGAGGCCCACCTCCCCTCCCCTTTCCCCTCTCCTCTCTCACTCCCTCTCCTAACCCTTCCCCCAAAGGGTGGCAACCCACTTGCGACTACTCTGGTGTTGTGAGTGTCCATGAACGGTGGTGATCACTTAACATCAGGTGACCCACATGTTCGTTTGCCACCTATGACATAAAAAAAAACTTATATATAACGAATCTTCACTATTGAAGATCGAAACACACGCAATGTCAACGTTATAAAGAAACTTAAGGGGCCCAAATTTTTTCCATCTAAAGAGCTTCCAACATTACTTATCTTTTCTCTGTTCTATATGTTGGATAAACTTTTTCATCGGCACATAATACTTTTCCTTTATTGGGCATGTTAAATAAATAATGGCACAACTCAAAACATCCTAGAAAAACTGAAATTAACATTAACAAAAGTACCAATGACAAATGTTAATCTATTTTTTCGTAATAGCGAATTCGTAAAGAGTGTGTATGGGTTATCACTCAGAACGAACCTAACGGAAGTAATTCTTACATTATAGGGAGTTTTCTGTTACAACGACAAACGTTACATAGAATTTTTATAATATATTATTTTTAACATAAACAAATGTAATAATATAGAGACTTGTTTTAAAATAATATATAGAAACGAAATACCTTTGTTATCATTTTTTTAAGCTTATTAATCGACCAGACTGCAATAGTTAGGTAACTGATATTGATTCGGGCATTTTCGAGCTTTTATATATTAAATACTTATTAAAAAGTACCATTGATCAAGGTAACATTGCAATTAAATAATCATGTATCAGTTGCATAGGACAGTTTCGTAACATTTCGTACTTTACTTGTTTTATCGGTTACAACATCGTAAGTAAGTGTAATAAGAAAAAGGTCAATATTATTTTTTCTATAATAAGTACTCAAATACGTGTCATACTTTTGACATATCGATTTTTGATAATCGTAGTTTGTCAAGTGCAATAAACATTTCGGGAGTTATAAGAAAATAATACTACTACTGGTCAAAAATGAATTATATCTTTTCTCAAAATATTCGCCCTTAGCAATGCACTTTTTCATAAATATATTTTTAAATAAAATTTTCATAAGATATCCTTCAATTATTTAAAATATTTATTCTACTTCTTGTAACGTAGGAAACATGCTTTTTACAATTTTCAACAGTTTCTTCTAGGGTTTGGAAATCATTCTTGATTTTAAATATAGGAAAAAAATCGCATATTGCATGGTACTTTACTTTAAAAAAGGCAATAGTAATAATATAATCCGTTTATTTTTTTATATGACAATCATATTTATTTTATGTATACCGTATCGAATAAACCATTAATTAATTAATTATCTTTATCAGAGTAATTGAGTTTCACGTAGCCCCTTTATTACATTTGTGTGTAATTCAATATTTTTTCTCCTTTTATTATCTTTTGTTCTTTATTTAATAATGTACCTGTATTTTTTTAATAGTAAAAATATATATGCTGCTTAAAGTGTTCTTTTTAACACTATTATTTAAAATAGTTTACAGGAGTATCATGTTATTACTATTAAACCTAAAAAAAAGGATTTTAACATTATGAATTAAATTTAGATTATTAATTGCAACTACTGGGACACAACACCAAATATTGAACAACAAATCTTCAACTATTGGGTGATAGGTTAAGTGGTAAGGAGCGATACGTACACAATTACTAGGAATCATACCATATTTTACACTGACGACATTAAACGTTCGTTTATTCCTTATTAAATATTAAATGTTATTGAATTAATTTCAACCGTTAACGAAAGTTTGCTTTATGGAGGGTTTTTGGCTTATTGATTGTTATTCTAAATATGTTTTTTTTTCGAACTGACTATGCTATTGACCTAGCAAGGTCTTAACAGCTTCACCGGACTACTATGGCGAGCGCTTAAGAAACTCAGCCGATTTTATTTGAGTTATTTTTACATTCTAACGGGAACGTTCTGGAATGCATGGAAACATTCTTATTGTGAAAGTTGAAAGTTTCACATGTATCAATAATTAATTTTTATTTATCAATATTTAATTTTAAAAGAAGTTTAAGGCTAAGTTTGTGCAAGATAATTGTTGCCGATTTTGTAGAAGTTCTGACTTGCATATTTAAAACGACATTAGTTGTTCCTATGGTACTTATCTATTTAGGGAGTTAGGTTGAATTTAATTAAAGCGGATGGATCAGTTCACCGACCTAACTGTGGCACTGAACAACAGTTATTTCACTATAACGTAGAAGAATGTCGACTCAGAAAATGCAACTGCTCCTCCGATGGCTGATAACTCTTACCAAAGCAATGGGGTTTATAAATTGCTAAAGAGTTAAACATTCATTTATAAAAAAACTAACTGTTTAGCCATACAATTAAAAAATCATGCTTTAATTGTTTATTTGTTACACATGTTTAATAATGATAAAGCTTATATTTTGAAGTTATACTTCTTTCGGCGCGTTAGGGAAAAATGATGAGAGTAAATTTTTACGATGTGTGCGCATACCATCACACAAACCCGACACCCTGAAGTTATTAATTTGCGCGCGCACACCGTCACGAAAAACCGACATCCCGAATATAGCTATAGTGAACATTTTGTTTTTTTGTATTTGTTGTTTGTATTTCTTTGTATTAAAACTTTCAATGTATTAAATACCTTTTTTCTATTGTTAGTGTCGTTTTTTCTACAAACGTAGAATAAGGCGAAAGATCACATTTTTGAAAAGATTTTTATCTTGTTACGCCAAACAAGTCTAACGCGTGTACATAAGTACACACACACACACTTTTTTTAATAATTTTGATGACGTTCAGAAGTTAATCTTGAAATGTATACTTAATATTGGTTTCAATTGTCTTCTTATTATGTGATACTTTCTGCCTAGAGAAAAAAATAAGTTGTTATCTACAATAAGGTGATTGATATTTTAATTGTATTGGAAAAAATCCAAACTATACCAACAAGATGTAAGACTATCTAATAAAACAGTACTCTTATTATAAAACAGCAACATAATTATAATCTATATCTATACATATAATAAAAATGAAGTGTCTGTATGTAATATCAAAATAAAAATTTTTGACTGTTTGGGTATGAAAGTATACACGCTTCTGATAACAAAAATGCAATTTTTAAAATTTTTGTCTGTCTGTCTGTTTGTTCCGAGTAATCTTCGAAAGAGCTGAACCGATTTTAACGGGAATTTGACTGCAAAATAGAAAAAATTACAGCGCGTTACTTTAAATTAGACTATCCGTTAACCGCGGCTTCGTCTGCCACACTACCTTCAAAACGGTTGGACCGATTTCCACGAGACTTTCACTAACAGATAGCTGACCTTATAAAAAGTAATTTAGGTAATTTTAATTTAGACTAGATGTTAACCGTGGATCCGCCTGCAGTGCTATTTACGAAACGGTTCGACCGTTTTTATGGGACTTTCACCGGCAGATAGCGGATATTATAAAAAGTAATTGAAGCAATTTTAGTTTATACTAGGTGTTAACCGTGACGTCGCCCGCAATGCTATCTCCAAAACGGTTCGATCGATCTTAATATAACTTTCACTGACGGATAGCTGATCCTATAAAAAGTAATTTAAGCAATTTTAGTTTATACTATCTGTTAACCGTGGCTTCACCCGTAGTTCTATCTTCAAAACGATTCGATCGATCTTCACATAACTTTCACTGGCAGATAGCTGATCTTATAAAAAGTAATTCACGCAATTTTAGTTTATACCAGCTGTTTACCGTGGTTTCGCCCACAATGCTATCACCAAAACGGTTACATCGATTTTCACGGGACTGTCACTGGTAGATAGCGAACCTAATAAAAAGTAATTGTGGTTATTCTATTTTATACTAGCTGTTACCCGCGACTTTGTCTGCATGAAATTTAGCAAGATTTCAACTCATTCTTTATTTTTAATAAAAGAAATAATTATCGGTTTATTGTTTACA